>CM060839.1:50745000-51345000 GCA_030762175.1 Metallyticus violacea
CTTCATAATAAAATTGAAGGGAGTTTTTTCTTAATGTGATTTCTCAAAAGGATCAATGTTGATATTTTTAGCAAACATTTAAAGTCTCTATTATTGAAGTCATGATGTGGAATATTGGTTGCAAAAAATGTTTTGCTCAAATCTAAACATGTAAAAACTTCAATGAACCTTATTTGAAGACATTGACTTGCCTCTAGAAGGCATTCATAGAACAAAAGTAATATGTTTGTTTACAGCCAATTGGGCTACTTGAGAAAGTTAATTTGCATTTACCGATGTACCACGCAGCTGGCATAATAATACTTCAGCGCCGATAATGAAGACCATGTTATCACATATTGCTGAACACGCAATTTGACTTTCGACATTTTTAACTTAATAGAATAATTTCTTACCGTACATAAATGCTAGTATCTACTGACAATAAAATACTTTACAAAACCAAAGGGAAACCGTTACTCTACGTGATAGGAACAGAAATTAATTTGACTAGTAATTACTCAGATTATAAAAGTATAGGCACAACGAAAATGAACCACATATAGCATGCAGAACAAATTTGATTTTTGATTTGTTTTATTTACGGACGCTCTTTAACAGCTCAGCTCATCAGCGTCCCATTCAAATCAGGGCATGAAACTGCCGACAAATTTTGCCCAGAGGCCTCCTTTTTCAGTCTTGAGGTTCTTTATCGTGCCGTAAATGTACGACATAGGACCCACGGCTTTACTTCCCTTCCGAAGGAAGCCATACTTAGGAATTTTACGCTCGAAAAAATCCATCGATCCTGGCCGGGTTTGAACTCGCGATCTTGGTTACCACTACACCACCTAGTGACTAAGGATGCAGAACAAAGATCGTGTATTTGTTTAGAAGAAAAAACGACTTTTTGTATGATTTAATCATCTAGCTTAAATGTTTAAAAAGTGTTGTAAAATTAATGAGGGAGAGAGAGAGAGAGCAGGGGGAAAGAAACACGCGCACGCACACACAGAATAAAGCATTCATTTTAGATTTTGTGGTATTTATTTATATAAGTTTTAACAAAAATGTAGTGAAGCTCAGGTTTACTTCTGATTCCACGTAGGAAATTTTTGTTTTCCCTAATTACGTACATACAAAAAATGTAATTGCCTAAGAATACGTTCCCTAGTTACAATACCGCGGAAATGTATCACATGTTTCTTAGAGTGTCAATATTTATACTGTCATTAAGCAATATGAGCAAATAACATGCTGAGCTAAATTTTATGCCACTTTATGTATTATTTACCAGCAAAATTAATTTCTAATTTGGATTATTTACTACCTGAATGAAACAAAATATGGAATGTTAATGCATTTTTTTCCATCCGTGAAATGAAAATTCACAGGATCTTCTGATAAATATGTTATACCACCCAGCAGACTATAGCCTCACACGATGGGTTTTTTAATGTCGGAGGTTTCTCCAGATATTATAAAATGAATTAAACAAAATAGGAAAGAACGGAAAAGTCACGTTCTCCTGAAATTTGCAATGAAGTATAAACCGAACACACCACAATCACTACCAAAAAGATGGAAACAAAAGATTTTTTCCAATATCACAGTTAGAGAATACAGGACATTGTTCTAATATAAAAAGAACAAATAAAATTGCATTTTCTTCCAAATTTTTTAAGAGTTAACCTAAAAGAAGAACCTGACATTACAAAAAATACAAACTTAATAATGCATATATAAATAGGGCAAAGCAATTAATGTTTACCTCTAATGAAAATGTTACATTTAATGTGTGAAGTAAGCGTTTGTGCCGTTATGAAGTTTCACACTTAAAACAGCAGACCTTATGCGAGATTAACCATATGAACTTTGATTTACATCTGCCTAATGTCCTCGTTTACGACTGTGTTCCTGCAGGCGCCAGGTTTTTAGCTAAACAAAAGACAGGAGGCAGGTATAGCATCAGTTGAGCACACAGCTCCAAGGTGCGAGCAGTGACTGCGCGTTTCTGGCAGGTAGCGCTCCGATATTGCACTTTGGCGAAAAGTTTAGTGACAACAAGACAGTGTTTATTGACACAGTGACTGAAGTAACCCAAGAGAATTTATGCTTAGCCTGCTTCATGGATGACAAAAGGTATTGTGCTAATATTCCTCTGCTAACAGTAACTTTTTCTGTAAAAAAACATCTTAAACGTTAGTTGGGGATTTCAAAGCTTTAAACACTTACTTTATTAGAATACAAAGAACAAATTTCAGGTAAAGGAATATAAATAATCAGAAAATGCCCAAAACTTCAGTCAATAAATTCACGAATGATCACAAGTTGAAAATTAGGTGAGATGGAGAGGAAATCCAAGGAATTGAACAGTACATACAGCAATATGCCATGACATTATCCAGCTCTGTTATTTCTCCCATGAACTTTTCACATTTTAGGTCACCAGTAAAAATTTGTGTAGGAGTTGTAATAAAACACAACTAGAATTATAAATGTTTTTACGTCTACTGCATATAAATGATACTTTTTTTATATGCAATGTAATATATAATTAAGTTATTTTAAATGTATTTACATTAGCCGTCCATGAATTTTATACATTATATAGACATTTCTGTCCAATATATCTATATGCACATGTGAAATATTGTGCTTACGGGCTGTATTTACAGGAACATATAACGATTAGTCAAAGCTATTTCCGAATTTTGAGAGCGAGGAGTAGCAATAAAAATGCCTACATCATACTACGTTCATTAATGTCAATATTTCTTAACCAGCAGGGATATCTCTCGTAAATAAAAATAGTATATTAAGAAAATACCTACATCTGATTAATATAAGTAACTGCAATCATTTTTTTCACCATAAATATTAATGTTTGTTAAATGTTGTGAGTTTGTCAATATGATGCATGCTTTCTATTTAATGTTTTGTCACTTTATAAACTAATACATTTTTAAAAACAGGCAGTGTATCGTTTTCAGTTGTTAGAAACATTTGAGTTTATTTTAAAATTAAGTTAAAGTTGAACTTCTATCATTATCACCAACTTATTAAAATCCTCCATTTTCTAAAGCTGCTTAAAAAATGGAACACAGTCAGAGACAATCTTTCATTAGTCTAAGTTGGAAATTATATTAAATAATTTAGAAAAAGAAGAAGACGGGCTGTATTTTCAACGAGGAAATTGTGAAAGTTTAAATTCAGCTATACTCCTACTTGCCTCTAAAGTAAAAGTAGCCTAGTTATAGCTCTTTTAGTTAACAGAAACGAGTGACGGTGTGTTTGGAGAAAAAGAACCCCAACAGTAACTTTGAGTTGGTTATTCTAACAACCTGTCCACCAGCTGGGCCCATTAGTGTAACTGTGTTCATTAATAAACAATGGAAAAGGCATTACTCTCAGCAACCTTTGAGCTGAATTAAGGCCACATAAGATTTTCGTTCTAACCCATTAACTTTCCCATATTAGCAAATAACACGAATTTCAAGTTAATCTAACAAATGCAGCGCTAATCCGTATACCTATACTGGACCGGTCATGAAAACACATGTTAAATATTCGGGAAGCGTTGTGTTTCGAAAACTGAACAGTGTCAACCGCATATCAATTTGTACATGCGTGCAAGGCTGTTGATGATGACTTTTGCTCAAGGACATACTTCACGTATGGGCCAACGCCAAAATGGGAAAGACCCGGCATCCTGTCATATCATAATACAAACTGATTATCACGTATATATATGCTTTATATAGAATTTACCTTAATGCGTCTCGCCTGTGCTTCATTTTGAAAAATAAATGTATATTATGTTATTTGTTACGTTTGCGGTGAAATTTGCTTTTGCAAGAGCATTTGGATTCTTGTAGAGACTACCAAAGTAACTCGCTTATTAATTAGGATCTGAAACTAAATTAATATTTATAAACTTGTGTGAAGTGAAATTAGAAAATCAGTTTTATCTATAAAGTAATTAGACGATTAGACTTTCGTTTAGTTCCGTTCCATTTCTAAGTAGAGTGGTTCATTTAGTTATACATGACTTTAATTTCAGTCTGAATAGTTTCTTATTTAAAATTTAAACAAAAACACATTTATATGGATATTGAGGGGGAAGTTTAAAATCAACATTGATTACATTTTAGGTTTTATCTCTTACTCTCAGCCATTCCCACTTTGAAATTTCAAATAATGCCTCTACCTTTTGAAACTTAACTTTAAAATGTGTTATCACATCCTTTGGTTTCTGCCTTTGCTAGCAACATGAGTTTTTGTTATGCATGTTTGTATTTGAATGGAATAAAAGTACAAACACTACCACACATTTAATGTTTGATAATAGCTGCGTTTTTGTGATTAATTGTTTCAAAGTGACTTGTATCTTTCTTACAAGAAAGAAAAGAATGTAAGTGAATTAATCAGCAGTTCTGAAAAGCAGTTCTGCATTACAACCTAGGTTGCTAGGCAACGATAGAAAGCAAAAGACATAATAATAGTTGAATCCTCTTTGAAATTTAAGTATCACAATGTAGAGAGATATTTCAAATTTTAGAGGCGAGGAGGTGTAACCTAAAACTTTCCCCCCCAATATCAAAATTAATGTGTTTTTTTATTTGTTTGAAAAAACAATTATTCATACTAGTATGTAAATGAAAGCTCTACATTACGTCAAGGGGTCTAACATATTCGACAGTGATGGCGCATTAAAATAACACTCATTTTAAGCGGACTGCTGTTTAGCTCTCAACAAGGACTATGTCCAGAGAAAAGGAGAGAAATTCACATTTGCACTTTCAAAATATCAATGTACTTTTCTTAACAGACTGCTCTTGTTCACTTAGATATGTTCATAAGTTTCTGGCTTCGCCGATAAGAATTATCGCATTCACCCTTATCTGGTGTCATACCTTATCTATTAAATAAATAATGGCAGCTGTAACTTCCGCTCCGCTGTGTTCAGTTATTCACATATAGTTACATAAAGATAACTATCTGTAGAAGAGTGTGGCATGTTCAAAATGCAGTATCGAGCTGCTATTAAGTTCTTCACCAAAGAAGCACTTACTCCAAATGAAATTAAACAGCGATTGGACGGCGTGTATAGGAAAGCGCCCTCCTCATATTCTATCGAAAAAGAATGGGTCAAACTTTTTCGAATGGGTCGAGAAAGCATTGAAAACGAAGAGCGCGCAGGTCGGCCCTTGGAGGTGCTCGCTCCTGAAAACATAGCTCTTGCGGAAGGAGAAATTATGGAAGACGGGCGGCTCAAAGTTACAGAAGTAGCAGTAAGGTAGCCTTTCTAAACCAACAATCCTTCGAATAATTCATGAACATTTAAACATAAGGTTAGTGCAAGACGTGTGCCTATACTTCTTTCCTCAGTCCAAAAGCAGCAACGAGTCATCTGTTGTCAGGCATTTTTGGAGCTCTGCCGCGACAACGAGAGAAAAATTCTGCACAACATTGTCACAGGAGATGAAACTATGGTCCTCTACTGTGATCCCTTGTCCAAAAGAGAATCAATGGAGTGGTGTAAACTTGACGATGCATTGCCTATAAAGGCCAAGGTCACTCAGTCAACCAAGGAGATCATGGTCACAATCTTTTGGCACTGTGAAGGAATACTTTTCGTTGACTTCAAGGAGAGGAACACCACAGTAAATGTGTGCTGCCTACTGCACAGACTACGTGCTTCCATCAAAGAGAAAAGACGAGGAAAGCTGAATGGCGGTGTGCGCCTTCTTCAGGGCAACGCGCTTGTGAACACAGCTCTAGTTGCAAAGGAAGCTGTGCAGAAACGCGGCTTCAAAGAGATCGACCATCCACCCAATAACTCAAATCTAGCCCCCAGTGACTATTTCCTATTCTCAAAACTCAATAATTACCTTCGAGAAAGGAAATTTAAGTGTGACGAAGAAGTGATAGGTGTTGTTTATGTTCATTTTGCTAACTTTATGGGGGAGGAGAATTGAAATGTTAATTCAAATATATGAGAGGTTATTATAATAAAGGTCATGTATAATAAGAAGTGAAATATAGTGTTTGTCTTTATCATACCTAGAAAATGGTTAGGCCGGAAACTTATAGACCTACCCTCGTACATATTTCCTTTGAAGATTATTTCACAGTTGGTGCAACTTGCTAAAATAAATAAACATTTTAAATGGAAAATGTAAACTACATATTCTCTTTCGTCTGCAATTAGATGTTTCGTGAGGAAACAAAAGATAGGCTTTTCTTGGCAATCTATATAATGGCTTTATTCATAGGAGTGAATTACATTCTCTTATATATTACTGTTAAGAGAGTGCAGTTGATTGTGTCCAAGCAAAAGCCTTTTTTATTTTATTTTAGCGGATTGTCTCTTTAAAAATGACCTCACTTTTTCAAACTTACAAATATCAACGTTATCGTTAGTCAGAAGAGTTGTTTTGATCATGGAATGTTCAGATCAAAGACTAGATGTTTTAATTATATTGAACTTTTCGTAATTTTTTTTTTTTTTTTTTTTTTGATTTGGTTTATTTAAGGTCGCTCTTTAACATCTCAGGTCATCGGCGTTCCATTCAATTCCGGGCGTGAAACGGCCGACAAATTTTGCTCAGAGGCCTCTTCTTTCAGGTTCGAGGTTCTTTTTCGTGCTGTAAATGTACGACACGGGACCCACGGCTTTACTTCCCTTCCAAAGTTAGCCATACTTAGGATTTTTACGCCCGAAAAAAATCCAAGGATTCTGGTCGGTTTTGAACCCGCGACCTTGGGTTTAGAAGGCAAGTATGGTTACCACTGCATCACCAGGACCGACACGTCGTACAAATATGCTAATACAGAGTTTACTATTACTCCATTACTCACGCACATCTCTTTTTCTAGATTTTTCAAGAAGTATATTCGAAGTTGTATTTTGGACTATTTGTGCGATTTCAGCGGCGGACTGTCAAATTCTTCTTTCCTCATTTTCAGTTTTTGAAGCGAGAAAGCGAGATTTAAAATGGAGATTACAGCTACAATATTTGTTGATTTCTTTTGTTACCAGCAAATCATTCCTCAAACATATAAATGTAAAGGATTAAGTAAGCTTTGGCCGAGGCGAATAAACTGCAATTTATAATAAATTTATTTCCTGAATTTTGAAAACAAACTTCTTAAAATATACCAAACGTAGATAAAATATTGTAGCTAACACATTTCAAAATTAGCTTTAGTAGCTCTTGGGTGTTAGAAACTCCCTTCAGTCGTGTTCTAATTTGACCCTCTCGTTATTAAAACTCTACTTCTCTAACTAGTTATCTAAACAATTATTAATTCACTAATTATATTTCAATTTACTCTTCGAAACATGTTTTGAATTAAAGATAATTGGAGGAGATAAGAACACTTTGGAGTAACGTGTACTTATTAAGAGCTAAAATGAAATAAGCAGCATTCAAATTAAGATTTCTACCAACTTTTTTTTTCTTTATGAAAGATAAGCCAATATAACTTATCTGTTAACTTATTTCAGAGACCTACTATTTATCCATTTACAGAACAAATTATATTCCATTTCATGTAACGAAGCAGACTTCTTCAGTACTAGTAAAGAAACAGCAACTTTAGCGTCTCTTAAAACATCTTCCGGAATATATTTTCTTTGTGCACATTTGAGCATTTTCATTCAGCGGGCTCATACACAAAGAATTCGAGAATATTTAAAGTTATTTATTCTGTATATTCATAACAAGCAATATTATTATCGTCGACAATAGTCGACTCTGATTTATAAACAACAGCAAATGTACCAACTGTATGTTTAGTTGAAATTAGACATTACTTTCTTGCTAGTAATGCAAAAAGTACTGCCTACACCATGAGAACAAACACATTTTATTCACTCCTGATTCCACTCATTAATAAAATCCTACTTAAGTCTATTGTTACGTAAATAACTATCTTATGAGCTTAATAAAACATGCGCACACAAATGCAGTGTAATTAAAATAAAAGCATGATGAAGGATAATTCTTGGAAGACTTAATTTAAAAATCTCTTAATAATCTAATCGATAATGTGGCAACTTGCTATTGTATAAGTTTTCAATAATGAAATGGCAACGATTAAAATCAAAGAACTTAACTTGCCTTGCAGATTATATGAGTCTTTTGAATATCAATGTCAGACTTCTGTTAGTATAGTACAAAGGGTTCGAGAGGTTTTCCCGTATCACTTTATGGCCGAAAAAGGGAAACATTTAAAAATTCAATACAGCGTGGCTTTTATTGCCGGTTTACCTGCAATAGTCATTTTACCTGAACGGTCTGTGAAGAAGGATAAAGTTTCTCTAAAGCTGTATTTCTACTGGAAGAAATATCAGCATATGCAGCAATTGCGTGTGAGAGAAATTGGATTTATCTTTCGGTTTGACAGAAGAAAATCTTAAAATTCAAATTAAAGTTGTAACGGTTCCTCCCTTCCACCCCCCAATGAAATATAATTATAATGTATATTATTTTGATTGATTTATTTATGGACGCTCTTTAATATCTCAGGTCATCAGCGTCCCATTCAACTCAGGGCGTGAAACGGCCGACAAATTTTGCTCAGAGGCCTCTCTTTCAGGCTTGAGATTCTTCTTTTTCGTGTCGTAAATGTACGACACGGGACTCACGCTTTACTTCCCTTCCGAAGGAAGCCATACTTAGGATTTTTACGCCCGAAAAAAATCCATCGATCCTGGCCGGGTTGGAACCCGCGATCTTGGGTGTAGGAGGCAAGTATGGTAACCACTACACCACCAGGACCGACATGCACATTTATGTAAGCCTAATCATGATATTTCATGTACCGTAATTAGTAATGTAGATATACATGTATAATACGACACAATGCTAACACGTACGCTGAATGCCTGCAAAAAGAGACAGCTCTTTGGTATTTTGTTACGGAAGTTTGGAAAAGTCAACAAAAGGCTCATAAAACCTCTATTCAAAGGAAGTAACCCGAGGGTCGCGTGTATGAAACCCCTTTCTTTTACAAAAGGACAGTTGCTGCAGGATTAATATACTGAATGACTTTTAAATCGTTTGGGGCTTTGACCACGACCGGCTGTCGTACTATTAGTCCGTTAAACCAGTCAATGCCGACAAAAAGTTTTAAACTTTTAAAAATAGCGAATGAAAAGTGAGGTAGGTGAATATAAAGCAGACAATAGAAAATGTATGTTTGAACTTTTAAAGATGGGCACGAAGATTGTGCGTGCATGTGTGACTCCGCGACATCGTTAAAACCAAGGATTACTTGATTTGAATTTAATATATAAGGAAGCAGTTGCTCGGGTGGAGTATTCTTTTCGACGCAGAAGCAGTTCTGCCTTTAAGTTTACGCGGCGAGACGCACGCAGTTCGGCAGATCACTCATTCCTCAGATGCAGTCCTAAGTTTTACACACCGCGAGAGGCAGTTATAAGTTAAACGCTGTGAGGTACGCAATTATAAGATCTACAAGCGGCAATATACTCGCATTTCCTCAGTCAGTTCGAAGCAGTTCGCAGTATTCATTATAAGTTCGACTTTCAGTTTCACGCGCCGCGGCACTCATCTATAAGTTTCACACGCGGCAATCAAGTTTGCATCGGCGTAACTAAGTATATCGTGCGCAAAACACCAGAGGACGCGAAAGATTTTGGACATAATAAAATACCAATATACATATTATGTCGCATCGGGTGCTTATTTACACTATTGAATTCCTCTCCCATTCCTGTTGAGTACGAGTCAACAAAATAGCAGAAATCATCCTGAGAAATTATTGTCATCAAAGCGTGGTTAACAACCCCAAAGCAACCAATAATCTATCTGCAAAACAACTTCAAAATTGGCATCACAACGTGAGGCCATTCGACGTTTACAACAGATCGTTTCAAGATTGGTGCCCATTCTCGGCACAGAGCCTGAACCTACTAAACAACTTCATAATTTGGTGCTAACATGGGGCCAACAATGATAGCACCCACTGGTAAACCGCCTTATTATTTGGTGCCCAAACCATCTCAAAGTTGATGTAAGTAAATGACAATGAAATCGACAAACCCAACATTAATACACCATATAATTATGCTTTACATCATACCCTAATGCGTAATCATACCCTAAGCATTTTCAATGCTTAAATTTATTTAAGAACAAATTGGGGTTTTAGTTTTGCATCATTCAAATATGTGTCAAGATTATGGTCATTTAAAACTGGGAATTGACTTTAGAAATACCTTATGCTATGATTTATCAAAGAAGTTCGCCAATTGTACTATTACCTTCCACTTTGAGAGGGCTAATGCGGTTCGCTTTCAGGTGTTCGACTACCGAAATCATACCAATGGTTGGCACGAAATGCTGACAATTATTAAACCACCCAAAGTTCTAAAAACTCTATGCAGGTTTAGAACCACATTTATACAGGGCTTTTATATCAAAATTTTCCAGTCTGAATAACTATATACTTACTTTAGGAGAAATAGAGTAATCTTCCAACAGAAATAATTGGAAATATCATAATGAATTTTATCACAGAGAAACAAATCTAAAAAAGAAAAAAAGAAAAAAAAAGAAAAAAAAAAAAGGAAGTTAGTCTTTAGGGAATGAGAGAAAAATTGTTAGGACGGATTGATATACGAGTAAAATAAATAAACGAGTATTAAACTATTAGAGATAACAACTTAATTCTGTGAATGAATCCAATATATTTTTTTTTTAATTAGTGTTTAACGCCCGTTTTTACTACTGAGGTACCACAGGCGGTGAACACTGATAATACATGAGATGAAATGATATATTGGGAATGTTTTTTTTTTAAGGAAGGAAATGTTCCAGGGCTAAGTTTAGGGTACCTCCCCGGCATTTGCCATTCATGAGGACTGAGGAAAACCTGGAAAAAACCTCTGTCAGGGAGACAATCCTGGAGGGATTCGAATCCCAGACCTCCCAGTAACGAGTCCGCGGCTTTACGACCTTGGCCTTCCGTGGCGGTGAATCCAATATCGAATAACCACAATACTGTGAATTTTAGATTAATAAGACAGTCAGCAACTAAATTAAAATGAAATATTAGTAGAAGCATAATTTATAACTAATAAATACAAAATAATATTATGGTAATAGATTGACTGTACATTCGGTGTATTGTATTTTACTTTGTATTATTGAATATTGAATTAAGTCTTCATTTATTCAATTGTCTATTTAACAACAACTTAATTTAAATCACGTTAATTTATATATTGACAGACGTTTAAAATTAATGTTGATTGAGTTATCACTCATTTAGCTACATCCGCTTTGATTTTTTTATATGCCGCCCCTATAGATGTGTTAGTTATCGCATCTTTTGTTTTTTATCTTTGCCTGATAATCTGGACTGTTGATTTTGTTGTTTGAATTTAGACAGAATAATACTTTAAATTTATACTGAACATTTAATATAGTAATTGTGCACAAAACTTAAATGAGTTATGATATAGGATGTATAATTGAATTTATCGTCCTATAACTATCTTATTTATCCTAATCAAATTCAAGCAATAATAACATTCAGGTGTGTCAGACAATAATGTGATAACAATGTATCCTCTTTAAATTTAAACACCAAAATGTAAAAGTTTCAACGTGGCGTGGCTGAGGATTAACTTAGGTTTTAAACTTCCCCTCAATATCAAAAATGACGGTTTTTTGTTTAAATTAAGTTATTCAAACTAAGATGCCTTGAAATGAAAGTCCTATATTTTGGTAGCGAAAATAAACATTTACATAAAGAGATCTACATACATCAGTGCTATGGAGTTTTGAAACGCTTTAATAATATTTATTTGATTTTGTTCTTTCGTGCTAAGAATTATCTGTTAATAACTGGAGTTGGAAAGGTGAACCACGTAGGAAAAACTTGAAGTCACTGCCGGAACCGGAACCCTGAATCTTCGCTTATCGTGTTGATGCAACTCCTTTCCGAAAGTACATTCCCTGAAACCTCCAAGGTTATCCTGAGAGAGGCGACTCATATGTCACAGCATTTTGAGACCGATTTTTTGTTTGTTTGTTGTTTTCTTATCTGATTCATCTCTGCAACCCTTGATTGCATAGTGTGAAAGAACAAAATCAAGCAATATAAATTAATTTCGAGACTTTAAAGTACTCGAATAATATTCGAGATAACTCTGTACCTCTTAAGATATAGATATATTACATTGCATAGAGATTTTTGAAGGTTTCTTGGGAGGAATTTGAAGCTGCTTAGGGAGACACACGGTAGCTAAACGCCCGGGCAGTAATCCCAAATGTCTTCTCTGATTATCCTTTTTATACCATTTATTACAGAAGCTTGCCTTTGGTGTGCAGATCTTTTTAATGTTGTAACGTTGTCGCAGATATGTAAAAAATGTGCAGAAATATAGCTGTGCAAGTTTCCATGCCGTTTTCCTTGATCATCCTCAGGTGATACCGGGTTCCTCCCTTTAGCAAAAGTTCAAGGTTGTTTTCGGCACGTCCCCTCTTTGTAATAGGATTGTCTCAAAATCGAAGACAAAACAGAAATTAGTTTACGGTCGGGCTTTGAGACGTAGGTAGCCAATTTTAGAGGTGTACTTTTCTACATTTAAAATTCCTGTATCTAATATTATCTTTCGTTCTTTTCCTTCCTTCCTTTTCTTATTTTTTAGTAAGTTAATAAAGAATATGGAACAAAGCTACTTTTTCAGTTAATATTGCGATTCTCCTAGGGGCCACGAGTATGTAGTTTTTTTTTTTTAAATAGATTAATCATACGCATACATATATTTCAGGTACTTGTTCAATGACAGTTCTGAAAATGGGTTTATTTAAATAACCGATACACATAAACACAAGCACGTTCATAATCATACACCAGATTGGAGACATGGAAAGAAATCCTGTTAATCAAAGAAAATGTCTTGTATCCATCCGGCATTCGAACCCGTAACTCTACTGACCGTAGTACGAGGTCAGCCAGATTACTCGTAGATTATGTATTCTGTACACAATCTAAGCATATGACAGTCAACTATTAATTTAACCAACGCAACAGAGAGGTTCAAAGTTACAGATTCTCGGGTCTTTGTTGGGCCCTTCTGGAAGCGAGGTTACAAAGTCGCTGGTGCTACTGCTGCGACTGAAAAAAATGTATGTAGAGACCGAAGAAGCCATAGTTTGGTTGTGTTCATTTTAAGGTGTTATTAAATGTACAGATAAAACACAGAGTACAGGCCTCATCCTTGTAAAAGGGCCCTATTGACTTCTAGGCTCAAGTTAAACTTCCTTTTATTTTGCATTTCAAAAGTAAGAATTTTCCTGTTATATAATTATTTTATAACAGGGCCGCTTCCGTACTCGAGGTGAGCTGCCGGCATACCACAACAGCACCAGCCCACGTTGCCTGGCTCTTCCGACTCTGTAGAACCAAGGGAATAGTGGGATATAATGGGAGAGCGGAAAATTCGTGGAAAGGAAAGATTCACCCTAGCATTCACCTAAGCAACCAAGAAATACCATGAGAGGGGGGGGGGGAGGAACCCAAGGCCAAGAGCCTGAACCTGGGACCTTCTGAATGTGAGTTCCAAGCGTTACTGCCCGAGCCACCCCGCTCGGCCGATTTGATTGTAAAACAATTCTATGGCTTAAACTATTAATTTCATGTCGAGTTATTGGGTTATAATTCCTTTACTGTGGCCTATATCACAAAGTATTAAACACATCTTAGTGAACTTCTCTCCAAGCTCCTGTTACAAAATAATGCTCTTGATGCAGGTAACTTTGATGGTTATACTTTCAGGTACCTTTGAGTCCGTAATTAACGAAAACTTTTTCAGCCTAATTCAATATTCTTTTGAAAGCCTACATTTCCCCCAAAGAGAAACAAAACTGTTCATTTTTATTGTCTAAGTCTTTTATTTCTTATAACCATAACATTTGGTTAAAAAAAAGGGGGGTTGCAGAATAATGCTTGATAAGATCCATTTGCAAAAGCTGCATAGTGCAGTGATTCAGGATGAATAAATTTGGAAAATTTTCAAGCATAATTTCCTACTTTGTGGAATGTGTCCATCCTTCTCTTGAACGCCCTTGTCTTCTAATACATGGGTAACCATGGAGTTTATATCAATAAGCAGTCTATTGAAATAGCTGTTGATCAAGGTGGCAATACCACTTCATAAGACACATAAACTCAAACCTTTGAATGTGTCCATTTTTAAACCTTTGAGACAGTTGTGAACACGTTCCAAAAGCAGCATTCAGGTAGGAGAATAATCAGTATGATCAGACTTTAAGAAGTGTGACATATGTCGATTATATAAGCATGGTTTCACTGAAGATGACATCCATGATCCATTTTGTACTCGATGATTATTCGTTCACCTCTGCTATGTTTGCAGAGTCTTCAAATGCAACCATTTCTCCTGATTAGAACTCTAGAGATTTATACCCCTGCTGTTTCTTCTGCTATTTCCAATTATAAGTACCTTAGTAACTCCAATAGCAATTTGTTGATCGATAAAGATAAATTTCACGTAGTAATGATGCAGTTACAATGCCTGACAAGGTTGCAGAGTCTTCAATTGTTGATAATTATCCTTACGGTCAATAGCCAAGATCAATTTTTAGCTATGTCCCCCGTTTCTTCAGCTACTTTGGATCTTCAGATATGTAGCAATGCAAGACCTTCAACTAATGAGGACTCATTCATTCCACCTGGTAGCACTGGACATTCAGTTAGGCCAGTGACTGGACCTTTATTCACGTGTCAAGAAAAGATGTTTTATTTCTACCAAAGGATGAAAAACCAAAGGGAATTAAAAGATGAAAATTCAAAAAATCAGAAATCCCAACAGGTTCTCCTTTCAAAAACCAGTTTAAAATAACACAGCTAAATAATATAAAAAGAACTTTACATTTGAGGCTTCATTAAGCATCTCATACTAAGAAGAGGAACCACAAAGCAGAAATGAGTAATCATATATTTATTATTGTTATCATAAATTGAAATTTCCAAAAATTCCTGTTGACAACCCTGTACCAGAAGAAGATTTGATATGCCGTATATGTAGTGAGCCATTTGCTAATGGCAAAGAAAAGGAAGTGTAAACTCATGTAATTTTTATAATAAATGGACCCATGAACAGTATACAGACTACACGACTAGTGAAACATTCATGTTTGTAATTTCTGTAAACAAGTCTCATAAAACATATTTGATAAAATTTGAGTTTGCTTTCAGAAAGTTTCCTATATGAGTTACCTCCGTGAACTTCTTCCTCTTAGCCAAATTTCCACTTGTCAGCGGCTGCCCTTCCCAGGATCTGACGGACAATATGAACTGTTCAAATTTAGATATACTTAGGATGTAAGAAAATGTAAGGTGGTCAGCCAATCGCTTCAAATGTCATCTAGTGTGATGCTAAGGCATTACTAGAACTGAAATGGTCCACGGATCTCTTTGTTCAGGTATAGAGTTCTTTAACGTGTTGTAAATCTATGACACGGAACCTCACATCTTAAAGTCCCTCCCAGAGGACTCTCGCTTGAGATTTACATCTCGAAAAACCTCTCAGACCGATTTGAATCCGCGAATTATTAAAATTATTTTATACACATTTTCCATCTTGCCCTCTAAAACTTTCTATCTTAACTTCAGGTTGCGGCAAGATGGAAATAATGCACATTTAGCAAATCAGTTCATACATAACAGATATGTGCTCGTAAGTCGTGTTGTAAGTTCAAAATGATACCACATTTTGTGAAATTATAAATTATGTTGCTACAACATTATTGTAATGATATTATTAATAATTATTTTTATCCTGCCCTTTGCTCCCGTATCTTTATGCTAAAATGTTGGTAAGTGAAGGTACTACTGGCACAATAATGACCACCAGGACGCCAATGCATTAATTCTATTTTTTTATATATTTAATATGGTGTTCCATAACAACAGAAAAATTAACTAGTAAATATAACACAAGCATTTTTCCTTACAAAGAGTACACATTACTTAGTACAAAGCAAATTGGTTGACTTTGGGGGCTCATTAATCGAATCGTCAATATCAGTCAATCTGAACGGGATTTTTCAAGAGTTCCTAAATCGCAAAAACAAATGTCAAATGTTATTCTTATTTGGGCTTTGCAAATAAAAGTGATTAAATTTACATACATGACGCAGGAAATAAATGATTCGTTCATTCGGTTATTTAACAGTGAAAATAAATTACAACTTCTTTAAAATCTCTATAAAAGACATGAGCTCAGCTGAAAATTCAGAGAATCGCACATTCCCAGAGAATGGCATTCGTCAGAAGTAACAACAAAGCATTTCCATAGTAAATGTAATAAAATGTTATTCCCAAAGCAAATCAAACATAGACACACATAGGCTGACCCTACTGTTCAAATTACAAGAATAAACTCAATACTCGTCTTTTGGAGGAAAGGAAAATGAAAGCGAGGAAATGGGATTGGTAAGACTTCTTGTGGTTTAAGCAGAACTGCAGCTTTCGTGTGCCCAGTCACTTAAGATCGGGGTCCTAAGCAGTTTCAATCTACGAAAGTTTGCATCTCTAAGAACCAAGTTTTTCGTTAAAGTAATAAGTCTTTTGTTACCTAGCTTCTGTATCTTTAGCGATTCATTTTCATCGCAATACACGTTATTTCGCAGTATGTACACGTATTCCGGTCTGTGGTACGTGAAAGCGACGCGACTATCTTGGGTCACATCGTTCCAAGAAAGATCTTTTAGCGAAAAACCCTGCACTCTTTGTCATTCAGTTGTGTCACGTAAAATCATTCATTACTGACCTCGGAGGCAAGCGGAAAGATCGAGTCCCGTTAGTTGTGATTGTCATTCATTTTATGATCTATATTTGTGTGGGAAAATTTAGAGGAAATTTTTTTATCACAGCTCGTCAGTTTTAAGCATCTTGTTACCACGAAAGCTTTAGTTCATATCTCATCAGTTTTGTTTCGGCATACCAACACATTCTCCCCTTGATTTCGTTATTTTTATAAGTAAACTCTTTCACCATACAAAGAGACTTTATGCTAAAATATACTTTTAATTAATAAAGGAATAACGCCGACTTTATGATGTTTTCTCTAAATTAATAATATAATTGTAATTACAAACATTTAATTTTAAATCGCACGTTAAAATTACTTAGATCCTAATCTTTCACTTTGACTTAATCTTAAAGGACCGTTGTAAATTGTTGGCTTACTTGAATTTATGACCTCTAAGGTAAATATTAAGTCTGAAATCATGCAAATGAGAAACACGTGCAATTTGATAATAAAGAACTGTTCAATATTCAAAAAGGCAGAGATTTTTTGGTTTCATTGGACTATTTCCGACATAACGGGGCTAGGACTTGAAGGGTTTTATTATATTTCAATGCTGCAATTTTAATTTCAATATCCGTAAAAATATAAGCTGTAGCTTATTTTAAGCGGGATGAATCAGGAAAACGTGACCCATAGAATCCACATTATCGTGCCGTGACATTAGTTCCCCCCCCCCAAATTCCTGTTGATGGCATTGTACACAGGGTGGTAGTGAACAACATCGAAATATTTTCACTCTTCATAGAGATGAAATAACAGACCGAGTATCTATGTTTTCAGACGTCCATGATAGGGCATAACATCCCAAAATACGAGGGCTGTTAAATAAAGAATGACATTAATTTTTACAGGCGCTAAAATGTAGCTTTACAATATTTTGCTAGCTTAATTCAATTCATAGTGTACACGTGGTACAGTTTCATTTTTGTCACTTCCGGTTTCCGCCTGTGAGAGGTGTGCAAGTTGATACATATTCAGTTTCACCTACAGCAAAATGTACATGACACGCTACGAACAATAAGCTGGTCTGAAATTCTGCTTTCGTCTAAACAAATCTTTAGTTGAGGCGTGTACAATGCTACAGGAGGCCTAATGGAGATTTTATTTTTCCCTGTAGCATAGCTCGAAGATGGTTTAAAATGTTTAAAGTGAGGAGGCAATCAATTTCGAAGGAAAAGTGCACCAGGGCTCCAGTTGTGCTCTAACAGAAGAAAGCATTAACACTGCTGCTGTCATTGTGAAAGAGGATTGTGGAATAACATTAAGAACACTTTCAGGAATTCTTAAAATGTCACTGGGTGCCACCTATACATTGGTAACCACAAGTTGCACATGAGACGTGTATGAACACGGTGGGTTCCAAGACTGCTGATTCACGCACGAAGGGAAGTTCGAGTGCTGGTTCGTATGCAGTTGATGATGATATTGCAGAAAGATGCGAGGCTTATTTCAAAGGTAATCACTGCTGATGAAACTTGGCTACATCATTTCGAGTCTGAGAGCAAACAGCAGCTGTGTGCGAAAATCTCCATTATCTCTCTCTCACACACACTGACATAGAAGAAAAAGATGTTGCTTCTGTTGGTAAGTTATGGTTATCTCATTTTTCGATATTCAAAGAATGCTTTACCAGCGTGTCGTACCCTCCTACACAACTATAACTGCGTTGCCCTGAAAACTCTGCAAAACCAAAGGACTCATTTCCATTCAACAGCTGGATGCTGCACCACGATAATGCACAGTCGCACATCGCAAATGTTGCTCAATATCTCACAAAAGCCAAATGAAACGTGTCCCTCGCCTCCCGTCTAGCCTAGATTTAGCCCTATGTGACACTTCGTGAAAGGCATTTTCCATCCTCCGAAGCAGTGTTGAAGGCTGCGTAAGCGATTCAGAAGAACCTGTCAAGAATGATTTCCAGTCTTTAAAGACTGGCAGAAACGCTAAGACAGGTGCGTTGAATCCAACAGGAATTACTTTGAAAGTGATAATAAAATTATGTGCTTAAAATAATTATGAACATCCTTTATTGAACAACCCTCGTATATGCACGATATGCTTTCTAGAAAGTTCTATTTGCAATTATGCTAATGGTTGATTATTTTTTAATGTTAATCAATTAAAAGCGTTACACTTTGCTCTGGCGCAAATCTGAATTTATTTTTAATATACAACAGACATGGTCTGTTGTATATTGGAACGCTCTATCACAATAATTCGTGATTAAACTGAAAACAGTTTATAATGTAAAGCATGAGCTTTTAGTTTCAAACTATTCAAATAAACTGCACTATATAGTTACACTTTAAAGGCTTGAAATTTATGATGCAAAACACTGAAATGTAAAAAGAAATGCAATAAAATGAATATTAAAGCTTTTTTTCTATATTCCTATGATCACAAGAGGGCCAACTGTTATATGAAATAACATACACTAAAATTTTCACCTGACAAAGTTCATCTTGTCATGAATTTGTCGTAATGACGAAAATGAAATCTGTTTTGTGATATCATCTAAACTTTTGGAGATGATAATCACTAATTTATGCTTTTATGGGGAATGTTTTCTGCCATAGGTTACGCACTTGCTGTATACATTCCAACCAAGCTCTTATTTTGTTTAAGGAATGTGTATTAATGAGAAACACACGAGAATATAACATTTCTTTTAAAAGCTGTGCAGTATGGAAAATACGAATGGCAAATCTATGGAGAAATACAGAGCCCTTGTTTGAACGTGTGGCCGACTTAACTGGGATTTACTTAGCACCGAGAAGCAAGGTGTATGTCGGAGGAGTCCGACATTCATAGTCCCTTCAATTCAGCGCTAGATTTCTACAGGACACCAATCATCAATTTTTTGGTCATACAATGGAATTTCGTGTATAAAATTCGGTTTTTCTACACTCCAGTATCTGTTTGTGTCGCTACATGACCATGTAAACAAAATCATGCTTCGTCCGTTAAAAATAAATAAATAAACTAGGGTCAATAGCGAACATTAACGTTATCCAATATCCAATTGCAGAAACTAATTCTACTTACATTATCGCGTGGTTGCAATTCCTGAACTACAGTTAACTTATAAGGTTTTAATTTTAAAAGTTTAGTGACATTCCAATCCGAGGTTTGCGAAATCCCTGGTACCAGTGCAAGCTTCCTCAGATATTTCTTTTAACTTGGTTCTGACTTTTCTCCGATGTCATCGAGATTTTCCTTTGTAAGAACACGGCGTTTTGCTTTCAGTTTCTTATCAAGAACAGATCCCATTTCCCTAAATCTATTCGAATCGTTTCTCTGTGAGCCGCACGAACAGCAAGCAGGGAATCTGTATATAAATCGCCGTCTCCACATGAGCTTGTTGTCACATATGAATCATACCTGAAGATTCTGTGTGCTAATGTATACGGACTTTTGGCATTATAATAGCAGTAACACACTATACCACTGAAACACATGATCTCACTCCTCTACACCACAAAGGCTGCGCGTCAGCACATGGAGAGGCTGGAAATTGGAAGGAACAGAATCGGTTAGAGACAGGGCAGGCAAACCCCTGTTAAGCCGGCCACGTGTCCAAATGAAAGCTCTTTATTATGAAGTTAAGAGTAGTCAACAAGGTATGTCCTGGTCCCCTGTCAAATGAGTGTCATAAATAAACCACTAGTTAAAAATAAGACAAACTTTTGCTGCTACCGCTTTACATAAAGTTAGAGTTAATGAAACTCTTGAGAAAGTCTTAGAGAGTGTAAGAGATTAAGAAAAGCTAAACTTATACAAGTTATTTTTATTGGCCCACAAATTCATACCAATACAGGTTTTTTTTTTAAAAAAAAATTGTAAATGGACAAAGAGAAACAAGCGTAGATAGGGTTCAAGATTGTGAGTTGTATTTTCTGGAAAATATAAGGATTGAAAAATACAAAGAGATAGCTGAAGACGTGTTATACAACATTTTGAAATGTAAATTGTCAATGAAACTACATTTCTTGTATTTCCACTTGAACCCTTTCTTCCAACTTGGGTCCCGTGAATACGGAGAACGTTTTCATCAGGACATTACTGTCAAGAAAAAAACGACACAGAGGAAAATGGTCACAAAGTATGTTAGCTGACCATCGTTGGCAACTAATTAAAGCTGTTCTTGGTGAATTTTACAAACGAATCCTTCAGAGGAACATTTTTAAATGTAAATTAATTGAAGCATATTTTGTTTCATTTTTAGCAAGAAAGGTGGGGGGAAAAACTATATCTATAGATAATGACTATTATTTTTCTATTTTTCACACATATTTTGTGTTATACTTTTTGCAGTTAAATGTCATACATAATTAAGGAAACGTTGAAATTATACATTTTGAATGTTTTATGAGATATTTAAAACTTATTTTCGGAAAACAGATACGTGATATGGAATTTTAGATTTTGTACCTAGATCCAGCACATGCCAGTTATACAAAACCACCTATTTTCATTCAAGTACAAAATAAAAAGTTAAATTGGCGATAGATATCTTGTCGCACTAGAAAAAACGTAGAATCGCAATTTGTTGTTAATATTTGAGTAACTACACAATACAGTGGCATGCGATCATGTGATTAGTCGGACGTTTTTGAAGATTATGATAATGTCACATTAACAACTAATTTCTTTGGATCACTAAGAAGGTGACCCTTTGTTCCATATCTCAATGTATTTGTCTAAGGACCCGTTCCCCCTCTATACAGAGTATAAATAGATATTTGGGCGCTGTTCATTACCATACGTTACGTGCTTTTATGTTTACAATAGAAACTGCTGTGTTGGCGTTCAAGAATAATAAACAGAAATCTTCACTCTAGGCGCACGGATTTTTGCTCAGGTGCAGGTCACCAATATGAAAATAAAAGCAAAGGTTGTGTCTCTGTGAGGTAGGCATGTTAGACAACAGCTGATTTACTAGAAGAAGTGGGGGGAAAGATCTTAATGTCTTCAAAACTTCAATTAGTACACACAGCCTTCACACCCCTTTAATCGTTTATTTTGGATGAGCTCTGAATCTTTCCTAATTACCCATTATCGATATCTTGCAACGAGGCAAGAGAAAGAGACAAGTGGCAATGGAATACGTTTTCCCCTTGTTTTCTATTTTGAATAAATGAATAAATCTATTGCTGATATTATTATACTATGGCAATAAAATGGAAAAAAAGAGGTGAAAAAGACTAGTAAAAAAACAAAATTATAAATAATTACTAATTACAAAACAAATAATAATTACAAAGAAGAAATGTGGAAAAATATATACAAATGTAAACTATAACAAACTCCTAAAATTAACTCTCTAATTTGTTTACATGTTTTAAAATTCTTCAACTTTAGAAGATATTCCTGAAAGACTATTGTAGGTAATATGAGTAATTTAATCACCCTAAGAAATGATTTGAGTACAGTCTTACGACTAGTTTACAAAAAGTATAATGCAAGCTATCCACCCGCATTAAACCCAAGAGGCAGTACTCCTGGATAAGTCAAAACTGAAGACAACATCATTCATGAATTTGAAACTTCCACCTAACCACTGCTGCCTCTTCAATTGAAATTCTGTATTCAAAGCTGAAAACAGATATGAAAATAGAAATACACCCCTCTCTTAAATATAAGTGTTTGCAATTTTTTTGAATGCTCAGAAGATAAGACACGTATCTTTAGAAGTGTGAACACAAAGAAGATCGAATAATGGGGTAGAATCATATGTTGATCCGGCAATGGTGCAAATTGCGGATAATTGACATAGAAGGTCAGGATTCAAAGCCACTAGAAAATTGATGAAACTTTCGATTGTATATTGTATTTGTGCATATTTGCTTAGTACGTTGTAATTGTTTCTGAATAGTAACTCGTTTTTATTTTATTGAAACTTATGAATACCTTAAACACTTAATGTAAGAAACGTTCTGTTATTTCTCTCTGTCTTAATGAATGTAAAGATGATATCAAGGGCTCAGTTCAAAAACGTGGCTATATTTAAAAATGTTCAAAAATACCCACATAGTATAGCTTTATCTTTCATTTAATGTAGTATACCATTAATTTTGTGGTTTAATCTCAACAACAGCAATAATAATAATAATAATAATAATAATAATAATAATAATAATAATAATAATAATCTAAAATGTAGTTTATCTTTTGTAATATTTATAGATTGCAAGAATTCTAATTTTGTTCCCCTAATACCAAACAGTAATGCCATAACTTATTTCATTTCATTAATTAATAATACACAATTTGGAAAATGTATTCATTTTTATAAGTTATTCATCTTTCTGAGAAATTCGCTTAGTTTATGTAGAATCTGCCTGATTTTCTATTATTCAATTATGTATCTGAATATATCATACTTTTCCAAATTAATAGAGAAATATAATACTGGCTATTCAGTAAATAGTACAAAAACAAATAGCTTTTATTCTTGTTTTCTTTTTCAAGCTTTTTATTTTTTTTAGTTAAATTAAAGTATCTTTGCCCTCCATTTTGATGAAATAAGTATCTTTTCTAATTGCCTCTCATTTTCGCTGTCATTGTGAATTTCCAATAAAGAAATCCTGAGAGATATTGGAACCCTGTGATTACGGACAGAAGAGGAATGCACACACATTGTAAGGGCCCATTTGCAATGAATGCAAACGCAACATGAAACACGAAACAAACGCTTGTGACCGTTATATTTAATGAGGTCATTTACGATTATTTGCTTTAACTTAAAACTTAGCATTAGACGTTTACGCGAATGTTTGTAAATATGCTCGCGTCAAAAGAATTCGAGGGAGGAGGGAAAAAAAAAAAACTATCGCAAAGAACAGGAACAAAAAAGAGGAGGCGCAAAATGGGTTCATTTGCAATACAATGACGTAAATAATTGTATTGTTGAGTCATCATTCATTTTCGAAGCATTTCTTTTCATTTTCTTCACATTCTTCAGTATTTTTTGTTTTTTAGTGTTCTGTTGGCATAGTGAATGATAAGGGTAATCTTATGTTTATGTGCCTGCACTAATGTTAACGTCTTCATTTTGGATGGGCCCCTAACGCTATGGTCAAAGAAATATGCGAAACACTTTGTTGACTGGAACACACTTCATCTAATGGGACTGGTTACTTAGTAAATAAGTTAGTGTTTTATGGGTTTTTATAGACAATTTAAAATCACCAGAAAAATGTCTTAATTAAAATCAGTTATCTATTTATCAAAAAGCAATTATTAGGTTTAAATGCCTTAATTGTTTTTTATTTGTGGCATAAATGTTAGTTTCGTGTATTTTTAATACTTTTCCTTGTATTTTCAACGCTAACTCTGCTTCATTACTTTTTATTCCTTTATCTTTTTAATCGTTTCTTAAAAGTGCATGACTTGCGATTTACATAATCCAGAGTAGACGTGCTTATGTAACTTTTGAATTACCACTTCTTTATGTAGACAAATGACTCACTGCTATGTTAACGCCAACACATCTTTTAAGCATCTACAACACAGATATAGTTGACATTTCTTTTAAGTGGACGTTTCTTTTATGCTACTGAAGTTCTTTCTAGTGAGAAAGTACCAGACGCCTGTGCATAAGCAGGAAAATCGCATACTACTGTGTATGTAAGTATAATTTACTACAAGAGGGGCATGCCTTAGTCGGTAAGTGTTTATAAGAGAATTTTTGCTCAATTGCAATTTGTATTAACATCCTTCTATACGAATTGCAGAAATCTTCAGGATTTCGTAGTTAGAAAAAAAAAACAAAAAACAAAAAAACAAAACAAAACAAAAAACAAAAACAAAACAAGTCATTAAATGTACGGGGATATGAACCAAAGGAGATTTAAAAATTGCCTATTTTATATAATTAGGTTTTGAGATAGATTAACTATTAAATTACAGCAATTATTAATGATTAAGTCTTCATTTTGAACCTTTTACTACTAGGAGGTTTACTAGCTTCCAAAGGATTTTTATGAAACTATCTAAAATAATCTAAAGGGTATAAAAGGGCATTTTATTGCGACAATGCGATACATTTAAAAAATTGTTAATTAAGGAGGGGTGCTTAAATGCTCTTAAGTTAAATGATCTTTCCTCCTCAATGACGTGATTGCCTGAAATCTGCTTCCTCTTTCTCCGTCTTAATGACTTCATTAATAGAGGGCAGTATTGCAGGGGGCATATGATGAGCATGCCAGCACCCCCGCGGGTCATGCGGATTTCGAGAAACCTCATCAGGCAGCTCCTCAATTATCCTCAAGAGGGAACCCGGATCTCCTGGCCAGAAGTCAGCAATGTTTACCACTAGACCAAGGAGGCGGTAAAGTAAAGTGATATTGATGTAAAGCTTCAGAAACACTTTCATATAACTTTTTAATGTTGCATTAAAGTCAAAAGTAAGAAATTAACAAAAAAAAAAAAAAAAAAAAGGTTAATTCATTCAGAAAAATGCTTCTAAGTGAAGTAAAATGCAATAAAACACAAGCATTCATTAATGCTACAATTCATATAATAATATTTAATCAAGCTAGTATTCTGAAATCCATCAATCAAATTAAAAGTGCCTGGGATATAAAAAAACATTGAAAATCAAATATCATCTCATTAAGAGTTGAAAATAGCATAATAACAGATCCAGCGACTGTGGCTGAAGTATTTAATAGCAAAGATATTATCAGATAGAAGTCTGACCACTCAAAATACAGACAGAGATGGAAAAATAAAAAAATTACAAATAAAATTAAATTCAAGAAAAATGATTTTTCGATTGGAATTGACTAGATATATGAGTTAATAATAAAAGATTGTTGCATCTAAAAGTAACAAAGGTGGCCTAGTGGTTAGACTGCTGGCCTTCCACTAAATTGACCTAGGTTCAATCCCAGCGAAGCGGCATCTATACAGGTTGTCTCCGATTTCCCGTCATTCATTCATTGTTTCATCTTCACCACATCCCCATCTCCATTAATGTAGTGCGCCGTCTTATCGGTGAGTGCATTCAACACTTACCCGTACAGACCGATGAAACTTGGCTGCAGTCACGCCTCCTTTCACGAACGCCAGCGGAGAAAGCCGAACCCATGAAGTGAATGTGAATGTTAAGGGCACCTCTTCTAAAAAGCAGCTGTGTTATTGTAGAGCCGACAGAGGGGTTCCCGTATGAGTTAGAAAGTGTAAGTAAAAGTGTTAGTGTGGAAAATATGAATGTATTCACCCCTTTTTTCTAAAAAGACAGCAATCATACCCCAACAACCGTGAAATGTGTAGTTAGAAAGTGTTAGTGCTGTATTATCGTTTTTGTTCAAAATGAGGGCATCAAAAGAGTGCGTATGCTGGAATGTGGGAAATATCAGTAGAATAAAAATCTAAGACAGCATGCATATAGTACACGCAGAAAAGTTGAGTGTATTGGCTTTAAACACTATAATCTGTAATTGTTTTAAAGATTTAACACATTGAAATAAATGCACATTTGCTTAGAAATGTGTTCGTATCACAACTTTAAAAATGCATAACAAATGAAATAATTTTATTCGTTTTTATCCTTTTTTTTTTTTTTTAAGTGTTTCTGAATATTAGATTTCTAAATGGGCCAAAAAGTTTCAATGTGCATAAAGACGAAAGCGTGCAAAGTTTCATATACCATTAGGTTGAATCGTTTCTGTATTAAATAATACATTTCCATTTGTAAAAAGTGGCAAAAAGAGAAAAATGCTGTGTTTTGTAACATAATTCGCTTTTTGATCTGTTTTCTGGTATCGTTAGTGTAGGTGTCATGTCAATACTGTGTCTACATTGAAGATCTTTCTGTTCTCATGAAAAGGAGGAAACACTAGCCCAAATGAGCAAATCTCAACTGTTCTATGCCGCTATTAAGAACAAAAAGAAAAATTTGCTTGCGGGCTTTGGGATACCATTACGGGAATTTCCACAACAAGGGAACTTGGAGTTGTGAAGAAACACGTTGCATCCTAAAAGGCAACACTAGCCGCAGTTCGCAACCAAAATGAACAAGTATCCATGCCCAAGCTTAAAGAAATGTCGCAAAGGAGGAAAGTTTTACACAGAGAAAACTTTTTGCTTATATATATATATATATAAACTCATCACATTCGCGTTGCAAAACCTGATACAAAGAAAGTCGGCAGCTTGGCGCTTTCTTTGCTGCAAGATGTAAAAGAAGCCATTAGCGCCCTTCAAATTAACAAATATCACACTTACACAGTTCGGAATACTTGCAAACTTATAGTGTTAAAAGCGTATGCATTTTCCCGTATCATTATTATTTCCTTTGCGCATTACATTGCTACATTACAGTTTCCCATTTCATTTCGCTGTACTGAATGTGAATAATTATTAACATACGTCCTACAAAGTTAATTTTTGGCGTGCAAATGCTTCTTCCTGTGCAATAAGACTCTTCCATCTGCATGCTTTTGTTGAAATCACACTATCACACTTCTCTTGAATTAGACTCGCTTTTCTCCGCTGTCGTTCGTTAAAGGAGGAGTGACTGCAGTCAATGTTTCGTCGGTCTGTACGGGTAAGTGCATTCAACTGGACACAAGCGGACTACGATCTCGACGTCTGACACCAATTAGAATAATTACAATAAGTCGACTATTGGCAACCACCACTACTATATAGTAACACCACTGAATAATATTTGCAATTCATCAACCCTCAATGGTAAATTTGTAAAAATATTACAAATTGCTAATGTAGTTCCTATCCCCAAAAAATATTTAACTCGATCTTATTTACTACAGACTTATATAACAATCCAATATGGATTCTCAAACTATATTAGAACCAATAATTCAAAACAGACTAGCACCATTCCTGGACAAATGTGTATTTTCTGATAGACAGCCTGGGTTTAGGAAAATAACATCTGTAGTTTTTTTTTTTTTTGAATAGTGTTTAACGCCCGTTTTTACTACTGAGGCACCACAGGCGGTGGACACTGGTGATACATGAGATGAAATGATAAATTGGGAAAGGATAATTACATCTGTAGTAGATACCCTGACTTTCTAGAGAAGGTGCTTGAAGGAATTGATAAAGATTAAATTACTGGTTATTTATGGACTCAATATGAGAATTGAGAAAACGGTATTTTTTGCAGATGACGCCACTATAATATTTCATGATTAATAAATCAGTATCTGAAAGGGTGCAAGGTCTAACCAGTAGCGCTCAATCTTAAACACTCAAAAAGCAAGTAGAATATTTTTGACATCAGCATGAGTAAAAGCAATAATACTGATTCAAAATTGTAATAAGTGAACAAGAAATACAATTTATCACAAAGAACATTTATAGGTTTAACTAAAGACAAACACCTGAGTTGGAAAATTCAAATACAGAACATTGCAACAAAACTGAATACAGCATACTATGCATTATAGTTTTTAACAGTATTTGGAACATACATACTCTAAAAACGGTTTACAGTGCATTTTAATAGTGTTTAATGCCCGTTTTTACTACTGAGGCACCACAGGCGATGGTGATGGATGATACATGAGATGAAATGATAAATTGGGAAAGGGTATTTTTTAAGGAAGGAAGCATTCCAGGCATAAGTTTAGGCTACCTCCCCGGCATTTGCCATTTATGAGGACTAAGGAAAACCTGGAAAAAAGCCCAGTCAGGGAGGACGGTCCTGGTGGGATTCGAACTCCAGACTTCCCGCTCACGAGTCCGTGCCTTAACGACCTCGGCCAACCGTGGAGTACACACAGTGCATATGTTAATACCACTATAACATAATATGGTATGCCGATTTGGGAGTTCTTCCAAAGAACTACAGCATTTTCATTATAGGGACTAGTTAGTTCATGAATCAGTGATCAGTCTAGTATAATAATATCAAGAATTGCGATCAATCACAATTGCCTATCGCCACAATTTTTTTTCATTTTCGTTTAATCACTTTCATTTCACACCTATGTACATTATTTTATGTATATGTATCGTATATAGTGACAAAAGAATAATGACCCCTTTAGAATTGCAGATTGCAACAAAGGACAGAGCATAGGAATACACATGAATAAGCTCAGAAATAAAATTTTAAATTATAAGAAAAAATGTGAACGAAAAAGAAACACAGAAAACAAATTAGTATTAAAAGAAATATGAAATAGGAAAATACGAGCTTATTTTCAATTTTTATAAGGATTCTTGATTAGTGGTATAGGTAATGGCGAAGTAAAAATAAAGACCCCCAGAGCAGCTATAACGATCTTTTTTATTTTTCTGTAAATTAAACTATGAAAACAATATACAGGAATATGATATCTATATTCTAATGTTTATATGTTTCCTTAAATATGGTACCGTGGTGTTATAGATGTCATTTTTTCCTGAATCACATCCTCAGGTTGGTCTTTATATTTTTCAAATTTAACGGTAGGATCTATCATATAATCCATATTTTTGTTTACTGAGATGGTAATCATATGGATTGTTCTTGAGCAACCGTTAGTTGCCAGGCAATGAACTTTTTCGAAGACCTTGAAGTTATTAGATCAGAACTCTTCTGAGATCATTGAGCGAATCCTGTGATGGCGAGAGTTACGAAGTGTTTTTCCAAATGGACAGGAACCCAGGACGTGTGCAAGCGTTTCTTTCCCTCTGTGGCAGCACCGAAAGGGGTTGTTGAGCCCTGCCTGATATAGTTTGTATAGCAGGACGTGAGCTGTCTTTTCAGAGCTTCCGGCCATTCTTTCGAAGTGAGGCCTTCTAGGTTTCGAACCATGAGTTTGGTAGAGTTCAACACCAAATTCTTTCTGTGGAAGTGTAGCCCAATCTTCTAATTCATAATAATTCTTTTCAACACCATATTGAAATATCTTTATAGCTTCCTTGGCCTAAACATTAGTGTGTACTAGAAATCAATAATCAAAATGGCTGACAATTGAAAACGTTTATGGCAAAACTTCAAATGAACAAATTTATGTTATACTTTAAAGTACCAAGTCAAAAAATACCAAGCAAAATGTACTATCATGCTTCAATTGTTTTCCAATTTGTTATAAAGAGTTTAAATGAAAAACTGAAACAGCATATCCCTAAATCGTTTTAATTTTGACCTTCATCTGTTTGGCTGTTAGCGGAAATTAAAACGCCAGACCGTAAGTGCATTTTATGGTGTATATGAATATTATTTTATTTTTACACTTTTAATCGCTAAAAAGCCGAAATAAACACAACTCGAGCTGCAGGACCTACCTATCTCAAAATAGGGTTCTCCAGGACCTACCTATCTTGAGATAGGTAGGTCCTATTTTTAACTACAGCAAAATTGTAAACAATCAAACTTATTGCAAATCTAATTTCAGAGAGAGTAATATATTAATAGTAACATGCGTTTACATCCTTTTGAGTCAGTGTGATATATCCACAAAAATATCTACTGTTTCACTAGAAAATGTCTAACCGGAAAAAAGTAATAAGTACACTTAAATAATGTCATAACAACGAAGTAGCAGAATGCTATTTATCACAAAGATATCCTACTGTAATATCTTAATATATCTAAACTCTGTAGTAGCTATACTAATTTCTGACTAAATGACAAATTAACATTATTGTATATTGCATTAAAATATGTTATTAATTACATTTGTTAGTTATCATACACATTCATTGTAAATCTCATCATTGCTGGCATTTAAACGGAACTAAACTTTCTTTATAGAAATGTTTTGGCGAAACAAAATAAAAAGAAGTTGTACATGCCTATTTTGACCTGGTAATATGTATCCGGAACTATGTCAAAGATTCCTGGCGTATAAAGTTGACCTCGATCGCTGAGCATTGCCCCCTTACCAGGAAAGATTGTATCAGGAGAAATACATGTATCCTGGATGTTTTGCGGATCAGCTAGTAGGGTTTTCCCCGTTCTGTTATTCCGTACGTGTAACTTCCGACTGAAGTTAAATCAGCGGAGTTTCAAGCCTATTCTTTGTCTTGCAGGTATATGCTCCTCACATATATCTGGTCTTCCGTCAAAATAATATTTCATGTTTTGTTAGTGAATTTATTCACTGAAGCCAACCTAGAGAAACTGCGAGTGTTTACGGTGAATAGGGAGAGGTGCACGTCTTAAATAGTTAAGTATATTATTGTATCAACATTAAATAATGATAATTAAACAATTTATGTTGGCACCAATTATTTGAAGAATTAAGAATTCTTCAAGAAGAAATTTGGGGGGGGGGAATTAATCAATTTGGTAATTATTTACTTGAACTTACATATTTTAAATAGTTTTTGCTGTCTAATGGGCACAAATACATACTTTCTGATAGATGAAGCAAGATTTCATTAACGCTTATGAAAAAAAGCACTTCAGTAAAATGGTGGCGTGCAAAGATAACACCAATCTATTAACATCTCTTAGCTCCAGCACGCATGTTTTGTTCGTAATACATCTGATTTTCCACAGATTTGAAATATTGAACTTTTTATACTATAAATTAGTACTTGAATCTTAAACTAATAAACAAAGCTGTTTTGAATAACCGAAAGAAAGTAAAGAATGATTGATCAGTCGATTCTAAAAGTAAACAGTTGTGCTTAAATAAACTTTTAGGTGTAAACGTCAAGCTTTTTAAATGTCATTACAATCCAAACTAAAATCTGATAAAGAGAAAACTACAGGCTCAGTGTTCAAAACAAAACACAGTTATCCCACATTAACAGCATATTAACAAATCCGCTTTATAAGAAGGATCGTTGAAAATAGCTCATAGTGCTCTTATTAATCTTTTCTAGATTTTTTTTATTATAAAATAAATAAAAGGAAAAATAAATTTTATCCTAAACTTTTTGTTGTGAAATGTACTTGTTCTCTAAAACAATGGATTATTCTATTTACATTTGGAAAAAGATGGTCTATAGAAAATTCCAATGCATTTTACAGATAAAAATGTCATTTTTTATCTTATCTGTTAATCCTGTTTCAACACTGGATATTCATGAAATTATTGTGTTATTATTATTTTGTTTTCTTTTGTTATATGACAAAAATTAACATTCTCTTTAGCAGCCGTCTTCCATTTTTCTTTGCTTTCCATTGTTAATGCTAAAACCAGATTTCTTCTTAATGCTACTGCACCCCATTAATTCCAGAAGAGCTAATTTTATAATGTCTTTTCCACATATCTTTCAACGGATTTAAAACTATTGTTAGCTGTCTCTTTGATTATTTCGATTATAATCCAAGCTTGTCTGGTGCAAACTATGGGTGAAGCATGTGACTGTATAACTCCATTTATTAGTTCAATGGACTCTCTGTCGTACTGATTAATGTGTGTGTTTGTGTGCATTACTTAAGTATACTTTTTGTTCCATTCCATATACTTGATTTCATAGCCTGGCAAATAATTGACGTAATGTTCAGCATATTCGTATTTTTCTGTTTTTTTTTTTTTTTTTGTCTCTAAAGATTGTGATTTTTGCATTTGAATTAGTTTTCGATATTTTGAAAATATTGGTGCATAAATGCCTTTCTTTCTTTTCTTTTTCCTTTTTTCTAATGAATTAACAGACTAAATTAATGGTACGCTTATACTTCTATAGCGTTTTAAAATATGAGGTTTTGTTCTCAAGCATGACATGAGGGCATACCTGAATTGGCGAGAAGTTTGACAAACAGGCTGATTATATGCATTTCTAAGACTGTAAAAACCCCATATTATATAAATTTATATAAGCTATCCTATTGCTTAAAATAGAGCAGCATTTACATTGTTAATTAAAATTATTTTTACATAGATACACTGTGTTTGCACAAACAAAATGGTTTATAAGTAAAGATAAATGGATAAAAGAAGTTATTTTTTAATTAGTTGTTAGCATTAATTAGAATTTTATAAAAATATTTTTATTATAGCATAGCTGGAGATAAATCTATACTATAGAATTATCATAAGTAATATCAGAAGAGGATTTGGAAAACTCAGATCCTCGAGTGATATTTAATAGGACTATTTCACGAATAATTTAAGCATTTAAACAAATATAATTCCCCTAAACTTGGCTTAAAAACTGTAGTAATTGTATATTTATATTATGAATATTTAACTTTTCAAGTCGAAGACGAATGCCGATTGTCAGTAATGCCAATACAGAAGAGTCATTGGACTATTTCATGAATAGAATAAATACAAAATAAATAAATAAATAAATAAATAAAGTAATATAAAGTAATAACTTGAAAATGAAGTTATATAAAATGTAATGCTTACCTATTCAGAAACTGTGAGATTGAAATAGACAAAAGTCAACTGTTAAATCGCTACTGTCCATTTAATAATACCAACTGAGAAAAACAACAGAGGTAACATTTGACCACTCTGAACATGTTTATTAAATTTTATGCTTGCTTAGGCAGGTAGTGCTACATAATTTACAACATTATTTGAGAATGTTTGGCTGAATACGCAAAAAACAATTGTTTGAGTGAATAAACACTAAGTTAGTTATATGCATAATTATTGAAAATACAGTTATCAAATTTGAAGAATTTCATAGGATAGAAAGGAATTTTGGAACTAATAGATGAAGATGTGGAAGCAGAATTCCGCACTTTATTTAATACGGCCGAATGATGTTCTTGATTAATCTGTATGATGTTCAGGAACTATACTGGAGATACAGAGTTGGCAATACTGACCAGAAGACAAATGCATTTAGCGTAGTAAAGGGATTTAATACAACTTTTGCATAATTTCAATGCGATATCGGGCCGTGTTTGGTCAAATTTAATTCATTGGTCGATATTATGATGATGAAGTGCTAAAGTCTGTATTCATTACTTTCTGACGATTTTAAATAATGTAACAACCACCTCAATGAGCAGCAAGTTTTATAGTAAATTTACTTTGATATAAACCTCTTTTCTTATATGTCATATATGTTCAAAATTAATTTTTGAATAGACCACTAATGCAATGTACATGTTTTAGCGGCATATATTTATAGAAAAATATGTGATCCCTTTTAGCTATAAAAATAAGACAATTAGTAGCGAAATACTAAAGCTTTTTATTCTATGTGCCTACATAAGACTTGCTTTCTGCGTCTGTTAATACCACTGCGGGTAGGTATTCATTTATAATGAAAAGTCTATAATCATCTATAGAGAGAGGAAAGAGGAAAAAGAGAAGACAGTATGATTTCGCTACAGGGAAACATTTTTGGTATACCTACACAACATATTTCTGATGACGAATCACTTTACAAGTGTCTACGGGAGTCACAATGCAAAATGACAAGACTTTTCCTTGTTTTCTCACTGTCACGCCCACGAAACTCTCAACTGCCAACATGTGCGTAATGGCCACTTTAAAGATCTATTCAGATCTTGACATGTTCAGCACTTAAGACTATTCATGGAAAATTTTCACTTACACTCTGGCTTCAGTGTCATTTAAAGGAAATTATTTGGGACGTGTTTTGTTTTATTTTTTACGATTCAGTATTTTGGTCCATCTGGGTAATCTTATAACTAGAAGTTTCTTTCGGGCTTAGGAGCCGTGGTCTGTTGGAGCTAAGGAGTCCAAACGTTTCATCTCCACCTGCGGAGGACATAATCAGTGGCCGCGGTCTGAGTCTTCTGGACGAAGGTCCTGGCATGACTGAAATGCTTTTTTTTTTTTTTTTTTTTTTTTGAGGGGTGCAGGTTAATAAGAAAAAGTACATGCAGGTGATTGGAAGGTTAACATGCAGGTGATGGGTGTCAAAAGTGATTTTCGGGCATCATCCATGACACGACCTGAACGATGCCCGAGGGTTAGAACGTGAGCCTGAATGAGCATGTTAAATGAGTTGTTAATAGGTTAGTTAGCTACATAAGTTAGTATTAATACCATGAGTAATGAGATGGGTCATTTGTTATTTTCATGCATGGGTCATATGATATGTAATGGCGGGGGTGGGATTTTCGTCGCTTTCTTAACGTAAGGAGGTTAAAACTCCATGGGGAGTTGACTTGCTGTTTTGTTGTAGATATCTTGGTGAGGCTTACAGAAGAGATTGGGATGCTGAAAGAAATCTGAATGTGTGTTAATCAAATTGGGAACTTTGCAAGGTAGATTCTCGCTTCTATGGCTGAGTCATCTTTGTGCGATGTTCGGTCGAATAATGAAAGCGATCTCTTATGTTTATCGTGAGAAGGGTCATATTTTCCTAGATTCATAGTTAGGGGGCTACGGTATTTCTCAATTTTGGTGTATGTGTCAGCGGCAAGTTTTTTAAGAATTCTTCAATAGTGTGTACGTACAGTTCCTTATGAATAATAGAGGAGGGGGCAAGTGGTGGTACCGTAGCTATAATTTTGAGAACTTTATTTTGGAAACTTTGGAGTTTCTTTATATGACTGGGTGCAGCACACCTCCAGACAGGGTCCGCGTATGTGAGAATGAGTCTGATGAGTGTTTTATATAGTGTAAGGCCGAGGTATAGTTGTAGTGTATTGTAGTTTATAAGGGGGTAGAGAGTGGGTAGTTGTGCATTGGCTTTGTGGCGACGGTGTCTATGTGTTCTTTCCAGGTAAGTCCCTGGTCCATGGTGACTCCTAAGTATGTAATTTTGCGAGATGCATTAATTGGTTTATCAAATAGTTTTAGTGGTGTTAACTGGTTTGACATTGTACAATGCTTAGTGCGCTTGGTGAATAAAATAGTTTGGCATTTGTTTGTGTTGACTAATATGCGCCATTTTGTTAACCAGGGTTCGAGAGAGCTAAGTGCGTGCTGTAGGTGATGTAGGCGTTGGGGGCTACCTAATTGTGTCATGAGGCTGTGTCATCAGTGTAGATGTAATAGGATGCATTTTTTCCATGGGTATGTTGTTAATATATATGTTGAATAGCGTGGGCCCCAAAATGCTGCCTTGAGGGACACCTGCTTTGATGGGTGTATGCTAGAGAGTGTAGTGTTGACGGAAGATCGAAATTGTCTGTTTTTAGGTAGTTGGCAGTGAGTTTCATTATGGTATCAGAGAATTTGTACTGGTGCATTTTACGTAGCAGGCCTCCGTGCCATACGCGGTCGAAGGCACGTTCTATATCTAAGAAGAGAGCGCCTGTGGATTTGTTTGTATTAAAACCTCGAGTTATGTGTTCTGTGGCTCTGAGGAATTGTAGAGTGGTGAAATGTTGAGCTCTAAAGCCTAACTGTTCGGGTATTAAAATGTTATGTCTGTGCAACTGGGCGTTAATGCGTTTTAATATGATCTTTTCAAGCACTTTGCTTAGAGTATTAAGCAGGCTGATCGGGAGGTAGTTTAGCAATAAGGTTCCCAGATCAGTGATGGCGATGTCGCCTGGTGGGTTGTAAGTGGCAATTAAGGCGGTTTGAAGATTATTTATCGTTATGCCTACAATAGTGGCTTCGAGGCGAATGAGCTTTAGGGTAAGAATAGCAGAATGATTAATTCCGTTCTGTATGGCCACCGCGGTACCCCCTCCGTGGCGGTCTCTGTCGGAGCGATAAATAGTGTAAACTTCGATGGATAGCCCATCTAAAGGGCATAGATGTGTTTCTGTAAGTAGTGCTGCCTATTGTGCTTATAGAGGAAATCTTTGAGTTCGGTCTTACGGCGACGAATCCCATTTACATTCCAAGAGATTGCCTTGATTTTGCTAGTAGTCGCCGTAAATAATTTCTGGAACAACAAACATTGCAAAGAAGTTTGCATAATTCATAATTATTCTTTTGGAATCGAGAGGATAAGCCAAAATGTTGGAAGACATCAATGGCCTGTTCCCTTAGTCTTGACCCGGGCATCTGAAATGGGTCGTTACTCCCCATGACAGTGGCACATGTCTATCTGAAAGGGTATGGCTCTTGTGGAGCATTAGTAGCTGGTTGCTGATTTTGAATATAATTTTCAGTGCGTTCAGAGTTTACACATTGGTTGTTTTGATTATTATGCTCACTGCGTCAGAATTGTCACGTGAACACAGAGTGGGTGGCGCCATGTGATATTGTGAGCCTGAATTAGGTAGCTCGCGTTGTTCCCTTGGGGCAAAGTGTGCCTGGGGACATAACTGGGCCCAATGTTGGCCTGATTAGGAGGTATTGTCATATTACGCATTGATGGTGTGTCCACAGAGTCTGGACTGAGTTGGGCACGATGCCAATACACTGCTGGGCCGGAGCAGTTGCCCCGTAGCCTGTGGTATTCTGGCGTCCCTGTAGTCGGGCAGCAGAGTTGCGAAGCACAGTCAACTGTCTTTTGTATTCAGTGCAAGCCCTAGCAAGTACCTAGCACCGTGGCTCCGTTGCTTGCACAAAGCACATCTGCGCAGTACACTCCCGTGTATCATGGGAGCCCATGCATCTTGAACAGACAGGTCCCGGGGCTTGGCAGTTTGCGGCCGTGTGGCGCATTTGTTGGCAGCGATTACACTGCACTGGCGGGGGTATGAAGTCTTCAATGGTAACCTTCATGTGTATTATGGCTAGAGCTCGTCCTTAATTTCCTTTTCTGCCTTGTTCAAGAATAAATTCTTGATAACCAATCTATGGCTTCTGGCAGGTCCGGGAGAGGTCATTTGAAAATTGATGGCTCTGTCCCTGAAGAACAGGGAGAGGGCGCGAAAGCCTACTGGTTCAAAAGCTCTAATTTGGAAGTCCCTAGTCTGTGCTGCCCTTGTCACTCTGTACCCATGAGAGGGGTGATTAGCATCGAATTCAGCCAAGATCTTTGACAGATCTGTATCGTGACTTTTTGACACATATAAGGGTGGCTGGGTCTCGTCGTAACTGCTTGGGCAAATGAAGTCGGGAAAGTGCAGGAGCTTCTGTTGCCTGAGTTGGCGTGAGAGGTAGCGAGTTGGGCCGTAGGCTGGGAGGAAGGGGGTTGAAAGGGAGGGGGTTGAGTGGTGGGTACTGGCGGAGCGCGGAGTGGAGTGGCTGGACTGATGGGAGTCGATCATGGTAGAGAAGGAAGCAGAAGGAGTGGAGATGGTGTTGGGAGTGGCAGGGGGGAGGGGGTTCTAGGAGGAAGGGGAGGATTGCACCTCTCAGGTGGTTCAGCATCCTCTTCGCAGCATAAGGCTGCTACTAAACTTCCCCATGACTCAACTACTTCTGAGTTAAATATGATTATGAATATCAATGTTTTTTTATTAAATTATCCTAAGAGTGAAGGAGAAGAGAGAGAAAAGCTTAGAATCTAAGGGGGCCTAATGGGGTAAGCTTATATACTAATAGAAAAGAGGAAAGACAGAGAAAGATAGAGAAAAAGACAGATAGAGCAGTGCTGAAAAGTCCGAGCTACAGAGGATCTACTAGGGGCGACTAGGTACCATTCAAGAGACTGTTAGCATGACCTTGTAGCTCTGCCCAAGCTAGACTGTAAGTTGGAGTTCTGGAAGAGATGAGATGGTATCCTTGTTGAGGTGGCACAGCAGTGCCCGGCTGAAGCGGCAGCAGTTCCCGGGCAGCTTAACTCGCGCCTCTCGTACACACTCCTTCGTCCGCGGCTCGTGGCCGAATGGCGGAACCGCAGGTAGACGAGTCCCCGCGCAGCTGGCCTTCTTCCTTGTAGACTCGCGCCGGTCGGTTTTCCCCCGCTTGGAGATCCTGCCTCGTCCGCTCCTCTTGCCGAACTTTCATCATTGTCTGCTCTGCAGATAAGGACAATGCTACTGTTCTCCTGAACCATCATGACTATCACAATAAGATCTCAAAACTGCCACAGCCTGACACTTGCCGAAAAATGCAACGTGATCCTACATCTCATATTTTACGGAAAACCAACAGTGTAGTCAAAACGTCACCCATATCACTTGAGGACAAATGCCGCATCACTAGATCTGAAGCTCAACCTCCTAGACTCTACGGTCTGTCCAAGATACATAAAGCAGTACCATTACGACCCATTGTCAGCGGAATTGGGTTCCCTACCTACACGGTCGTCAAGTATTTAGCTAATTTATTACAACCTCATATCGGCTCCACTGACACTCACTCATCAAGGACTCACATCACTTCATACAGAAACTACAGACCATCACATTGCAACCTCAAGTTGTCCTCGTGAGCTTCGATGTCGTCTCCCTCTTTACCATGGTTCCTATAAGTGACGCCATCACACAGCTGAAAGATCTCTTTCCAGATGACATACTAGCACTGTTTCATCACGTGCTCACTACTACTTACTTTCAGTGGGACCAGACTTTCTTCGAACAGATAGACGGGGTCGCTATGGGCAGCCCAGTTATTGCGAATTTCTTCATGGAGTCCTTCGAATCTCAGGCTCTGAGTTCTGCAGCTCTCAAGCCGTCCATATGGTACCGCTATATGGATGACACTTTCATCGTATGAAGTCACGGAGACTCAGCCCTTGATGGTTTCCTTCAGCATCTCAACAGTATCAATCCAAGAATTGGACGCCTACTCAAACACCGCAACGTCAAAACCAGCCTACCAGACAAATCAATAATTTGCTATGCTCGGCCAAAGACCCGTTCGTTTCGGCCGGCGTCTACGGATTCCTTGTTCCTGCGGTGCTGTATACATAGGCACCACTCAATGAAGTGTTAACACACAGATCTCCGAACACAAGAGATGCTGCCGCCTGTGCCATCCGGACAAGTCCGCGGTCGTAGAACATGCAATGTGGGCAGACGGAGAACACATTATCCAATATAATGAAACACCTGTTCTCTCTTCAGTACCATACCACCACGCTAGATTACAACGCGAAGCAATAGAAATCTACAAGCACCCTAATAATTTCCACAGAAAGGGAGAGGCTCTCAAACTAGCAAAACCTTGTATGCAGACGCAGACGAAGAGTGGAAAGCTGGGTTAGTAACCAACCCGTGTACAGTTTCTATGTACCTACCCACATGTGGGCTTAACCATAGGGTTGGATGAGGGATGTAGATTGTTTGTGGGTTAGAGGTAATTTGGTGATTGGGGATAGTGTTACCACTTCTCCTGACAAAAGGAGTGGATCCAGTGTCCAGACATTTACGCTAATATAGGCATGTTCTATAAGCCTCTGTAGGTTTTTAGCATGCCTATATTGCTACTGAATTGTTGTGTATTTTAAAAGTGCAATTGTTGAAATTACTCAGTAATTTCAGTTGTAGGGATTGAAGCTGTTGTCATCCAAGATGCCCGCAAGCTAAGAGTGGCACCTTGAATTTAGGCTTTAACCTACCCTGGCAGCTGTAGTTGCCCAAGGAATGGACGAGAGCACTTTCGTGGTGTGGTAAAGTACGGTAAAATTTCTTTGACCGGCACCTAATTTCATCCTCTGCATATGGAAGGGAGGAGGTTTCGTGTAGTAATCTGGACGGCAAGCATCTGTATACAGAATAAACAGGGCGAAGTCCTCTATTCTGTGCCCTTTGAATGAGTGACAGCCAACTGTCGGCTGCCATACCCCAGATCTCGCAAGCGTACTACCTCCAAGAGACCACGGCTCCTAAGCCCGGAAGAAACTTCTAGTTATAAATCTGACTCCGGCCGTGAAAGCTTCCGATTACTCATCTGGGTAATAATTAAAACAGTTGAAGATTCAGTCACTGCACAAATAAAACGTTTATTTTCTTTAAAAATTAATTATACCTGTGTTATAAAGACACACAAAATAAGACAACTCTTTAGAGAGGGATTTGTAATATTAAATAAAAAAAATAATTAAAGCAAGTGTTAAACAAAACTATTTACAGTGTATTTTCCCACAGCCATTTGGTTCCCTTTTTACGATATAAAATTATTCATGGATATTCTTGTATGTGGCATAAATATGTTTTTACAAATAGTAATAATCTAATTAATGGGAGGAGAGCTTCACGAAGTTTAAAATACAATAAATGAACTTGTTTAGTGGCAATCGTGTTACCTATGGTGGATAATACCTCGTGAAGGTCCTTTTAATTTTTCGGTTGGAAATATGACAAATTATCACCAAGGGCTACCGCACAGAAGTGACTTTTTTGTTTGTTGAGAAGGCAACATTCCAAATGGCAAAACAGTTATCAAGTTAATGCTTTATATGAGCGTGTGTACATGTGTATCGGTTTTGTCACTCAGTTTCTTAGGATAGTCCCATAGAGCGCTGCATAATGAAGCCCTTGGTCACTTATCTGGCACTCTTTTGATATTTTTAAATAGTAGCTATTCTTCTCTTTTTTTTTTTTTTTTTTTTTTTTTTTTAGAGAGGGGAGGCTTGGTGATAACCGCTATTGTTTTGTCCTCGCGGGATGTGGTCGCTCCCAAACTTATCAACAATGACAATTTATATTTCTTTCAGTTTCCTCAATTAGCTCCAGACTTCTATTATATTATTTACAACCTGCAGTTTACTCATGGCTGAGCTTATTTAAGACACTGCATTCTTCCAATGACAGTGGCTATTCGGTGCATTAGTAATCCGAACGTAAAGTTGACCATTTTTAAAGAGTTTGCAATGATACGTTTACTCACAATTTAGGGAGTCTTACCTTTACACAGCTTCCGTACTGCGGAGCGTTATGCAAAGCCTCTTGCTTACAAAAGGTCGTCCCATCTACCGACCTCCTTCCCGTTCACACAAACTATGCACAGAGAACAAGCATTTTTGGAACATTTTGACATAAATATGTAAGGAATGCTCCAGCACAATAGTTTTCGTATTATATCAAAATGTAATTAAAAAGAAAAGTTCGGGGTATCGCGCGTGCGTATCCCCCGGCTAAATCACTGACTATCCATCCTTTTATCACACTCGTCATTACTAATATCATTCTCCTTAGCACTTCAACTAATCTGAAGTTCTGTGGTGCAGACCTAATTGCTGGGTTATAAAGAACACGCAGTTATCTAAAATATCGCGTTTTATATGCCAACTTTTACTGTTTCTTTTTTATTATATTTAAACACCATATTCTTGTAATGAGAAATAAATATATGTATGCATTTGTGTGAATGTGTGTAATTACTAAACATTTATGCACTATATGACATTGTTACACAATATTTGTCTACAAAAATATATAAAAGTAAAATATAAAGACAACAAGTACATGAAACAATTACTGCATACAAATTATTCACATAATAATTAATTAAAACTATAAATATTATTCTAAACCTAAGGTGGTTACATTGATAGAAGAAAAAATAAGTAAACAGTCAATAGAATGGGAACAATTATCTTTAAAATTTAAAATATCATTATAAGTTTTTTAATTTAAAGCTAGTTATATGATGTGAGGGCTACATGTTCAAGTATTTAGAACCAGAATAATTGTATTTTTATTACCAAATGCTGCCCTATATGAGTGTAAAAATGATTAGCTCCTGTTTTAGTAAAATAGTTATGCACATTTTCATTCTTAATTACCTGCAAGTATTTACTGAACCTAACAGACATTATCACATAAAACAATTATATACTAGCAAAAGTCATATTTATTAATCTAGGAAAGATCTGCCTGTACGTGTTTCTAAGTTTGCAAGAAATTACCTATGATTCTAACCATCCTCTTCTGTGCCGAGAATATATTTTTAAAACTCTGTCTCAAAACAATGTTCCAAATCAAAACACATCATTGTGCGATTCTATTATTACCGGGAAGATGGTCTTGGTGGCTTAGCAAATATGTATAAAGCAACTATATGTGCACTATTTTCTCGTATAAATGTTCATTATTTACCAATTACCTATATAATTTATGATTAATTTATAAATATATCATTCGTGTACCATTAATCATATCATAGAGAAAGAACATTTTAAAAATCAGAATATATACTTGTCATTCTTACGTACAGAATTTATTTAGTTAAATAGAATTAGACTGCTCCTGAAGGTGTATATATATGATTCTTTGTCTAGCTTCTTGCCATTGAAGAACTCGAGTTCGAAATATAGCAATTTCAAGTGTGACTTTATCTAAGTGTTTATCCTATTCTACTTTTATTATTACTATTAATTTTTTACGTTGTTATTAATAGTGTTACTTTATTTTAATTTTTTCTTTTATGTATGTATGTATGTATGTATGTATGTATGTATGTATGTATGTATGTATGTATGTATGTATGTATGTATGTATGTAATTTCGACTGATTTTACAATTTCTTTCATTGAAGTGGGAGTGTGCCGAGCATTTTCATTATAGAGGCAAACATTTTTAATTAGTGATGCGCACGTGCTTTCACTTAAGTTCAAATCCACATTTTTACATAAACAAGGAACCGATATCACCATATATCACATGTCGGTCTTGGTGGTGTAGTGGTTACCATACTTGCCTCCTAAACCCAAGATCGCGGGTTCGAACCCGGCCAGGACCGATGGATTTTTTCGGGCGTAAAAATCCTAAGTATGGCTTCCTTCGGAAGGGAAGTAAAGCCGTTGGTCCCGTGTCGTACATTTACGGCACGAAAAAGAACCCCAAGCCTGAAAGAGAGGCCTCTGAGCAAAATTTGTCGGCCGTTTGCACGCCCCGAGTTGAATGGGACGCTGATGACCTGAGCTGTTAAAGAGCGTCCATAAATAAATCATTCAAAAAAAAAAAAAAAAAAAACATATAACACACGTTCACCTGAAGGTAGCGTTTTGGGTTTAAAGAAAAGAAACCCAAGTCTTCAAAAGGGTTTTTCATATTGTCTGCCAAATACTGAAAAAAATTCTTTCGAAAATTTTAAAATTTGTTATTTCATCATATGACTGCTTTTTAATTGAGATTCCTTTGAATGTGAGCTTTTCCTACAAATCTTGAACTACCATCTTAATACATGGCGAGTCATTTGTTTTCAGTGTTTCAAGAGTTTTTATAGTCACATCAGTTTCTTGTTTTGCTTTAAGAAATGAAGATTTTCTATTTTGTATAAAGAATGATAAAACTTTCAGAACTTCTAGGGTCTTATAAAATGCAGCTAATTTAATTATAAGCAACCACCCATTGAGATATTTTACTCAAACTTAGACCACACACTAGCTGATCTGCAACCAGCTTCCCCCCCCCCCCAAATAATGGACGAGAGAACGGTGACTTTTAAGAAGACCTCAAACATTATTAAATGACGAAGCAACTCAACGCACGTCAAAAATGCGGCCTACCTTAAACAGATGAGAGTTGAGTTCTTGCGAAACATTCTGTATCAGTCTCTGATTTTTGGAACTTTGAGAAAACATGGAATATAAGGAATCTTAAAAAAACAAAACAAAACAAAACAAAACTATGCAAGACAATTAAGTCCTTATGTCAATGTTTACGCAGCTAAGTGTTTGCAAGGTGCAAGCATTGTTGATGCACCGTCTGTTGCGATACCTACAAGATGTGTTTTTAGTGCATCATATTTAATGTTATTCTTTACAAGAGCGGCTAACACTGTATTGAATATATCTTCCCCTGTCACCCTTTCTAATTCAACAAGATTGAAAAAATAATTGCAGCAACACCTTCAAAGGATAAAGGTACATAGAGTATTAAGCAGGTTTTACTAGAAATCATTGTACTTTCATCTATCATGATATTGTATTTTGTATTTAATTCTATAATGAATTGAACAATATATATATTCTTCGCCTATAAACATAATATTTCGGCATGCATGGTCAGAATGAAGCATATTACCTACTGAAACACCATTTAATTTTTTGTAGTTAGATTACTGCGGGGTATGCTTTGTATGATAACTATTACATATGGAGATCTGAACAACAAAGTAATCTTTACTTTTTCTTGGTGTTGCTTTCCCTAACCTTTTTCACTTTCATTTACAGATGTTTCTATGTTTTGTGTTTCTTTACTACGTATGATTTCTATGCATTTCAAAAATCATTTGCATTTCGCATGATTACCGATTTTATCATTTAGTTTTTTTTTTTTTTTTTTTAATTATTTGCTGAAACACCAATTTAAAATGTATTATCAATGCGCACACGTTCCATATTTTCCACAAGTTCACGATCTTCCGAAAACATTGTGCATATTACTAACTTTTTGTCATTTACCGACAGCCACGGCTTGCCCCACTGAAATTTTATCCTTACTGTTACTTACTTTCCCATCTAGAAACTTTTCACAATTTTCGGTCCCCGAAAATTCACTTTCTAACTAACCGTCACTACCGTTTTGTATCTTAGATTCTGCGCCTATATTATCTTTCTTTCTTTGTTTCTTTCTTTCTTCCTTCCTTCCTTCCTTCCTTTCTTTCTTTCTTTCTTTCTTTCTTTCTTTCTTTCTTTCTTTCTTTCTTCCTTCCTTCCTTCCTTTGCGTAACTGGTAGTATCCTATCACTATTTGCACACGTCTCCGGCAATTCGCTGCTCTTAAAGAGTGACGAAATATTGCTTTGCTTCTGAGGCATACTGAAATTCCGTACTTTACAAAACCTAGACGTCCTCAAACATTAGTTTGGTGCTTGCCTCGCAGGATCTCACGAATTAACAATGACTGCACGCAGTAACGGATCGTAACAGATTAAAGCAACAATGATTCAAAGAGAATGAAGATTCAGTTTGAAAGTTTAAGTACCTAAAGTTATTTTCAAAATTAATGAGCAAGATTATGGGCCTATAATATTTTTATATTCTTTTTAAATACATTTTAATGCTAAAATAGCTATAGGGCATGTTCTGGGTACGGCTCCACAAATTTAAATTAGATGTTAAGTTATAGTTTAATATCCAACGAGTGGGAAATAAGTATCCCTGGTTGGGATGGGTAGTTTAAAATCAAAGGGTGGGACATTGTGATTCAGAGGTGGGGAAATTCCCCATCCTCCCCTGCAAGGTGCTATGAAAGAAATGGAGAAAAATAAATGGCTAAAAATGTATTAAATGGAACAATTTGTGACACATGTATCAGGAAAAATGTGGATCTATTCACCTTGAGTTGCATGCTTTCAGTATGAATTTGCCAATTTAACTTATTATCAACATTATATTTTTTCCCATTATATAAGCCTGAATTTTAGTACTGTCTCAGAAACTCTTTATATATTTACACATTTACAATAAGGTTTTATAGTCACTTCTAGAAACTTCAAGCCAATGAAATAATGATTTATCTGCTTGAATCAAAAATACAATTGAAATGTCTGTTTTTGTGGGAGCTAGTTATGTGCTACAAATGTATTTTATATCTTGTATTTGCAGATGGACTTAAATGAAACCTTGTGACCGATAGAAGAAAGGAAGATGATTGTGCATATAGTAGAGTTGCAGATCATTCTGTTGATAGCAGTAATGATCAAGGCACAATCAGTTCCACAGTCACCATGTCCAGAAATCTACCAGTACGCTTATGACAAATACATAGGTTGGTCTGGCATCATTGCTGCTCCAGTACCAGCACAATCTTGGGAAATTGAGATAAAAATTATTATGACAATCAATGCGCATTTGCCTTCTGTGAGTTATTTTGCTATTTTTCTTACAATAAACAAACAATCACAATACTAATTTGAAAATAGGGATAGCATACTAACGGAGTACTGCAGTACTTTATATGCAGTGTTTTATTCACCTTACTGCCAAGACAAACTCCAGATTAAAGAGTTTAGTAAACATAATGTAGTGCAGAATTCTAGGACAGATAAAGTTAAATTGTATGTCTAAGACATGATACAGGGGATAAATGCAAATATAAATAACATTAATACTATTTTTTAAGTTTGCAAAATTACTAAATACAACATGATTACTCAAAATGTTACTGAAAACTTATAGAGTAACACACACATTTTTGAATAGGATTCCATATTCTCCAAAGTGATCTAATTTAGTATGTCAGTAAATGTAACCAAAACTACACTTTGGAAATGTTCCAAAGAGACATAGAATTGATTGCAATATGAATTGACAGTGATCTTAATTTGTTTCACTTTTAATCTGAATTTTAATATTTGCAGTATCTGATGCTGTTCAATAGATGCCTGTAATGTTTTAGTGTACCAGAATTTCATTTGATGTTGCAATATTGGCAATAGATGTACTGTAATCAATTACAATACCTTTTGCAATTCTGCATTTGATGGTAGCAGCTGAAAGAAAAACCCTATAGGTCATTCTTCTGAAATGAATTCTCCATACTTTGGTCTGTGTCCATAAACATTTTCATAACTGTGATTTTTTAGGTTAGTGAAGCAATTCAAAGCAACAGTGAACTTATTTTAATTTCAGTTAGCTTTTTGTCACTTGTATGTGTATTTTCTGGTTTACAAAAACTATTCTGAACAAGGCTATTTCTTGTTAAATATTATTGTGCCTAGACATCAGAACTTTAGATTACAGCAATTGGAGGAGCAAAGAAAAAAATTATTAGAAAGCATAATTATTGTAATGAGACTATATCTTAATCACACAGATAACAAGAATATATTTTTAAACGACAAGGATTGTTTGAATCATTTTATAATAATGAAGTCAAGAAATTACAGGATACTTTTCTGGTAAGCTGCATGAGCTTTAATAAGGAGCAGAAAGACATAGGAGAATAGAAGAGCTAAAGTTAACAGATGACAATTTTTTTTTAGAAAATTGCACTAATTAAACAATTTATTCCATTTCTTTTCAGTGTTTATCAGGTGTACATTAAACAAATTCTGCTTAAAAAAATTCTTGAAAATATTCCTCTCAAAGAACAATGTAGAAAGCATGCAAACAAATGAAATTTGAACAAAATGACTTTAGATCATTTAAAAAGTATACTGCATAAGCAAAGCCCTTCTATAAAATGAAAATCAAGCATGGTATATTTTGATTATCCAGTCCTAACTGTAAAAAATATCTTCGATGAATTTGAAGCCTACTTTGAGGATGAAACTGAAAAACAACTACAGGTGCAGTAATAAAACATATTTCAAGTTTTTAAGAAAACTTTCCATTTATGAAAACTGAAAATTTACACAAGTAAATAGTGCTAAGAATGTGAGATCAAACTGCTAAACAGTTCACAAGCTAAGTGTATCATAGAGTTCTTTTTGCACAAGGACAAAAGAGAAGCATAGGAAAAGCTAAACATAAAAACATAAGTAAGGGAAAAAGAAACAAACTATGTGGAAACTTAAGCTTATTTATTATGAAATCTTTGAATCATTCCTCAATTTCTCAGAAAATCTCATTTCAGCTTGTGTCTTGGATTCCTCTTAATTTGGCAAAAATGAAAGATTTTTATTTGTTTGTATACTCAGAAGAAGAGAACAAGATTTTTACCAAACAACAAGTATCAACAGAAGAACATGAAAATGAGGTTAAATCTGACAGCTTGGAAGATGAAATATTCTCTAGAACAAGGGCTTATAACACACTTTATTCTTTAGATAATATTTTTTAAATAAAATACAATTTAAACATTTTTCCATCAAAATATAGTTAAAATAGTTATAAACTCCTAAAATACATTAAAAATTAAACAGATTATAATAAAAAATAGAGCAATATTTTTTATTGAAATACTAAAATACTATAAGAAGCCAAATATATGAGCAGATGACGAAACACCAACAGTCATTATTGCAATCATGCTTTATTTCACAATTCAAAATTGAGCATCATAAAGTAAATTGAAATACAGCTTCTTATTTTAAAAGTAATAATTATACTTAAAATCATTATTACCATCACTGTAATCAAAACTCATTAACAGTAACATGCTTTATGCTTTTATTAGACCATTCTAAAAAATGAAATCCAAAGACAAAGAAGCAGAAAAAGATATCAGTTTTTTAGAAGCAAAATTTCAGATATAGAAATTAAATCCCAAGCAGAGGTCTGGTATGTGTTCGTGACAAAAGTATTGCATTATATGCAAAAGTATTTTCAAACAGAAGGAGAGTTTGAACTTGCATAACTAAAAACAAGTAACAGAAGTCTGGTATTGTACTTTTAACAATTGCCAAATTAACAGAATATACTCACATATTGTCTATGACCAGTTTACAGTTGATCAAAAATGCTTCTGATTAGAATGCAAAATGCCCCCAAGTAGATTTATGAATAAATTCATTTTCCTTATGTTAGCAAAGAAAAGATGAAACTATATGAAATTAACTGGATTTAATGCTGACACTTTTGTTTAAGGAAAAATATTAAGGTCCATATTTCCTAAGAACTTTACCAAGAAAGAGTAGTTATTTGTAATTACATGTGTGATAGCTGACAATACACTTTAGCTAAACAGAGCTGTCCATTGAAAGAATCCTATGAAAAGCAGATGGAAATGCAAAATTTAACAATTCTTAGCACTAATATTGCTCTTTAATATTTCTATCATCCTGCTTTGAAGCAGCATTTAAAATACCAAAATAAACATAACAAAGTTACTTTTTTATTTAAATTGTGCTTAGGAAGCTATAGACACAATTATATGGAAATTCATCCTAATTAGAATTAATTAAATATGTTCACACTAATTCCACTTACAACATTAGAACATGTTTCGTGGGCAATCACTCCAATCATTAGTTGTTGAGCAACTACTGGATATACCGCCACGGGTGGCCGAGGTCGTTAAGGCACGGACTCGTGAGCGGGAGGTCTGCGGTTCGAATCCCGCCAGGACCGTCCTCCCTGACTGGGGTTTTTTCCAGGTTTTCCTCAGTCTTCATAACTGGCAAATGCCGGGGAGGTACCTAAACTTAGGCCTGGAACGCTTCCTTCCTTAAAAAAATATCCTTTCCCAATTTATCATTTCATCTCATGTATCATCAGTGTCACTGCCTGTGGTGCCTCAGTAGTAAAAATGGGCGTTAAACACTACTCAAAAAAAAAAAAAAAAAAAAAAAAACTACTGGATATGGTGGTTGGAGACCAAGGTGCTTCTGTGCTGGCCTCTGATGGTTTATAGGAGCTTGCTGAATTCATCCCTGTGTGGAACATAAAATTCATTAAGTGGTCTCTATTTTTCAGGATGAAATTTTTTTCCCTAGTTAATAGTCCTTTTAGTAGGTTGTGAAATTCTTTCAGCAGCTTAGCCTCTGGTTTAATTTCATGATTTTGAGTCCATAAGTAAGCTGCTATTGCTGTTTATCAATTTTTATAAAACAAATATTCCTATGAGTAAAGGTTCCTTTCACCCAATTTCTATATTTCTCTTCATTTTTCCCAATGTATTTTTGATTATCTGCATGTTTAATTTCATAAATTCCTGATTTCTGTTTAATTGCTATGGTGTCTTTTACTGTAGAACATGGTTAATTTTTTATATTATATTTGTTCTTTGGGCTAACTTTATGCCATGTTCTTTGAATATTCTATAAATTTTTGTTGTAGCAAATTGACTTAAATGTGAAATTTTTGAATTTGTATCCTTTCTTGAAGTTCCTCAGTATGGAAACCTCTCTTATACACTCAATCCAAAAGCAGCAATGAGTCATCTGTTGTCAGGCATTTTGGAACTCTGCTGTGACATGAGACAGAAGTTCTGCAAACCATTGTTACAGGAGATGAATCTATGGTCCTCTACTATGATGCCTTGCCCAAAAAGAATCAATGGAGTGGCATAAACCTGGCAAAGCACCACTTCTAAAGGCCAAGGTCATTAGTTAACCAAGAAGATCATGGCCACAATCTTTTGGGACTGTGAAGGAATACTCTTCATTGACTTCAAGGAGAGGAACACCACAGTAAATGGGGAGTACTATGCTGGCCTACTGCACAGACTGCATGCTTCCATCAAAGAGAAAAGGCGAGAAAAGCTGAGTGATGGTGTGCTCCTTCACGACAATCTCCTGTGCAAACAGCTCTTGTTGCAAAGGAAGCTGTGAAGAAATGTGGCTTAAAGGAGATCAACCAAACATCCTACAACCCAGATCTAGCTCCCAGTGACTTATTTCCTCTTCTCAAAACTCTAAAACCTTCAAGGAAAGAAATTTAAGTGTGATGAAGAAGTGATGGATGCTGTTAATGTCCATTTTGCAGACAAGACTTCTGTCTTGGGAGAGGATTGAAACATTAATTCAAAGATGTGAGAAGTGTATTGCAATAAAGGGAAACTATTTGAAAAATGAAATATAGTTTTTGCCTGTTTCATACCTAGAAAATGGCTAGGCCAGAAACTTATGGACCTACCCTTGTATATCACCTGTTTATTTATTTATTCATCCTTTTGGTCATATTACATGATATAGGACATGTCCTAGAGCTACAGTTGCTATTTACGTGAGATGGGTTTCATCCAGAGTATAATATAAACAATATACGAGTTTAGTAATTATACTAGATTTACAATATGCCTTATTTAAAGTTCATATATTCACTTACTGAAAAAGGTATGTTGTAGTAGAAAGGCTTTGACTTCTTTATTAAATTGTTTTATATTGGTTATTTCTTTAATATTTATTGGTAGTTTGTTATACATTTTAATGCCTACATTTGTGAGATTATTTTTTAAAATATTTTTCCTGCATATCTGAACATGAAGGTTTTCCTTCTTGTATTGTGAGAATGAATATCTATATTTGTACATAATTCTCCCTGATATCTCTTAATATGATTTACGACCTCTATTATAAAGAGGCAGGCTAATGGTGTATATTATGTTTCCTAAAATAGGGTCTACAGGATGTCATACTATCTACTCCACTTATAATTCTTATTGCTCTCTTCTGCATTTGAAATACTCTCTCACATTTTTCTCCCCAAAATTTTATTCCATATTTTAATGGACTATGAAAATAAGCAAAATATACATTTTTCAATCCTAATAAATTCAGTGGCCTTTTTAGATTTTTAAGCATATAACAAACAGTACTAAGTTTAGTCGCTAAATGATGAGTGTGAGTATCCCATTTAAGGTTTTCATTCACATGTATACCTAAGAATTTTGTTTCTCCCTTGTACTCAATAATGTTTCCATCATATATAATTTGAGGTTTAATACTGTTTTTACATTGCCTTCTATGAAATGTCATTGCAATAGTTTTTTCATTACTTATGATTAGTTCATTTTTTTTAATCCAGTTATTGAGGCTATTCATGATTGTGTCTATTTTATTTTGCAATGCAGTATCATTATCTCCTTTTATAAGAATGTTTGTATCATCAGCAAAAAGAACCATATCGGCATTTTGAATATTATTAGGCAAGTCATTTATATACATTAAAAACAACAGAGGCCCTAGTACTGAACCTGGAGGAACACCTCTCATAATTTCTTTTGTATTTGATTGATAATTACTTATTCTCAGTTGTTTTCATATTGTAGATCCACAACTTGCTTCCTATTGGTGAGATAGGATTCAATCTACCTATTCATGTTTCCTCTAATTCCATATTTGTACAACTTAGATATTAGGATTTTGTGATCTAATACATCATATGCTTTAGTAAGGTCTAAAAAATTCCTATTGTCGGTATATTTTTGTCCACTGCATGCTGAATTTGATTCAGTAATTTGGCTATGGCTGTTTCTATAGACCTGTTTTTTCTGAAACCAAATTGAACATCAGAAATAATGTTATATATTTCCAAAAAAATTATTAATCTATTGCACACTAATTTTTCAAAAATTTTTGAAAACACTGACAGTACACTTATTGGTCTATAGTTTTCTTTCTTTGTTTTTTCTCCTTTCTTGTGTATTGGAATAATTTTTGCAATTTTAAGCTTATTAGGGAAGATTCTCGAGTCAAGTGAAGAGTTGTATATGTTAACCAAAGGGACTTTCACCTGTTCTATACATTATTTAATCACATAGCCTGGTATTTCATCTATTCCAGATGAATATTTGCCTTTCATTTCATTGACTACTTTTGTATTTCACTTTCTGTAATTGTATTTATAAAAACAGAATTATTACTATTTTTTATATCTGTTATGGTTTTACAGTGAAAATGTTGGGAGTGATTTGAACTAAGAATAGAAGTTCACTGCTATTTCTGAGAAATATGTATTGAAAGACTCTGCTATATTCTGAGGACTTCTAATTTTATTATTAGTTCTGTTACACACTGTTTAGAGTTATTCTTTCCAGTTTCCTGGTTTATTATTTTCCACGGCGCCTTTGTTTTATTATTTGCATTTAATATGATTCTTTCATTTTCTTGTCTTTTTGCTTCCAGAATTACTTTGCGATAGATACTTTTATATTTTTGTACATAACTCTTAAAATCATTATTTATATAACCCTGTTTCTTTAGTCTACACAGTTCTTCTGCTTTATTAGGTTATCTAAAATGTTGCTGCATTGTTTTTAACTAAAGTTTTTTCTCCTTCATTTAGTTGATGGGTGGCTATATGAATATGCGTGATATACTCCTCTATATTTTCTGAGAAGTTCACACAGATTTTGAGGTCTTTGATTAGAAATATAATTTCTTTGTTAGAAAAGCTGGTATCCAAGAAGTTAATTACATTTTCTTCTTTTGTGAAAGTAATGTGAAGACAGTTCTGGCAGAGTTGAACTGCAGACTTCCCATTCACAGGTTCATGTATTAGAGCCTCAGTCACTTATATCATATTGTAAGAGTGAAATATGTCAAACAGAATATGTTATGGACATTATTTATACAAAAAATATAAAATTTAATTATTATTATAGACAGCCCTGACTCAGTATATACATTAATCAATTTATATGTTCAGGAAATGAAATAAAGATACAATGAAGACCAAAAATTATTAAAATTCTGTTTGCCATTTTTATTGAAAGTCAATAACTCCTTCAAGTAAGAAAAACATATATTTTAAAACTGTTATAAATTGTGTTGTTTAGTTTTAGGTATTTGATACTGTTCTACATACTTAAACATATTGATATAAAAATGAATGGGGAATCTTAACAATCATTTAACAATATTTTACAACATTTCAACACTTAAGTTTTTACTATTATTATGGTAGTAATTTTTTATAATTTAAAAATATTTTTATTTTTCTCACAGTTTCCAAAAATATAAAACCTTTCTTGATTATTGCATAAAATTAAAAAAAAATATTTTCACTCATAAAAAATTCTTTTATGCATTAGCCTTATTGCTGAACTTGCTGATGTAAGTATAAGGATGAGAATCTTCTTTTTCTTAATATTTTTGCTATGGATTTTATCCCATTAACATTACACATTTCCTTAGTCACAGATATGAACATATAAATACACATATTTTCCCTTTCAGTTAATATAAAAAAAGATGTTTTAAGTCAAAAGCCTGCCATACTTAAAAGGTCTTTCTATATCCCTTAGCAGTTATTAACCATTTCTGTAATTTTTGCCTTATACCATCTTTCTCATTGCTTTTCTTTCCATACATATTTAGGGATAATAGCCACAAATTTCAGCTATCTCATTATGATGTGTTTAAATATTTCCATTATTTCTTCCCACTGTCCAACATTCACTTCCATATAAGATTGTAGATTTGGATATTACATTGCATAGCTTTATTTTTGCATATGTAGCTATCTATTTTCAAAAATGTCTTTGCATCCTTATTTTTAATCTGGTGCTATATCTAATGTTTTCATAGTAGCATCCTGAATACATTCATAGTAACCAGCTTTATTGAACTTGTAAATATTTTTGTTCTTAGTAAGAATTTCTCCTTAATTGCCACTGATTCATTTTATTTTTCTGTTCTGAAATTGTAACAATTATATTGCTGTAATAACTTTTAAAATCTTAATGAAAGACTTTATATGGTTATTTCAACTTAAGAGACTCTTTGTTTTTAAATTTAGTTCCATAAGATTCTGCAATGAGCTGATAATTTTTTCTATGTGCAAAGAAGTTGGAAGTTCAATTTTAAGTACTAAATAATGTTCATTAACTAAAAATGTTAATTGGAACATTCACAGTGAAGCCCATCATATAATTGAAAACATTTTATGATACAGTCGAACTACACACTCTTATGCTTCACTTACTTGACATTATTGTAGACCGGTTTCCAGAACAGGTTGTTCTCATCATCAGTTCAAATCTCCGACTGTTGGATAATTCCTTGTGTTGTGGGTATTCTGCTCTGGCAGAAGTGTGATGAACTTAAAGTATATATTTTCATCGCTGGAAGTGTCAAAATTCATGAAACTGTCTCTGTATTTGTAAATGTATATTTTCTCCCATGTTGCTAATTCTGGAGGTCCTTGCACTGATTTTAATAATTTTGCTTTATTCACTATATCGTGGTTTTCTGTCCAAAAATGAAATGCCACTGCTGATTTCTCAATTTGCTTGTATTTTATGTTCCTGAAATGTTCTTTTAACCGTGTGCCTATGTTTCTCTTTGTTTTCCCTATGTAGATTTTTTCACATTCTTCACAACTTATTTTGTAAATGCCTGATTTTTTCTCCTGTGGAATACTGTCATTAATATTGTCTGTGAGAAGATGTTTAACATTAAACTTGCTAATTGGTGCCAACCTGATATTAAGATCTTTAAGAATTTTCTGAAACTGTTTTGTAGCCCTTGGATGATATGTGAATTTTTTTAAAATTTTGTTTATCTTTCTTTGCTGAAAGTGCTGTGATTTCTTTTATAAGCTTTTGCCTCTTAAATTTCTGTACCTTTTTGTATACTAGTTCTTTCTTAAAACCATTTTAACTGCTGTTTTTTCTATTTGTTTATATTCTTTAAAGAATTCATCCTTGCTAATTTGTAGGTTAACTAGCCTGTGTGTTAAACTGTTGATAACTGCATGTTTGTGAGAAGTGGGGTTAAAACTGTCAGCTTTTATGTGATTGTCTGCGTGTGTATCTTTTCTGTAAATTCGAAATTCTAGACTTCCTTGATGTTTCATTATTTTTATGTCCAAGAATGGTAACATGTTATCAGTTTCTGTTTTGTATGTGAACGAATGTTCACTGTTTATTGAATGAATGTTCATTGTTTATTGCAGTTGGCATATTCTTTATTAGAAATCAATTACAGATTTATTACTTTAAGAATTAGGCTAAAAGATGCTCTGTAAATAGATGCATTTTCATTAAAAGAGTGTATGTAAAAAGTAAATAATATATATTGTCCATTAAGACATTAAAATACATTAATATCATTAAAGAGAAGTTATTTTTATAATATATTTGTTTGTTATACACTGATGGTGATTAAAATTGTAATGCCAATAGGAGACCCATTTACTGACCCCACATTTTCTTAGAAGGAATGAGTATGACTTGTTAAAATACGACAGCAATACCAGCAGATATCTGAATTAGATCAAGAGAGAATTGTGGCATACCAACAGTGCAAGATGTCATTCCATGAAACACATTGTGTTGCAATTTTAATGGCCAGCAGTTTATTAACCTTAAATGATCATTAGATAAGTTCTGCAAATGGTCGCACATGAGCATTTACTTATGGGTCAGTTTTGTTTATTTTTCTGGATATTGTTTTAATTTTCAGAAAATAAAATTGCTATATTTATGTTAGACATTTTCTATCAATTCAGATGATCTTGCTATAACTGTAGGAGTCTGTAAAATATTGGAAGAGCTTTCCTTGATATTACAGCAGGGTTAATTTAACTAGTTCATTTTCATACAAGAAAATCACATGATAACAGTATAATTCTTAGATATAAAGAAAAAATATCACTCAAATGAAGTCACTCAAATCTTCTCACTAAGTTAAATATATTCTTCACAGGATAGTAATAGGAATGTTTTGAATAATGGTACATGTGGGCTATTTAGGAGAAAATGTAACTTTGAGTAGAAAGAAGGCTTTGGAAGACAATGAACTTTAAAATAAGCAAAACCTTTAGGTAAGAATGTCCTCTGCATGGTTGGTTGTCTTGTGAGAGACTTCAAGCTGTATGAACTTATGCAAGGAGAATAAAAAATCAGTTAAAAAAAAAAAAAAACCTATAGCACAAAAATTCTAAAATATCTTTGGCTTTAAAATGGCCTGTGGGAAAAATGCTCATATAGCAACCACTTGCAGGTTAAAATAATAAATTGTAAGTTAAGCATGGTGAATAAAATAACTGAAAATGGCAGGAATCAATTTAAAAATTTGGCATTCATTCACAGCAATACCCTGGGAAGGTGGAGCTTGAGGAAGAAAAGAAAATAGTATGGAGGAAGATAAGGCTTGGTATTAGGGAACCTATTAAATATAGGGTAAGCTTTCCATTAGAATGGCCTCTTCCAGAAATTGAAAATATTATCCTTAATGGTAACATAATATGCTCTGGAAATCCAGGTGAGTAAATGTGCTTTCATTTTCATTAATTTTTTGGTCATTTATATGGGTGCTTGGACATCTTTAATAGAATTTATGATGTGACTTTAATGCTTGAATAGAGGCATGCAGTTAGGGATTAAATCTCTACAGAAGAAATAGTAAAGCTTAGGGAGTAAATAAAAGAAAGCTTGAAATTGATTGACTTTTGTGAAAACAAGATTGTTGGGGAGAGGGTTATGTTGGGGAGTGTGTGTGAATGGGTCAAATGTAGTGGATAGTGAAGATTTGTTGCCTATGGTATCTGATTTTAATGTGACAAATGAATCAGTTGCAACAAACACTTTTCTTTAATTATCTCATTTTTATGTAATGTGAAAGGTAGCGATGAAAATAATTCAATAAAGTGTAACTCTATTAAGAAATAAAATGGTTCAAATGGAATGTTTTGAATTCTGAAATCACAAAAATATGTATGAACGAATAAATTAATTTTATTTCAGCACATAACATTACAATTAAATTTACATCAGTAGTTTCCCATTGGAATATCTGGAAGACTTGGGTTAACTATTCTATTGAAATTGAAGTTTATTACAAATATATCTCAACAAACTATACTCAATATATATATATATATATATATACATTATACATTACATTATTAACATACATACATACATTAACTCCACTACAAAATAAGATTTAAAAATAAAATATATTAATCTTAACTAGAAATGTTAATTGGAACTTGTATAGTGAAGCTAATCATCTTAATATTTATCTCCTCTAGATATTTTCTTCTTACGAGTTGCTTGTTAACGGTCTGCTCCCAATGCACACAACTCCAGGTTATTAGAGTATTGATGACCATATATTTATTATTGTATTATCCTATACTTACTTCTAAGGTTATGTTTCCTCTATCTTCCTCTTAATCATTCTTATCCATTTCTCTTTGCCCAAATAGTTCCCAATCGTTTTTATATTCTTCTCTCCTTTAGTACAGTTAAAATCTTTTTAATTGTTACAAAATTATGTATGGTGAGATAAATGCTATGGTGGATGTGTGTAAAAGAAAGTATAATACTTGAGATGTGTGAATGTGTATTAAAATGAACTGGTATAAATATGTCCAAGAAATATATGAAAATGGTTAAGAGTCTGAACAATTGCTTTATAATGAGTGTAGGAGTAGATAGACAGAGTTTGTGAAATTTAACCTAAAATAATTTCTCGAGGAGTACAGCAGGGCAGGTTGTTAGAAAATACATAAGGAAATGGTCTAAAATAGGAAAGGAAGAATCAGGTTTGAAAAATTCAGATTATGGCCAGATTTAAGCTACTGATCTTCATGCTGATGCTCTATCCAACTAAACTACTGTGTCCTCTTCCAAGTACAGAACATGAAACCTCTCTCATCTGATTCTATATATCCTGCAGATCTTTCTAAGGTTTTCTCTCCTGGCCATCACCTGCATTTTTCAAATCTGTTTCTTCCTTTCCAACTATGTCCTACACATGACTAGTGTGAAAGAAAAATTTGCATGGTCTGAAATGGTGTATGAAAGCTGCATATTGGGCTATGTATTTCAAGCAACTATTTGAAATGGAGGAATATTTTGGAAAAATGGAATGTAGACCTGCATTATAATTGCATACAAAAATTGGATAGATCCTTCTAAAAGGAACCAGCTCTAAAACAGATATCAGTTTCAAAAAGAAAAAAGTAATGGGCATTGATGCATTGCTGGCAGATTTTTGCACTGTATTATATATCTTAGCTAGCAGGAAAAGGTACATAAGTCAAAACAATTATTTTGTCGGGAGAAGCCTTTTTTAATTTATTCTTCTGAATAGTAGTGCAAGAGTAAAATATACACGTGTTTACATATTGTACTTACGAAGCTGTTGACAATGGAGTGGTAATATATCCTAATTTATATTAGGATATATATGTGTGTTTATTAAATTATGCTTTCTTTCAATATAAATTGCAATAAATTTTCATATTTTAAAAATGTAAAATAAATATTTTTATTTCATTTAATATAAAAAACCATAAAATGAAATTTTTTGACTTTATGCCTTTTCCTGCTGGCCAAAGATATATTTACTACTGCCTAATTTCAGAGATAGAATGCTGCGCAGAAGAGAATAAAAAAAAATTGCAGATTCAATCAAAATTCTTAAAAGGTAGATGAATAATGATAATATTATTGAAGCATGGCAAGCTGTATTATGTATTTGTTGATTTTGAAAAAGCTTATGATAAAATTATGAGAGAAGCTTTATGGTAATAAACAAGAATGAAGGGATAAAATAGAAAAATATTTGAGATGATACAAGAATTATTTTTACAGAACACTTTTTTTATCAAATGTGATGAGGGAAAGGTGACTACTGAAATCATTTGTTATATGAGTAAGGGTGTAAATAAATTAAATTTTAAGATCATTGTGTTAGTTGCACTCAATCACTCAATGATTTTAATATATGATTACCTTTACTGTGCAATGTTCCAATTAACAATTTTAGTTAAATTCAATTTTATGCTATTTATTTTATTTATAATATATACTATGTTAGGCTTGAAAGTCAATAAACATACACCATTCATTGATAATTTTAGGCTTACTTTATACTGATGAGTTAATGGCGGGATCAACATCAGTTATAGAATTAGATTATGTTGTATTAGGAATTGACTTTCTGATATTAACTTTTATACTCATTTCATTACAAAAGTAACTATTTTCAATAGCAGCATAGTAGTACCACCAAATGTAGTAGTATCTGTTTAAAGAAAACCAGGTATTTCTATTCTTCCAATTATTGGCCAATGTGGATTACTTGCATAAACTCTTTCTAAAATATCATCAATAAACAAATTAAATAAAATGGAGCTCAAATTACACACTTTTAAAAGAGCTATCCTTCGCTCTATCAATTCTGTAACACCACTCCTCCTATATCTAATGTAAAACTTAATTCCTTTACACAACTTTTGAATATCAATATAAGTTACTTACTCAGCCTCTTTCTTCAGGTTTTTAATTAATTACATCAATACCTCTATATTTATAGTAGTGAAAGTCTCCTGAAAATCAGCAAGAAACATATACTCCTTTTCTCTTTTATTGCTTATGTATTATTTACTGTAATTTGAATCATAATAATGTTATCAATACCTCTCTTTCCTTTCCTAAACCCACGCTGATATTCCAATGCTTGCCTTCTGTTTCAGACCATCCTTGCAATCCCACTACCAAAATGTTTGTGTAATCTTTGCTAAAAGAGCCCCCCCCCCAAAAAAAACGTTTGATTTGCCATAGAGCCCATTTGTCATAAATTACCCAAAGTGCCAATATAAGCTAAACTTCACATCAGCAATCTGAATCAATCATCCAATGCTCCTTTAATTTGGGGAGAGTGATTATATTGCATCCCTCATCCAATAATAAACCACCCCTATAAATGCAAAAAATGTCATACAGAATGAGAACTGTGTATTTCTTCAAATCTTTTCTTTGGGTCTTCATACAAACCAAACCAAAAATATTTTAATTATTCCTACCAAGCCTATTTGTTAACATTATCCCAAATAGCAAAGACCGTGAAAGAAAAAAATTATATTTATAAGGCAAATGCCTATAAGGAAAACCTAATTTTTAATTTGTATCACAATATATGAAATATATCATCTTGTCATTTTCACTATCATCTATTTACAACAGTTTGGCTTAAGGCCTTTTATGGGTTTTGGCATGAACCATTCTAATTTAGTTACACTTAGCAAATACAGATGTCAGAGGGATAGGTGGTCAGCCCATAACCTGAATATATATTATAATGGCTTATTGAGAGTGAAAAGAGAAAACAAATTTTAAATATAATCTGTATACAACCTATAAATAAAACTAAATTCAGGTATTAATTATATTTCTTTTTCTCTTTTATAGGAAGGTACCTTACAAAAATTGTACTGCAACACAAATTTTATCCCATTACCAAAACTATGATATCACCTACTATTAATAATCCACAAGATTCTGGATACTTTCTATTCCAATCTGATGGAGAGGTTTCACAGTCAAAACCTGTTAACTTAATTTCTCCTTCTGAAGGCCAATTAAAATGGGAAATGCTAACAAGAACTACAACAGAGAGACCACCAAAGAATGAAATTCCTATTTCATCACTACCAATTCAGCCAGAATTACTTTATGATGATGGTGAGTAGACTTTATTTACTACACTGTATTTTTTATACTCTACAGAGAATAATCACTAATTGGACCACTATGTAAATGTGTAACTGATGTTAGGAGAAATTAGGAAGTTTATATTTTATACCCAAAACTAGTACAAGATGGTGAATTTAATTTCTTTGGAAAAGAGAGAAAAAATGCTTAATTAAAATAAGAATGGAGAGAGAATAATTTAGAAAATCTTTTGATAGCATAAACCAAGACTATTATTGTAAATAGGTTCTCATACATCTACAACCTTAATGTTAAGGTGTAATAGGATCTGGATAGAAAAACCAAATCTCAAAAATAATGGACTTATAGATAGTTAAGAAGAAAATTTCTAATCAATAAGGAGATGATGATATAGAGTAGGAGGGTGCCCTATCCTTGGGAATCAGACGACACAATTCTATTCCTTATCAGAGAGGAACTAACTCTTTTGGAAACACTGAAGGCTGTGGAGCATTTTAGTAGGTTATATATGTAGATAATTGTTTATATTAATTATATGATTTTAATTACATGAATTTGGTTGCACATATATGTCATACATATTTTTCTTTTGTTGTATTCTTTATGTACTTATATAAAAATTTGTAACAATAATTGAACTTGTAGTGTATTAATTATTTGGAAATAAATTCAATTCAATTTATATTCACTTCATATAGAGAACTTTTGTAAATTGTTGTTATTGCTAAACGTATCTATCATCTTATAATGGTAAATTTTGTGATATTTGAAGATTGTTTGATTTTATTCTTATGTATTTTTTGGGTGTTTTTCTTGATTATGGTGTGTTTAGTTTTACAATATTTTATTTCAGTTCTTATTCTGAATTAAACACTAAGTGATAGGTTGAAAAAAAATTTGTACTGCTGGCCAAACTTTAAAGTTCCTTCTATAGAAAGCAAGATCACCACCACAGTCCAGTGATAGTGTTTGTGCTTCCCACATGGCAAATCCAAGCTCAATTCCTGGTTGGGTTAGTTTCTTAATTGAGATTTTTTCAGAGATTTTCTCTCAGTTCATTAGCTGAATGCCTTGAAAACTAAGGAAACAAAGTCCCCTGAACTCATTCGGCCAAGTTATCATTTATCAATCTTCATCTGGCACAATAGATCTTCAGGTTACAGTGCCATGACCGCATACACACACACAGCAATATATATTTTTTCAACTTTTGTAATTAAATACATTTTTTTTAAAGCCTTGAACTTATGGATATGACTTGTTTGTATTTTAGTTGTTATATGTGAAACTGAAAGAATTACGGCTTTAAAAACTTCTTTATCCTAATTATTTCTTTAGATTAAGCATTTAGAGGCAATAGTTTTTAAAGCTATGCATTTTATTATCACTGTAATATTTCAAACTTTTTGAACTGAAATATCACATTTATCTGCTAGTGTAGGATCTAATTGATAGACTTTTGAATGTTTCCTTTAATTTACGGATACAATTTAAGTACTCTATAATTTTGTTTAAATTCAAATAAAAATGCTGTCTCTTTGTAATTATTCCAGATTTTTCTACAAATATTTACCATTCTTATTTTAGTTTTATTCTAATTCTGTATTTGCATCTTAGCTATATAGCAAAAACTTGCTTCATCTATACTTCTCCTGTCATTAACTTCAATGCCATTGTTGGCCTTTGTTTCTTTTCTCCCAGTTTACTCTACTTCCTTTAATTGACAGTTCTCAATATTTGATGACAGACTGAATGTAAGTTCTATAAATTTAACATTTAAGAGAAATTGAGTCGAAATCTATTTATACAATCTATAAATTTAACTTGGAATTTCTCTTGAACAGCTGCAATCTTTCCAACTAAAGTATTCAAAACAGAAACTTTTTCTATAACAGAACATGAATGTGGCAGATCAATAACATCAACAATACCTCTAATAACCAATGGCAGTCCAACAAAGAGGGGTGAATGGCCATGGTTAGCTGCTATATTCAAACATTCACAGTGGGGGCTAAATTTCACTTGTGGGGGATCTCTCATCAGCTCTAAGGTTGTTGTAACAGGTACGTATTCTATTATGAATAAGTAATCTCATTAGGAGCACCTGTGCTATTATTAAAGATTTGCAATGTCTGGCCATCCAAATGGTTTTGAAATTTCAGTTACAATTAATAAGTAGGTAAAAAGCTCCTCAGAAAAAAATTAATTAAAAAATTTACATATGGATATATTTAAAAATAGTTAGGAGAAAGCACTTGACAGGTGTTTTGCTTTCTCTTGGTCTCTTATTTTGCCTTATAACTTTCAAATATTGAACCTGTGTTCATTGACATGCCTTGGTGTATGAGAAACTTATTTATTTCATAGCAACTGTTGAAAATGTTGCCATTAGCTTCAAGTCTGGCCACATAGGTCTTTCCATGTTATAGGTATTCACCAATTCAATGAGAGTGACAACTCCAATATTCCACTGATAATTTTCTTGCAGTTCCATGAAAGTCCCAGGTTTGGAGTTATATTCTATCCCTTTCAGAAGAAATATGATAAGACTACTACAAGGTGGCCAGGCCACCTTGATACTCAAATTTTATTGAAAAGAAGGAAACATTTCAGCCATGCTAACATTGGAGATATGACTGATGGCACAGTCCTGCTGAGATAGCCAGTATGGATTTCCTTGTTATCCAACAGATTAAGAAATTAATAGAGGATTTTCATGTAAACAGTCCATTAATTTGAAAGCTATAAGGGAATATCAGAGGTAGAGAGTGAGCAAAACTTTAATTTAAATTATACATGCAACATTTAAAAGTTCAAGAACAAAGGTATTATTCATTTTAGTTTTATAATATTTGGGCATTATAACTGCTACAAGTGTCTCCAAGAAACATAAAAATTATATAGAATTTTATAATTATTTATTTATTGTAGTGTTTGTAGGTTACAAAAGTATGAGTTGATTCTAGCTGAATCTTTACTCCAAGCCATTGCAAACTATAAATAACAAATAAGTAAGACTCCGGACTAAGTGGTCTAATGATAGCATTGAAAACTACTAATCTGGAGATATTGGATTCTATTTTGGGTAAGGATCCCCCTCCCCCTTACTCTGAGAGGTGAATAATGCAAGATAACTTTAAGGCATTAAGGAATTCTGCACTCATTTGTGTCATCATTAACACATTTAATTTAGTTTCATTATCCATATGTTTAAGGACACCTCTGGTGTATCATAACCATATCATCTTCATGATCTTCATTGAGAGCATATACTGGCACCCTATGGGTGCTCTGACTTCAGAAGTCTGCTACAATACTGCAATTATAGAGCATTTTGTATATTATACTTGATTGCTCAAAAATTCAAGGCAAAATTACCATAAATAATAGGAATTTCATTTTAAGTTATGAATAATGCATAATGAAAAATGTAATTTCAAATAACAAAATTACTTCTTAACAATATTTGTATAGAAGTTGTTGCACTGAGCAGTATGCAACTGCCCAATAGCTCATAAAATGGGCAGAAAGAGAAGGATAAACTGTTCAACATTTTCAGCACCTCTTTCAATTGTTCTCCTTATTAGTAATAGAAATAAAAAGGAGGGAGTAACCAAAAACTTATGTTATTTATTCATGGGAAGATCATATCTGGGCTTCCAAGTATTCACTGCTGGTTGAACTGTGAAAAAACAAAAAAAAACCATTATATATTTTTTCTGGTCAGAGGGAATGAAACATTTTGAAATCTACAACAGAATTAATTTTCAATATGGAGACAGCTGTTTGAATTGAGTTAGGGGTGAGTGTATGAATGAGTGGAAAGATTTAAAAATGGAAAATTAAATGTCAATGATGAACCAGTTTGCATTGTAATTAAAACAATAAACAGAATAAGAAACTCTTCAGGAGTTGTATTTTATGGATTATCTCCAAAAACAAAGATCTTCATAAGTCTTGGAAACTTTATTTCAGTTTTTCAAACAAAGTGAATGCTAATAAACATATACTCCTTTTCATAGACAGTTAAGCTATATTTATTAAATTTAAATTCTAGACTTGTATAGGAATGTCTCCAAGCTCTCATTAATCTTTCCATAAAGAATCATTTAGATAGAGCTTTGTATAGTGCCTGAATATCAGGGCATTGAAGATAATAAAGCTGCAGATAAACTGGCAAAAGAAAGAAGTAAAATAACTTCATTGGACCAGAATCTTTCTGTAGCCTTAGCAATGGAATAGAACCACAGTGTACCAATTGCCAAGAAAGAACATCAGATAAGATGGAAGAACGTTTCTGATCAAAAAACTGTGTAAAATTCAGTTAAAATGTCTGATAGCATTCTGACTAAATATCTACTGAGTAGAGATAGAAAGAAATCCAGAAAAATTCTTGGAGTGGTGACTGAACATTGGCTATTCCAAAAACACTTACAGATGATGAGACTCTACCATGGAAATCCCACATAGCATCTATGTAAACAATCTGAGGAGACTACAAAACAAATCTTACTAGAGTGTGAAACTCTGGAAAGACAAAGAACATCTCTATTAAGATACAATCCTTTAGGAGATGTAATTCCTAAGCTTTTGGAAAATATTCTAGAACTTACTAAAGCTCTAGATCTAAAACTACAAAATTAGGATTGGAGGAATGCACAAAAGGTCCTTGTGGCTTATGTGCAAAGATGTATTTTACATTCCCACATAAATAAAATGAATCAATCTAAACAGTAAACAGCAGGTTGATCAGCATATACTTGACTACAGACGAGTCACTGTTAATGAAACAGCCAATGAATTTAACAATAGTGACAGCTTTGCATAAAATATTATTCATGAAGACCTTGATAATAGGGAAATACCTGTATGTAGATCCCAAGGTAGCTGTCAAGTAATAACAGCATGAGTGGTGGACACTTTTTGGAAATACTAGGATCATTCATTGAATTGTGAATAGGATGAGTTCTGAGTGCAGTATTTTGAGCCTAAGAGTAAGAGACAATTGATACAGTGAAACCCAGCAAAAGGATCACACCTTGGCTAGTAGTGCTTGATATAATGATATGCTGGTCAACAAGTTGAACTGCTCAATACCATTAAAACAGATGGGACTTCTCTGAAAAGTAGTATTGTCTGCCCCCAATGTCTGCACACTAATGATCCTAAATTTGAGATATTCAAACATTCACATACAGTTCAAATTTGAGATATTCAAACATTCACATACAGTTCAATCTTAATGCCATTAGATTTGTACCTTTTTTCATTTTTGAAAAAATACTTGTGCAGTCAGGATTTTATAGATGACAATGAGGTAATGAGACAGTACAAATTTGCTTAAGACTATGCCAAATATTTTTTCTTGAGGAAGTTTACAAGCTTGTGAACAGGTCGGCCAGGTATTGATTGTATTGAAAAAGAATGTATAAGCAATTTCTGTAAGCCTTGTAAAAAGTTATTAAAAATTTCTGTTATTTAATGAATTTTTCCTTATATATAACCAGCATATAATGCATTTGCTTTAATTTCTTATGAAGATATTCCCCATCTGAACTTAAGAGATGTAAAGTGTATATAAGGGCGCAGAGAAATTGACTCAAAAATGCAAATAAAAAGATGTTTCAGCCTTCAGGATAAGGAAACAAATATTGGAATAACTTAATCTCAAGGAGCTGTCTTAGTTATTAAGAAAGATGTAGACTATTAACAGGTCATTAGACACAAAATTTAAAGGAAGATAGCAATAGAACTGAAATACCAAAGAGTTTTTTTTTAATTATTTTACATGTTTATCTCTTGTAAAAATAAATTTGTCCTTTATCATTCCAAGTTATTGTTTTTACAGCTTTGACTTACATTTTTTGTATAATTTATGCTATACAAATGCTTCATTTGGTTTATTTCTGAATATTTTGAAATTAGCAATTATTGCAAAAAATGCAATTTATACTTTGTTCTGATGAAAGGATATTATTTAAACAATTAAGATCATAGCAGAAATCATCAATAATTGTTTACTACCAGATTATCTCAGATCCTGAAAAATAGTTCATGAACATATAAGGGAGATTCATTTATGTTTAGACAAGATCTTGTACTAAGGGCTATTTGTTACAGTGTTGTACATTTTTTAACTTTGGAATGTAAGCAGCAGAGGGTGTTTAGATTCAGAAGACGCTATAGTGTTAAAATAGAAATGATTATCAGAAAGTTCTTTTCACTGATGAGATATAATTCAATATTGAAGAAAGGTATAACTTTCCAAATGACAGAGTGTATGCCTTGATTTAAGGAGAAGCCTGTAAGAGAGTCTTGAAGGCCCAGAGAAACCATTATCCTGAATTCAATAATGGTTTAGTGGGGAGTGAGCAAAGATGTTACCTAGTTCCAGTTCTGTTAAAAGGAATTGAGGACTATCATCAAGGTATATGAAACCATTCCTCAGGAACCTGTAGTGAAGAACCTGAACAGAACTTTGTTTAAGCTTCCAGCAATATTCAGCTCCAGCCCATAAGGAAGATTCACCCAGACTTGGCTTGAGAGAAATGTTCCATATTTTATTAGTGCTAAAATTAGCCTTCTGGCAATCCTGACCTGAACCATAGGCCACAAACTGTGGTCATACTTGTGGTTATAGTTTGCATGAAATAACAATATTGAGAGTATCCAATGGTTCTTGGAGTTAGTAGTGGCAGGCTTCTCAGTGAAGGTAGGGGTTATTACTATAGATGAATGGCTAGAGGACATTAGTCATATGTGAGGGGAAAAAGGGAGATTATTTTGAGAAGTGATTAGTGCTAAATATTTGGAATATATGAAAGAATAACATATGAAAACCAAATGAAAAATTATTAAAATATGTTGTAGTTAATTATAACTTTGTAACCATATTTATCACAAGACTATGTGGTGCATAAAAGTTACTGTCATTTGCAGTATGTGATTATGTTACTGGTTTTGTATTTGTTGACAGCGGCTCATTGCATAAAGTTCAGATCATATGATGAAGCTAAAGCAGATTCAATTTTAGTCTTTTTGGGAAGGCATAACCTAAGACAGTGGTTAGATCCTGCACTTCAGGCAAGAGAGGTAGGTAGAAAATAACTTTTTTTTTTTTTTTCAATATAAGATTTAATAAAAATTAAAAATACATATTTATCCTATTCTACAGCAACTTCTTCATATTATGTTTTTTTTTCCTTGGGCTCTATTTCCTTAATATAACTGAAATAATTATATTAATAATTTTTTCATTGAGAGCAAAAATGTAACAGCTGCTTTTATTTTTAATAATACCAAACTTTATGGTTTTACATGATATCACCTTGCATTTCAGTCAACCATTTGTCTGCATGCATATAACACCCAGCTGGTTGTCAACTGAATAAATCCTGGTCATATCAATCTGCTATCAATTGGTTGAATGGGATACATGCATACATATACTGAATTCTTTTAATTACTTTTCAGGTAGAAAGTGTTCACATTCACCCAGACTATAACAGTGAAGAAATAAAGAATGACATTGCAGTGTTAATTTTAAAGAAAAAAGTGGAGTATAATCAATATGTGCAACCAATTTGCTTATGGAGGTTTACTTCAGACTTATATCCATTTATTGGTCAACTTGGGGCAGTAAGTAGTGTATTTAAACATAATATATAAATATATCAAGTATTTTAGAATTATCTATAAATCGACAAACTTTCTATAGTGTTACTAAAAGTAATTCAAAAAGAGGTACCAAAGATTCAAGTCTTATGGAAGAGTTAAAAAAAGAGACTGCTAGTATGTTTTCTAATAAAAGTGAACAATTTTGTTAGTATAGTCATTATTTGGCCAGGAGTGAAGGTAGATGGTAATGAGAGAATGAATAAATTGATCACTAATTTTCAAAATAAGAAAATTTACAACTTATTTAGTTTAGCTAATTGCTGAACCTTTGTCTGGCTCATCAACAGTTTCCCATTGGAATATCCAGAAGGTTTGGAATCAGCTACATTTAAATTACAACCTTGTGAAAATTACATCTGTTTATAATCCTGAATCTTTAATACATTCATTTTAAAGTAACAACATTTAATTATTTAGAGTAGTATAATTACTTCATTGAAGTCTATCTGAATTGCATTTACATAACTTGAACCCTAATCTACATTAACATCTTTGTTTTTCATATCATGGGGCCCTAAACTCTTTTTAAACTACAACTATTGGTGTCTGATCTGAAACTGACACAAGTTTCTGGTCACCTTATAATTATTATACTCAACAGGGTTGATAGATTAAACGGTTAAAGCAAACATAAGCAAAAGTTCCACTGTACAAGTTCTGGACATCACCTAATTTTTTTTCCATTTGATTCCATTTCCAAAATGTTAGCCAACACAAGTGCACTATGCAGAAAACTATATCTATAATAAGGTTAACTAAAAGTCTGGGACATAAGCAATTAAATATTTCAAGTCATCTCTTAAGATAAAACTTCATTAGCTAAATAACCTTTGAGGTTTTTCAAACTATAGAAACTCATATAGGAGATTTATTTTATTTTATACCTTTGAAGGAATCCACACAGTAAAACGAAATATAACTTGTTTGTTTATTAAAAAGTTAAAATAATCAACACTCATGAGCATTTCACTCCTTTAATTATTAAAATAACAGGACATGTTTCGTGAACATATCGTTCACATTGTCAACTGAGTACAACTAACGTTCATGCGGGGTTTGAATAATGGGCGACTGTAAGGCGCTCTGGTGGATTCTGAAAGAATTTAAACAAAATATTGTCTGCTTCCGGAATTTCAAAATTCATAAGAATTTTTTCTTTTTCCTTTATAAAGATGTTCTCCCATATGCTGAGCTCCTTAGGAATTTGGACAGCCTTCAGTAATCTTGTTTCTTTATCAATTTCGTGGTGTTCATTCCAGAAATGTGCCGCCACAGCTGATTTTTCTATCTGTTTATGCCTGATGTTTCTCATATGTTCCTTCATTCTAATGCCTATGTTTCTTTTAGTCTTACCGATGTATACCTTTTCACAATGCTTGCAGTTTATTTGATATATCCCTGATTCTTCCTTTTTTGATCTACTGTCTACTTTGTTTAAATTCAATAATTTACCAACACTATATTTATTTTGAGGAACCAATCTAATATTATACTGTTTAAACATTTTTTGAAATTTGTTATTCAAAAGTGGATGGAAAGTGAACTTTTTATAGATCTTATCTTTAGATAAGGTGCTCAATGTTGTAATTTGTTTGATTTTTTTCTGTCTCTGAAATCTTGTGATTTTTTGATCAATCATCTGTTTTTTGAAACCATTAGAGAGGGCTATGTTTATTATGTGTTGGTATTCCTTTTTGTATTCATGTCCGTTTAGTAGTACATTGACTAACCTATGTATCATGCTGTTGAAAGCTGCTTCTTTATGTGTTCTAGGGTTAAAACCATTGGCCTTGATATAATTATCTGTGTGAGTTTCCTTTCTGTAGATGCCAAATTCCAGTTTGTTCTTAGATTTTATTATCCTTAAATGTAAAAAAGGCAAAACTTTCTCCATCTCCATTTCCATAGTGAATTTTATTCTGGATTCCTGTAAATTTAACAGTTTAAATGCATCAACTACATGTCTTTCTTCAGCTATTGCAAATATGTCATCCATATATCTATACCAGATCTTGAAAATGTAAGGAAAGGCCCTTGTAATATGTGTTTCAAAAGCACTCATAAATAAATCAGCCAAAAAAGGTGAAAGGAGACTGCCCATGACCAATCCACATTTCTGCTTGAATACTTCTCCTTCAAAGGTGAATAAAGCTTGATTTAGACATAATGCTGTAAGACTAATGTATTCCTTAATGTGTTTTTCTGTTATATTAGCTTTTGAAACACATATTACAAGGGCCTTTCCTTACATTTTCAAGATCTGGTATAGATATGTGGATGACATATTTGCAATAGTAGAAGAAAGACATGTAGTTCATGCATTTAAACTGTTAAATTTACAGGAATCCAGAATAAAATTCACTATGGAAATGGAGATGGAGAAAGTTTTGCCTTTTTTACATTTAAGGATAATAAAATCTAAGAACAAACTGGAATTTGGCATCTACAGAAAGGAAACTCACACAGATAATTATATCAAGGCCAATGGTTTTAACCCTAGAACACATAAAGAAGCAGCTTTCAACAGCATGATACATAGGTTAGTCAATGTACTACTAAACGGACATGAATACAAAAAGGAATACCAACACATAATAAACATAGCCCTCTCTAATGGTTTCAAAAAACAGATGATTGATCAAAAAATCACAAGATTTCAGAGACAGAAAAAAATCAAACAAATTACAACATTGAGCACCTTATCTAAAGATAAGATCTATAAAAAGTTCACTTTCCATCCACTTTTGAATAACAAATTTCAAAAAATGTTTAAACAGTATAATATTAGATTGGTTCCTCAAAATAAATATAGTGTTGGTAAATTATTGAATTTAAACAAAGTAGACAGTAGATCAAAAAAGGAAGAATCAGGGATATATCAAATAAACTGCAAGCATTGTGAAAAGGTATACATCGGTAAGACTAAAAGAAACATAGGCATTAGAATGAAGGAACATATGAGAAACATCAGGCATAAACAGATAGAAAAATCAGCTGTGGCGGCACATTTCTGGAATGAACACCACGAAATTGATAAAGAAACAAGATTACTGAAGGCTGTCCAAATTCCTAAGGAGCTCAGCATATGGGAGAACATCTTTATAAAGAAAAAAGAAAAAATTCTTATGAATTTTGAAATTCCGGAAGCAGACAATATTTTGTTTAAATTCTTTCAGAATCCACCAGAGCACCTTACAGTCGCCCATTATTCAAACCCCGCATGAACGTTAGTTGTACTCAGTTGACAATGTGAATGATATGTTCACGAAACATGTCCTGTTATTTTAATAATTAAAGGAGTGAAATGCTCATGAGTGTTGATTATTTTAACTTTTTAATAAACAAAGAAGTCATATAGGGGAGTTTGCAGTTATGGCTGGACAGGTTATAGCATTGACATAGTGAATAAAAGATTTATGGTTCAAGTTTCAATCATGGCTTCAAATTTTTCTTATCTCATTCTAATTCCAAAACTTTTGCCAATGAATGTACATTATATGAAAAATCACCACAAGTGCTTTGAATTAAAGATTGTGTTGCTGGTAACAAGGTATTATCAAAAGAGTAATGTTATAAAGAATAAATTGATATACTTTGCACAATTTATATCTGAACTATTAAAAGTGTTGATTCTAACAACAATAAATAGCTTATGAAGCCCATTTAATTTTGAAAAAATATTGAGTTAACAATATTTATTACTTAACCTGAAGTGAAATGGATAGTTAAATGGAAACAGGGCTCATTATCTTGACTCATATTAACTTCATATCTGTATATAAAAATCTTTCATTAGGTGGTTGGATGGGGCCAAGATGAAAAATCAAATGGTCCAACTGCAGAGCCTCGTGTTGTTTCCATGCCCATTGTGTCTCAAGAACAGTGCCTGCGCAGTGATAAGGAATATGTTTACTTTACTTCCAATGCAACATTCTGTGCAGGTTTTCAGAATGGTATGTACAGTTCTGAATTCTGAATTATACTGTAGGTAGTAAAACTGTTTAAATAATTTATAAATATTCAGTATTTTATTAAGTATAAGAATTGCATGAATGTTCCATAAATAATGTGATAAGACCTCTTGCATATATATATAGCAAAGTATGAATGTAGAACAGAGGATAGCAAATGAATGTAAAAAAGCTTATGGTGCTATTGGCATGAAAATGTTTTTAACAATGTCAACAATTAACAGTTTCTTTAAATATGTGTACACATGCACAACCAGCAGCTTTATATACAAAACCTATCAATAAAATAAGTACCCTATTGTCATATTATATAGTACCTATTAATAAAATAATAAAACTAGCATTGAAGTTCACTTTCAGACATAGATACTGAGTTTAGAAGAGCTTCTAAAGAAATAGCCCCAATTAAAATCTTAATGGACCATTTTGTTGCTAATAATTCTCATTCTTCATGTTTAGTTGCTTGGAATGCATGATTGCAATCCTATGTCATTTATACAAATAGATATTATTAGTTTTTAAATGATGAGAAAAGCAAAAGCTTCGACAACTGGCTTCTCCCAATGCATACTCTGCTGATCTATTACTCAAATAACATCATGTATAAGAAATGTCAAAAATATATATAAACAAATTAATACTCTTTTATATCTAAAAAAAAATCCTGACTTCCTTGATATATTTATTGTATTAAAATCACCTACTTTGTCTTAGCTGTTACTTATTTATTGGTTTATTAATTAGTGTACTTAATAAAGTCTTTATCAACAAAAATCAATAGAGATATTAGAGCTACTTGTTAATGCAGTTGTAGTCATCTATCCTACATCATAATCTTGCCCAATTCATATTCTACATATATTGAACATTTATAATTATTACAAGTACAAGCATTATATTAAATGAAGAGTACAGTGTGACTACAGTGCTGTTATTTAATACCTTGCATCTGTCAATAAAGTCATTAGCATGTGGGCTTACAGTGTTTTTTCGGGCATAAAAATCCTAAGTATGGCTTCCTTTGGAAGGGAAGTAAAGCCGTGGGTCCCGTATCGTACATTTACGGCACGATAAAGAACCTCAAGCCTGAAAGAGAGGCCTCTGAGCAAAATTTGTTGGCCATTTCACACCCTGAGTTGAATGGGATGCTGATGACCTGAGCTGTTAAAGAGCATCCATAAATAAATTAATCAAAAAAAAAAAAATCTTACAATGTTAAATTTAATAAAATTAAAAAATAATTTATATTTTGCTATTGATTCTGTTGCATGAATTCAGCAGTTATATACATTTCTTGGAAATTAAATTAATTTCTTAGTATTAGAAACTTTTTAAAACAGCTCAAAATTACAAACATTAGAACTTGATTTACTAAAATACTTCTAATACTTGGTTCATTTTAGCTAATGTGAGTAGCTATACTTTTGCCTAGTTTTATATTTTATTTTTTTAGTAACTATATTTTATATTAACTTATGATATTCCATCTTAATTTTATAGTGAATGTTAGAGTTCTGAGCTGGTTTTAGCAATTCTTTCAATATACAAGTATTGTTTATAGTATAGAATATCTGGTGCTCTAATTATTGCATTTTGATAGAAAACGTTGGCTATTCTGTAACCTACATTTTAATATACAGTGTTACATATTTTTACAGCAGGTAGAGCTGGTCAAAACTAGTAAAAAAGTTTCTATGACACCCAAACATCTTTATATTTTTGACTTCTTAGAATTGCTATGTTTCTTACTCCTTAAAAAATAGCATTATGTTTAACAGCCATATTCAATGATTCTGCATCAGTGACTGTTAAGATTATCATTCTCAATTTATTAAATGAATATACAGAGGCATTCTATTCAAAAAGGGAAGAAACACATTAAAATTCAAAATGAAAATTACGTTAACAATGAGAACTGTTTTTATAATATATAATAAAAACAGAATAGTTTTAATGATCAAAGATAAATTTATACTTACAGTGTTGCACAATCTCGTTTTAAAAACATCTAACTGAGATCATGTTTATTAAGTGTTAGCATTGTATTGTGCAGCGAATTAAGTATTGGTATCATTATAATAGGAAAGGCCAGGTTCTAAAGTAGTTGACTACAAGAAGATACTAGTAACTAGTATCTAGCTAGCTAGCTTGGAAGTACTAGTACTAGTAGCTGTTTATTAGGAGATATAAAGTTAATTATGCACATAGTTTTGCTGTCCCAAATGTGCACTTTTTAGGTTATATGGTTATTTGAAGCATTTAAAATGTAGTACAGCAGATGTAAATAAATAAATATTAATGTCCACAGTGAAATACTTTCACAATTTTAATTTCTGTATTTTAATAGTTGTAAACTCTATTCTATAATATATTCTATTAGAATTTGCTGATAAGTTAACACTAACTCTACTAACATGTCCTAATGTTGTACATATTAGTGAGTCAGGGTTAAAAATTATTAAATTCCAATAGAATATTTAAAAACATTATCTCTCTATGATTTTAAGAAAGGCATTTAATGTATTTTAAAATGACCACCTTGAAGTTAAAAGTTTTATTGTTAAATTTTTTAGCCTAATTCTGCAACAAATATTATTTTACTGAAAAATATTCCTGTGGATTAGTGTTGCTGTAAAATGTATGAACATTTTACATTTAAGTTAAAGGTCCTTAGAATGTGACAAGACATAGGCTTTTAAAGTCTTCTTTATGTGATGATTCCAACTGTTTGCAAAATAACATGAAAAATGTTCCAGTAGAATAAATATTCTAGATCCTAATGAGCATGCAAAACACTTTACCTGAAAGCTGTGGGAAAAACATGCAGACAGAGCATTAATGTTAAGCATGAAAATGGTTATGGTGGTGGATTATGCAAACACAAAGTTTAATTATTAACTTGAATGTGAATTGGAAATTGTATAGTAAAGCAAATCATATAATTAAATTATTGCGTGAATGAATCGAGTTACATATGAGGCTTCACTTGCATGTTTATATCTAGAACATGTTTCTCAGACTGTCATCTGCATCATCTGCTGGATGATCTATGGTATTTCTTTGGGGGATGCATATTCTTCTCTGGTGGAGGTGTGAAAAACTTAAAATTAATGTTTTCATCCCTGTAAGTGGTTCATTGATCTGACTCTATATTTATATTTATATTTTCTCCCATGTTAGCTCTGTGAATCCCTATGCTTACATTAATAACTTTGATTTTTTCACTCTATAGTGATTCTCTATTCAAAAATGCCACTGCTGAATTCTCCATTTTACTGAAGCTGTTTTCGTAAACCAATCTTGTAGATCCTTCCTCTTCTGATAAAATTACTTATGATGAACAATGAAGAACAGCATTCCTGACATAATTTAGAGTGATGGATCTGCATTCAAACTCAAGAACAAATATATAGTGCATATCCCAAAGTTTCTAGCTAAAAATACCAAGAAAATATCAGATTGAAAATATTTTGCCAACTTCCATGGGAAAGGCATAGTTGATGGTATGGAAGTTATTGTTAAAAGGGTTGTACAACAACGGACCATACAAATAAACTTGTTCTCTCATTGTGCACTCTTTATATTTCCTAGAGTGAAATACACACTAAAGTAGAAAAAGAAAAGCCTTAGGAAGGTGTTATCACTGTGTCCAGGTTAGCACACGTATTGAATTGTATGGCTACATTATATGATGCAATTTGCTTCAAACAGTATGCTCTGAAGAGTGAAGAACCTATTCCTTTTCCTAAACCTAATTTAAATGTGAAACTTAATAAAGGAGACTGGCACTTGATTATTTATAATAAGGTGGCATTCTCAGGTAGAGTAATGCAAGTCTGCAGCATGCATGGAATTAAAGTAATTATAATGATGTCGGTCATCAAACATCATTATAAGTAGCCCCAAAATTCCTGATATAATGCATGATTTTTTCTTCATGGGATCGCTAATCGCTCAGTTCAAGCTGGTACCACAGTGAGTGGAAGTCAGAAAGTTCGCAATTGTAATTGTAGCCTAAGTTATTACTAACACTTAAACACTTAAAAGGCACATTTACACACTGTTATCAAGTAAGAAGATATTGGAATTGCCTCCTTTCATTTTTCCTACATTTCTAACATTACTTAAGAAATTAACTATTTAGCCTCTGCAGTTGCCTCTTAGAACTGGAAGAAATTTCTTCGCAAATGTTATTTGTTATTGTAATGTATGTGGATTTGTGTTGTACACCTTTTCTTTTAATATCCTGAGATAACAATTGCAGGGCATTAAATCAGGGAACTGAGGGGGTTATAAGTTAGTGGTGACTCTTATCATTGAACGTTTCATGAATTGCATGTAAGGAGATTATATGTGCCACCATTGCAGAATCCTGTTGGTAAGTCACGAACCTGTATTCCCTCACAGTTAATTAATGGAAAAAGGGTTGGAAAATAAACTGCACATACCCATCACTATTGTTTGGTTAAAATAAAATGGGATGGGGCTATTATTTTCTAGCCGCTAATGGGATACCATACTCCTCTCTTTTGATCCTGCAGGATTCCTTGTACAGTAGGTTATATTTATTTGAACTCCAATATTGGTTGTTTTGTTAATTAACATACTTGTTTAGGTGGAACCAATATTCATCCATAAAGAAAATTAGATTCAGGATCAATTTCTCCTGCATGCACAAATAAATAATCTATTCACAAAATATACTCCAGGATGCAGCATCACACTGTTTTAATTTTTATAGTTCAGTAATTTTATAGGGTTTTAACTTCAGTACCTTTGTAGATATTCAAATTCACGTTCTATATGCATGTATGAATTGTAAATAAATATTCTGGGGAATAGAATACCAAAATTCAGCCATCTTAATGTAATTAATATGCTGTGTTATACCACCTAATGAATACTTAATACATTATCACACAACACACAAGAAAAGGTCTGTACGTTCCTAGAGTTAAACTCATTTTGACCTCCCCTCTGGCTCTCAGACCAGCTTTCAACTGTGGGAACAAGACAAGAACTGCAGAGCTTGATCAACTGCAGCTGAAGTGGTCCTGTGAAGGAAAAATCACCGTTATTATATATGCTTTTAAGGAAGTGATTAGAAAAACCGATCTACCAATTATGACTTCAAAATCTTGTCTTGTATATACTTCCATAATTTTTCTAGTGTAAGAAATATATCAATGTTACACCTCTAAGCACATTATTTTTGTCACTTTGAATAGAATAAAATTACTATGGTAGTCCCCTAAGTCTATGTTTATCATCTTAATACAGAAACTTTCCCTTACTGACAGCTGAAATTCTAAACGTGATACGCACTCCTGAGCTACAGTAAAGAAATTATGTCTCACTGAGTAATATCTTAAGAATTATCAGAAAAAGACTAAATTAGTTTGAGGGTCATAGCTTACAGAAATGTTTTAAATTAAGATAACTTTGCAATGCTAAGATGAAATTTTGTGTATCCCAAATATTGCAAAAGTGCACAATAGTTGTATCTCAGATAATCATTTCTTGTTGAACTTAAAAAGTTCCTAACCCTATTTTGCTATACTAATCATAAATGTGTTCATATGCTGCAAAATAAATACTTTCACTTTAAACATTGTTAATATATACAAAAATGTATTTTTCTTGACTTAAGTATAAAAGTCTCATATTGACAATGAAATGTTCCTACACCATAGTCATTACTGTACAGACCAAATTGTTGCTTTTGATTTCAGGAGCAGGCCCTTGCAGTGGTGATAGTGGAGGAGGATTCATGATGGCATTTACAGAAAATGATCGACTTCGATGGTATCTCAAGGGTATAGTTAGTACTGCATTGATAAATAGGGAGACCAGACAATGTGATACCAACAAATATTTCATTTTCACGGATGTTGCAAAGTTCACAGACTGGGTTTCTTCATTTGTGAATGCTTGAAGATATTTCTTGTTGAGCAAAGTTGTTATTGTTTATGAAACTGTATGTAATCAGATGTTATTTATATTTCTTGTCAAATAAACCTATTTTTATACATGAAACTACTATGGAGATACTGCCATCAAAATTAATATAGGGAAGGAAAATCCCATATATAGGTATATTTTGAGAAAATAGCTACATAATGAACCTTTAGTTTTTATAATAGTGCCCTGTTTAATGACTTAGCGATTCTATCCTGAAATGCTAGAAGAGGAATTATATAACTACTCAGATCACTGTTAAAAAAGAACTAGTGTGCCCAAAGTGTTTTTGTTTTCATATATACCTATTCTGATATTCTTCATTATCTGAAGTAATATATCTTATTTTATTCTGTTCTGTTCCCCTTTCAAAAGACACTCATATTTTAGCGTATCTTAATTAAAAATATTCTGCCTTTTGAATTAAGAGACCTCTATCCTTCTGTATGCAATTATGTAATAAACTATACTTAAAGTACATAATTAAAAATAAAATAAAATCATGGACATTTTTAGTAAATGCTGACATGTCAAATTCTTTATTTTGAGAGGAATTGGTTAATGAAAACAAAATGTTGCTATAATTACAATTGTGCAAGATAGCTTGTAATATCCTTAATATTTCCAAGTGCCATTCCCTTCACTATTTTATATAATATGAAAGAGAATATATTTGTTTATCCCTATTCAAGACTTTATTTGTTTTACAGTAGCATACATATGATAATATGTTCTTAACTTCAACAAAATCAGAGACATGTCAAGTGCCTCTAAAGGAGTAAAATGGAAGATGTACAAAAAATTAAATGCCATAAAATTTTGTTGTTGACATCACAATTCCCATAATAATGACTGAAATATCCTCCTTCCCTTGAAATATTCCTTTAGGATAAAGGATGTATCTGAGCATTTTCCAGAAATTCTTAAATTCAACTAACTTAAATTATACATTGTTTATGAATTATTCTGTATGAGGGGCTGTATATATTTGTACAGTGAAGTTAGAGAATTTATAACTGGAAAATAATAAATATATGCAGAATGCATCCATGACTATGTTCAAAACTTTAGATGTAGTGGAAGTGATGTGTATGAAAAACTTTCATAAAGGAAATCATATCTAGAAATGTTTTATTTGGTAGTGTATGTTAACCAATCAAAATTAAATTACAGAAAGGAATGCAAATCTTTGGTTATTTCACTTTAAATCTTTATTAAATGCATGTTGATTTTATAGATATTATAATCAACTCATTAGAGCATGTGTCAAAATATCTTGAAGCAACGTCAATACATATATGTCAATGCTGTGCTATTAACTGTTGCACCTGTTTGAAGATTTGTGGCATAGGCATTTTATAATCCTTGCTAGTAGTACTGTACTGAATGAAATATTAATTGAACATAACTCTCTAGCAGGGATAAGTCAGATGAATTAACATGCAATGGCAGTTTATGACTTCATAAAGCAGGGTGCATTACTTTACTACTGCTTCTGCTTTAGTATAGATAATATGTTTCTAGAAGCTTACTAATTAGAATTAACATTCATAAGTGCAGGGCTAAAGATATACAAGTAGAAAGAGGGAGAGATTAATAAAAGTATCATAGTAATGCACCAAATTAGTTTGTGGTTGCATTAAAATAAAAGGGCATAGAATGTAAGCTTTTTTATAGTGCTCATTTTCTTTACATTTAATTAATACAAAATGAAATAAAGTAATTACTTTGTGAATTTGCACAAAAAGATACTAGTTTGGCCATTCAACAACAGATTACTACTGATGAAACAACTGGTATGTTTCACTAGAATTATCTAATAGTATTTGAATTTATTTTAAACAAATTTGTAATGCAGCAACAATCAGTCTATATAAAACTCAAGGCAAACTTTCCTCAGAACACATGTGGTGAGAGATGACATTTCAAATGGAGCATGTACGCAATGGCTCTTAAGAGCAAGAGGCTCTTCTTACCACTTCCTCTCATCTCTTTCAGTCAAAAGTCCATAAACTTCAGACATTGGCTTGCAGACTCACTGCAAATAATAACTGCAAATAGAAAAATCAGATGCAAGAGAGATGTCCCATATAGACTTTTTTTGCATAAAATTTCATCAAGAAATATTATAGAAAATTAAAGTTGAAATGTTTGGGAGTAACACAAACCAGAAACCTTATAGAGGACATTTCCTGTTGGAAAGCCAATTCAAGATTTCTTCTTGCAATTCACCTCAATCAAAAATGATCATCAAGGAGATTTAAACAAATTGATAACAGTGTGCTGATGCATTGTCAAGTTGCCACCATATGCATTGGAAATAGGCTATGTGAAAAAAAAGCATAATAACATGGTCCTTTATCACTATAGAATGAAAGGTTTGTCAAAAGTAAAAGAAAGAAAACTTTACTAAATACATCAAGTTTGATTTTAACAAATAGAACATTTCCAGACAAGGTTTCCTATATCATTTTTTTTATTTTAATTATTTCTACTCTGTGGAAACATTCTGTATATATGTATGTATATATTGTATATGTGAGTAAATAATTTTAAATATGACAATTTCTATGTTAAATAATCATAAGACTATTGCACAAACTATGGAATTCAGTCTAATCTAATTTAATGTCATCAAATCCTGGAATTGGTTATCAATAAAACTAGTATTAGCAACACAAAAATAAATAAATTAAAAAAAATCTTTGTCTACGCTGGTACAAACTTGGTAGCCATCCAGCACCCATGATGGAAAAGGTGAATAACACTTTGAGTATGAAATATTTCAACAAATGTAGCCCATAGCCATTTACAAGAGTGACTGACCAGAGCTATGGACCTTAAACCTATGAACATTTATTTTGCAGCTCTCTGCAAGAATCTGTTACAAGTTACCTGAGGATAGAGATGATGACATAAATGCAACAAACAATTGGCACTATCACACCCCAGTTTTTATGGAAGATGTGAAAAGGACTAATGAGGAAGGTGGAACTAGGTTTAGAGGAGGAGGCAGACTGAATGGATTTGAATTAATGAACAAACAAATGCATGAATGAATGAATGAATGAATGAATGAATGAATGAATTTATTCAGTACTCAATATTAAAAATACGAAGTTGAATGCACTATAAAGAATTATACAGTAAACCTAACATCCTATACTACTTTTAAATTTATTAATTATAAAATCTTTATACTCATATTTTATTACAATTTAATTAGTCATTTTTTATTGATACAATATCTACAACACTGTGGTTATGAGAATATTGGATTCATTCACATAATTAAAACCATCATCCATAATAATATTCTGCACTAATAATTTTCTGCACATTTTATTTCTTTAACTTGTTTATTGATTCTCATCAACCTCATCATTTTTCCTAATAATTTTATAATTTTTTTATACCTTTTCTCTGAACTTAAATTCAACATCTTATTTCCAACTATTGCTGTCGGAAGATTACTTCCTTTTTCCAATATTGATTTCTCTCTCAATACCCTAGTTTACATTCTAAAAAAACTATACCAGATATTATTGTTCTCTCCATAATAAGATATATCTCTATAATAATTCTTCTTTCTACTCCTTTCAATGTTACAAACCTGTTCTTATCCATGCAAATTCTTCTCTGTCATTCTTAATACTAAATTTATTCCATATATTTTTCATGTATCTATATAAACTTAAAAATTTGTTTTTAGTTTAGCCACCAAATATTTTCTGCACTTCAATACCTTTAATCCCAAGATTGACTTCTCCAAAATCCTTTCCCTTTTAATTCCTTATCTTCCCTATTTCTCCCATAACAACCCTTTCCAAGATCTTCTTAACTCTATTGACCCTGGATTCTCTTTGATTACCTTTCTTGTAAAATTAATCATTGCTTTTTTTTCTCTAGCCTGTTGATTCTGAATCATTATTTTAAAGTCCTTTCCATTATTTTCCTTTAATTCCATATTTGTCCTAACTCTACTTGAGCTACCTTATTGCATGAAGCTCCTGTATATCCAAAATTAGTTTACAGAAACTTCTGTAAGTCAAACTGGCAGTTACCCAACCGTCAAATAAATCTCAAATCTACATCACATTAGCACATTTGCTTCAACTCTTGCTGCATAAACATGCTCCATCATACCTTTACAGTTTTCAATGCCAATTGCCTGCTGTTCATACCTTTTTCTTTTGCTCATTCCATTCTCCATTACTATTTAATCTTACTCCTGGGCATTCATATTAACTTATCTCATCAATATCTTACTCCTAAATATTAAAATGTATTTATCTCATCAATTTTTTCTCCTTCTCAGTAGTATATCTTATCCTTCCTCAGTTTAGAATCCTTTTTGAATCCCATAATCTTATATTTTTATATTAATTTTTAAACTCCATTTTTTTTTGTAAATACAGGAGCTGAAATTGCTTTCATTAATTCCACGTCATTTATTGACCCTGTAACTAAATAATTTACAAAAAATAATCTGGGGATTTTTTTTATTAGTATTGGGACATATCCATTGACTTTATGAATCATCTGTAGAATATCATCAATATATGAATGCTGTTCAATAAAGAATAATCATACTATTTTTATGTCAACTTGTATCCATTCATGTTCATAATTTTGAAATTTTTCAAAGTAGCCCCCATTGGATGCAATGCATCTATTCTGGTATTTCTGCCAGTCTTCAAAGACATGCTGGAAACTGTTTTTGACAGGTCCTTCAGAATCGCCTCTGCAGCCTTCACCACTACTTCCAATGATGAAAAATGCCTCCCATGAAGATGTTTTTTCAATTTGCAAAGAAGTCATAAGGGCCTAATTTGGACTATAAGGAGAGTGAGGGACACATTTCACATTAATTTTTGTGAGCTTGTTGAATGGAAATGTGGCCTTTTGCTTGTGATAGGACCTTGCAGAGTTTTCAGGATCTCTAATACTGCCTAGTTACACTTGTGTGTGAAGGTACGATATGCTGGTAAGTCATTCCTTGAATACAGAAAAATGAGATAACCATAACTTTCCCAGCAGAAGCAAGGCACTTTTCCTTTTTTTGGTTATGATGATGGATATTTCCATACAGAGCTTTAGTGTTTTATCCAGGATCGAAATGATGTAGCTAATTCGTCAGCAATGATTAGCTTTGAAAGAAACGCCGCATCTTCCCGTAACATTTTCAACTGTTATCAAACCTGCATTCGAACTCATTTTGTTTTTAAATTCTCAGTTTTGGATTCGAACGTTTACAAACACATCTCATTTCGTTACCAAAATATGGGCGGCATCCAGTGAAAATTTTATAACATCTTAATGTTATTCGATGATTCTCTCTCACAATGACAGCAGCGGTCATTAAAGCTCAAACTGGAGCGTATACCTTCCTTTGAAATTGATTGCCTCCCCTCTTTAAACATTTTAAACAATCATCGAGCTGTCATATAAGAAAAACAAAGTGACCACAGTACTTCTGTAACATTGCATATGATGAGCTGAAGATTTGTTGACGAAAGCAAAATTTCAGAGTAGTGTATTGTTCGTCACGTGTTACCTCCATTTTGGGGAACTGAACGTGTCTTAACTTCACACCTCGCATAGCTGGGGAACCGGAAGTGACAACAATGAAATTAGCACTTGCTAAGAAAATCATTGTAAGTTAAATTCTAGCGTGAGAAATTATGCATGTAAATATCGAACAGTCCTTGTACCAATAGAATAATATAAGACATATTTTACAGCATTGTCTTAGATCAGTAATAATCACCAATCGTGGAGTATTCTGTTAAGTCCTATTGGGATCCCCTGAATAGGCTACCCCTCCTACTATCCAGGACATCTTTACTGCTATTTTCTAGTCATGTGGGAGTTTGGAACCTTCTTACGAAAAATATTTTGCTTTACGTTTTTATAAATATATTCCACAGTGTATTGGGATTTTTACCACTATCTTGCTTTTTTGTTTCATAATTAACTGTTTTTATTATATTTATTTGCTTATTTTTGCACAAGAAGAAACGTTTAATACTGTTAAACAAAATCGAAAAATAAATATCACTGGAGTTTTCATCACGAGCAGACCAAACTTCCAAATGCTGTTGTTGTTATTATTATTTCTTAAAAAGTAATATTGTTTCTGGAAAATTTAAGCTTTATTGCCATGTGACTCAAGGTACACTTGTTTAGTATCGTCTCACATGTATTCTTAACCGTTTGTATTTTACTAAAATGCGAGACAAAATTTGAAAATAGAGGACACTCAATGCAAGGGTTCTTTTATTGACATTTGTAAGGCTACCAATTTGATAATTTTTTTATAGGTTCTATCTCTTTATAAACAACAGAGTACAGAGGAGAAATGCACAAGAATGCAAGAAATATAATGCTATGATCTCTATGTGACATTTGTTCTAACAGAAGCGCAAAAAAAAAAAAAAAAAAAAAAAAAAAAAAACCAACTTTGAGACTGCAAGAAAACAATTGACATTCAATATATATCCTGAAATGGTTTAAACAAAATTCCGTTTATATGAATTCTTCGATAATAAATTTCTTTCAATTGACTATATTTTCGCAGTCTGAACAACAAATAGAAAGAACAATAACATATTTATGCTCTAAGTGATTCATTTGATGGCTTGACTTTTCAAAATGCAGGTGTATTTCATAAAGGCCTGCGACTATGTGCACAGTTCCAATTATTTGAACTCCACAATGGGGGGACACACACATACACAAAAGAAAGAAGGTGGGATGGCAGACTCTGAACAGTTTGACATAACCATAAGACCAAAAATGGGGGTTTTACAGCAAAGAATGTCCTTAGTTTCTTTACTTGGCGAGCTTACAATTCTCTATGATTTCAGACGATTGAACCGATCATCCAACAACAAAAAATGAAATTGTAAATAGTTTTCGTTACGTTTAGAAAATATATTTCCTAGTAGCGAGTTTATGAGTGTCTTTTTTCAGGAACATGCTGTTTCCGTTGAGTTTAGAATTCACATTCACTAGTAATTTATAAATCTTTACTTGCTAGTAAGGCAAATTATGAAGTAATAAGCATTAGAGAAAATACTCACTTTTCTACATTTCGTTTTGTCAGATTGGGGAAAAATGGTGTTTAAAGAGCAGTCACATTAGCTTAATATTAATAAGAATAATAAAAATAGTGTATTATTTTGTTATTTACCTTCTATCTTTATTTGGAAAGGACAGAACAAGAGGCAAAACTTGATATAGAGGGATATTTTCTTTCTTTTATTCTTAATAATTAAAGAGCATAAACATGGAAGATTCAACAAGAAATAAAGTAAATTCCATCTTCACTCTAAAATACATATATCTTATGGTTAACTTTATTCTGATTTTCTTTCGCCCAAGTATTATCATCAATGCCTTTCTTTTTTAGATTTTTCCTCAACATTTTGTTATCTTCAAATGTATTCTATTACACAAAATTTGCAACAGCGTCAATGCGAAGCAGGATGTCAAGTTGGTCGTTTGGTTTTACATTATTTTCATTTTGTGGCACGCATCACAAAACTATCTAAAGAAAAATCCATGACTAGATTTGTAAAAGTAAAAGGCTGGTATTCCAGCGAGTGTTATTTAAACAAAATAATGCACATTATATACTTAATAAAAATTAACATATAAACGTAAATGTATTTTATTAATAAAATTCCTTTAAAAGGATAAGATTACAATTATTATATATACAATCGGTCTATATAACCAAAAATGATTTGATGCAAACCACGGATATGATATAATATCATACACTGCTTAGAAAGGTTAAAGCGGTCAATAATGATTGCACTTAATCATGTTGCAGAAAACATGTGTATTAATCGTAACTTGAATTGGACTTCATTTCCTTATCTGTAGTATCATTGGTTTCGGAATTATTGTCTGAATTTGTTAATATAATGTATTTGTGTTTAATATCACAGATATACTGTGGAGATGTGGGAAAGCGGTCGTCCTATTGCAGACAAAGTTGTTGGTTCGGAAGACATTAGTTCAACATAGATTTCCGATTCCATAGAAAATTAGAGGACAGTTTGAAGAAAACATTTAAATCAGGTAGTTCTAGAAATTAGCTACGGAGCAGAACGAAGCAACATTTGCAAACAATGCAGCTGACTTCTTCCCCCGTGCAAGCATTTTGAAATGGTAGCTGCACCTCACTTTAACTGTCTCGATCGCCGAGCTGCTAGAAAGCAGGTCCTAGCCCTTGAATCTAGGAAAGGTAGTATCGCCTTTGATCTTGAATACTTTCTCTGGTTTTCGCTATTGGCTTCGCTGCAACATCCACTCCAGCCCAGAGCATATAATTGCCGTGGTTAGAAGCGGTGACAATAGTTTCGTCATCTGAAGTTGGATAAGTACGGTTGTAGTCTTTTGCTGAGAAATACTACTCTGAGAAATACTACCATGTCAGAAGTAGTAGTAATAGTAGTAGTAAAAGTAGTAATAATAGTAATAGTGGTAGTAGTAACAGTAGTAGTAGTAGCAGCAGCTGTAGTAGTAGTAGTAGTAGTAGTGGTAGTAGTAGTAGTAGTAGTAGTAGTAGTAGTAGTAGTAGTAGTAGTAATAGTAGTAGTAGCAGTAGTAGTAGAAGCAGCAGCAGTAGTAGTAGTAATAGTAATAGTAGTAGTAATAGTAGTAATAGTATTAGTAATAGTAGTAGTAGTAGCAATAGTAGTAGTAATAGTAGCAGTAGTAGTAATAGTAGTAGTAGTAGCAGTAGTAGTAGTAGCAATAGTAGTAGTAATAGTAGTAGTAATAGTAGTAGTAGTAATAGTAGTAGTAGTAGTAGTAGTAGCAGCAGCAGCAGCAGCAGCAGCAGTAGTAGTAGTAGTAGTAGTAGTAGTAGTAGTAGTAGTAGTAGTAGTAGTAGTAGTAGTAGTAGTAGTAGTAGTAGTAGTAGTAGTAGTAGTAGTAGTAGTAGTAGTAGTAGTAATAGTAGCTGTATCTCTTATTGTAAAATTCTATATGCAATAAAAATATTTTATGCATGGGTCGTAGACTTAGTATGATATCAATTAGCAAGAGGAACAAACAATAATACAAATGAAACAATATTAATAATAATAAATAAATAATAAACATTAAAACAGGAAGGACAATATTTACAGATATATGAATGGAAACATATTAGGTACTTATAATTAACTAGTTGTTGCGTTCTAACCAAGAAAATAAATTGCTTATACCTTCGCGCAAATTATTTAGAAGGGAAAATGCACACATTGAAAGAATTAGTGTGGTTTGCAAACAGGTTCTAGCATACCAATTGTCCTCTAATAGTGTTAAAACTTTATAAAAAACAGCGTTTTTCTCAGGTGTTCCCAGTGGGTACATTCAGCCATAATATTTACCTATTCCTCATCCCCTTCACAAAATAGATACTCCTACCAGAACTATCCGTTTTTTAGCCTTCCAATCTCCCAGTCTAAACCAGGCCATTCCTGATTTTGCCTTTCTCCCCAGAACATCATATATATAAACCTCTTTACCCAAATTAGTTTAATTTCATTCGATATGCTCAAAGACACCTTCGTGTTACATTCTGCCTCGGTTTCCTGTTTGCTGATATCCTCTAGCTTAGTTTTAATATTCTTCCTTGCATTTTTATTATTGGCCTTGCCCCGTTGCCATACTGAATCAGGGTCAGTTCCTTTGTGTCCTCTTTCCACCTCTGCAGCCCAAAACTTACTTTGGAGTTATATTTTGTATCTGGTGTCTATAGCATTTAGCGTGAAGCGTGGACTGGTCTCCCAGCATTAGTCTAAGCCAGTATTTCACCTCCTTGTTTTACTGTTAACTTATCTTCAAAGCAATCTACCTTCCTCAAGACCCCACAGTTTGACGTTCATTTGGAAAGCCCGAGAACCCTTTTCCAAAAATCGACTTGAATTTTATTTACATGTTCAGCTCTCCCCCTTCCCCATATTTCACTTCCATATAACACAATAGATTTAATCATAACTTGTACACCATCTCTAGTATATCTGCTGGTATATATTGTGGAACGCGAATCAGAACACGTAGTAAGTTGACCTTGTGCTTTATAATTAATAATTTATTCTATTTCTCACTCATATTAAAAATTACTCCTAAATAAAAAAATTAACATTTCGTTATATTTCTTGTCCACTGTAGTGCCCTTTTTCATCTCTGCCATACACGTAGTCATTTTTAAAAGTCGTTGTTTTGGTTTTAACATTTACCTTTTATCTCTAACAAGAGTGGTTTTCAGAAAGGCATTCACATGTCCTGATACAGTATATGATTCCAAGTGTTTGTGCATTGCATTCTGTCAATCTTGACCTGGTACACGGTTGTCCTGGCGTCACCAAGTCAGGTGATAGGAGAACAATACGATTCAAGGCAATACAGTGAAGTTAATAGAACATTCATGAGGTTTGATAAAGCAAGACAGCAACAGGAGCCGTCTTCTAAAGACTCTTGGCATCAGTCTACCAGTCTATAAGTATGGTGGACTGAGATCTAGATATTTCAGTTTCCTTGTCTCATCATTTCCAAAGACACTAAATAAGGTCTTAGATAATGATAGTTGGTGGACCTCGTTTTGGTTTGGAAAAAAAAACCATCACCTTTTGGTTTCCTTTTGTTAGAAGAAAGACTTGTTATTTTTCATGCTTAATTTTATAATAATCATACTTTTCTTTTCTGTGTAGTGTTTAAAGGAAAACTATATTTTCTTTCATAATATATATTTTTTAAATTTATTAATTATTATTTTTCAAGAACGTGTAGTATTTGAAACATAATGCTTCCTATTATTTTATATTTCTCTTATTGTCGCTTTTATTTCCATTCCTCCTTTAGTAGTTTATACAGATTCTTTTCTCATTATCTTAATTTCTAAATTTAGAAAAAAATACAAAAATATAAATGTTGCTAATATAATTATTAAGTGTTTTTCAGTGGGGAAAATTAAGAAGTTGGGTTATTCCTTATGTTATGTCTATAGATCGAGTTCAATATATTGTTATTCAAATATCTGCAGTTTGTTAATGTTTCTTATTTCTCCTTCTCCTCTCTCCACTTAGTTCGATTCCTTGGATTTTGGAGGTAGGGAGGAGTACAGTGAACTGCAGAACTAAAAGGAAATTTGGGGTTCATAGTGAGACAATGGAATGTAAAATTAGAGCGATGAAATATTGACTGCAAATTATTTTGGGTAATTAGAGCAATCAATCTGCTTCAAGGAGAGGCTTAGATTGGGAGGGAATACGATATGGGCCTTCAAAGTGAGAAATGGGTTAAAAACTATTGGGTTGGACAATATTTGGATAATAGGCCAAGATAACAGGAGAGAACTGTAAGGAGGAAGGCAGCATATAATCGCCAATGAGGAGAAAATCTCGTTGAAGTATAAATGGGGTTAAAATATGGGTAGGGGATGGAGCTGTACATCAAAGTTGAAGGCAGACTCATTAAACGCGTGGTTTAAGCTTGGAGCATGGCATCAGGTCAGAATCTCAGGTGAATAGGACTGAGAATTTGCCTTTTATGTGGAGAGTAAGAATCATGGTCACACGTCCTAGCGAACTGTAGCAGTATCTTCCTTTACTGACTCTAACAGAGGACAAGGGGCATGCTGGGCTCTGCTGGCAGGCAAGGATGAGGAGCAGGTAGGCAAATTCATGTCGAAGTTGAGTTAGCATAGGCATGCAAAGGCTGAAAATCGGGGAGAGGGAAGGAGAGAACTAAACTGAATTTAAAAATGTATGTATAGTTATATTGTATTCACGTATTTTACTGGCTTGGAGCGTTCTAGATGTTTACATTAAACTAATACTGAGAAAATTATTATGATTATTATTGTTATTACCATCATAGTTTCGACTACATTAAGCAATGGAGGTATGACTTATTTACTAATTTATTAAAGTAGTGTAATTTTTTGAGTATAATAAAAGCTGCGTACCCATGCTTATTCATAATAAGCAAGATAACATACTACCATTTGACCTCGAAACAAAATTGAGTGTTAAAAGCACCAATTCTTTTGTTTTTGTTTTTTTTCCGTGTATAGAAAAATGAAGTCCAAATGCAATTTTTGTTTAATTTGTAAATAGTTGTTTCTTGTTTTGTTTGTTTGGTTTTTGTTATCGTCTGTTCATGACACTGACACCCAGGAAAGTTTTAGACAATGCGAACAAGATATGTTGCTTTACATTAGCACTGTAGGTTGTCTGAAGATAATAAATATTGGAAATGTTTTGTAAACGCTGTTTGTATTGACAATATTGTACGGAGTCAGCTTTAAACTTTTGACAGCACACGAGGAGCAAACATTCAAAACCCAATTTGTTCATTTTTGGTGAAAATTGCGTTGCACTATAATTCATATTACTTTTGCCAAACTCCAACTGTTGGTAAACTTATTTTTAAACAAACTGTGACATTTCCTATTGTAGTTTAAAAGCTGTCATTTTCATTCAGAACGTGGAGTGTCTATGCAGTAATTTAAGAATGCATTTTACACCATTTACGACCAAAATACGACAATCCTTTTTATTGGTATACAAGTTTAATACTACTCCATTTAAAAGCTGACATGTAAAATACAAATTGTTGAAATGTTATTTGACATATAAAGAGTGTATTATTTTAATGATTTATAGTTAAAGCTAAGCTGAGATTGTAAATACGTAATTATGTACAAAATTGAAATGTAATTGACAACATCCAACGGTACCTGTAAACTTCACGATAATATTATAAATTGAATAGAATTTAAATGTCCAAAGTTAGCTTATTACGGTTTTTGTTAGCATTGCTTCCAACATCCAGCTGTTGGTTTGTGAATTGGACGGAATGTACAATTGATACACATATTCAGTCAACCTTGTTGAAACTTTGCGATTTTGTGGATAAAATGGAGACGTTGGTAAGTGATGTTACAGAGAGTTTCCAAGAAATTTGCTTCGAAATGAAGCCTTATTTGACGCTGCTCAACAGAAAAAGGAAATGTACTACTAGACCCATTATTGAAATTTAAGAAACATCGAACACGAAACACAAAATTTCATAAGAAAAAATTGCAATATATAAGACAATTATTAAAGAAACAGTTTGGAAAGCGTGGAAAAAATTGAAGAGTTGAAACGTATGCCACCATATTATAGAGAGAGGATGCAGAAAATGTCAGCGAGGATGTTTGCTGTGATAAAAAATACAAGTAGTTCATGTTTAGAGATTGGTGTTAATAAACGTTAATTCTGTGCATTCAAAACAAGACATGTTGTATTGCCAATTAATCAAAACCTGCCATGTCCCACACGTTCATTCAAAACTGGCAAGTAAAATTAAAAATGTAATGAGTGCATGTAAAAGAAATAGGATTTTAATTTTGAAATATTTAATATATCAATTTATGTTTACTTTACAAATCCACAGTTTGTTGAAACATATATTGCACACATTTGGGAACAATAATATTTTTTTAATTTTTCTCAACTAACAGTATTTAGTGGACATGTCAGGTTTTGAATGTTTGCTCTTCATGTGGAGGTGCTACATTACGGTTTTGTTACACAATTTAGCTTATGCATACAAAATCCCTGTATTATATGTGAAAGATGATAGATCTGCTGTCAACTTAAACTATCAGAACAAAGAATAGATTCAAGAAAACAGTGCTTCTTTCCTTTCATACTGAGAGACCTATTGAATGCTTATTTTAAGATGGCGATCTCTATATTAAAACACATTAACAGAAGCCTGTTAAATAATGACCATATTATCACGTTAATGAATCCGTACCTCCGTTATAATGTAACCCTGGAGTTCGCTTTATAAAGCCTATAAAATGTTATCGTAAGATACGCTATCTTTATCACTGTCAGAATGAAAGCAGCAGATGAAATATCACGCAAGGAGGACAGAATACCAAAACATAATGCTTACTGCATTAAAGGACGAAAATCGTTTGACTTAGTAAATATATTTTGTATATATTAATAAGAGCTAAAAGGAAATTAAAGATTCAGTAATACTCAAATGATTACTAGAAATATCTGCGACCAAATTCAATTATATACATCGATAAATGTCTTTAAAAAACTTTTAGAACTTAAAATTATAATAAAAGAAGACAGAAAAACAATATGTTGTACACAAATTAATTGTGCTTACTTTATATAGAATGAGTTATATATCAATTCAACATTTCTGCCACCTTTTCTTCCTCGTTAACTCAGGCTAGGTACTATACTCAGAAGAAACTTTTCAGAAATTTTCTAATTCTTCTAAGCTTCATTTTCCAAACTAGTGGAAAAGCATTGGATAACATCTATATTTTAGGTAAACCCAGAGCCATAAATTGACAGTGGTAATTTATTGATATGCATAAAAGTCACACGAACAAAACGCTCGTTTACGATATGCTTTCCATAAGTATTTGCCAATAATTATTTTACTAATTATTTAAAGTCATATAAACATTTTAATTATCTGTTATCCAAGTTTGATCGATTCTCTCGCAATGAATTACATGAATTTTTTGATAAAAGAAAAAGTTCAATATTACTTTTGAATATTCTTATATATGATCTTAATTAAAATGATGCAAACATAAACATGAAATGTACACTATGAAGAGAGGATATCTTTGTAAAAGACAGGGCAAACCTCAATGACCCTACCCATCCCACCGAGTTCTGAGTCTCTGATGTTATCGCTTTCGTCTAAACAGTAACGCATTGCAACGAAATTCCTAATAATTCCCCAGTGTTGCCACTTAATTTTCGTACATCAAAGAATGAGCAGAAACTAGGAATGTTTCTAATGTGTCAAATTATTAAGAATATCTGAGAGTGTTTTAATCACTAAATAGACTTTCACTTCTAAACCGGATCTCTGTTAGCAATAAATAGATACTGAAAGAGATTGCAGTGAAGTGACAACGTTGTTATTCTGAATGCAACTCTAATACAAATTTCCTAATGTGTATCATAAAGAAGAATGACACTAACTATAGAAAGATAGTTTCTGCTGAAAAAAGATTTGCAATTTGTTTAATAAAATAAAACACATGTCTTGTTGATTCAAACTTTCAACGAATTGTAACGAGCTTGGGACGCTAATCCGGGAAGTCCTGGTTGCAAACTCCTGAAGGTCGGACCTCCCACACTTGGGTTTTTTCGTGGTTTTCCCTGGTCGCTTAGGCGAATACTGGGATTGCCTTTCCTTTCAACAAACTTCATCTGTTGCAGGAAGCCGAAGCGTGTTGATGCTGTGAGATATGCCATTGGAAAATTTCTGCCTCGGCATCTGGTGTGGATGCGGCCCTATTGAGGGGCTCGAGCTCTTTGGAGGAAGCTTCGCCAGCATCAGGGTCTCTATTTAAAAACAATGTTATTGACTCCGTCGTGCCTCATCGCCCCTAAATCCTGGTCATCCGGTGTCTCCGCAAGTGCACTGCCGTTTATTAGTATTGCCGATATTATTATATCGTTTTCCGAAGACTTTAGGAAACACGCGAGGCGTAGAACTTTTCTTATGAGATAAATTTTTTTAAAAACATATAAATACGGTTTGTACTGTACTTTCGGTGTATTATTTTATTTCAATTTATTTTAACTTATTCACACTCTTTAATTTATAACATTAATAAAAATAATAAAATTGCAGTTTATATACTGTGCCACAGCCTTCTTTATTATCGATAGATGCCATTGCTGCAATCGATAAATAGGGGTCCGTTATTTTTCATATTGCAATAACAGAAATATATATATATATATATTATAAATGTACGTACTGTAGTTTTGAATAGTCCTGGTAAATGACCTTTTATCGATCTACGCAAGACAATTCCAGGAAATGTGTAACTTCTCAGCTGCATAAATGTAACAAACAATGCAAGCGAGAAAGGTGAGAGCGGTACAGCTGCACAATAAACCGTCCCTACAATGTATTCAGTACAGAAATAAGAGAGATATTAATCTGATTCCCTATAAACGCATAATCTGAAAATGAACCCTACCAGAAACGACTGCGTCTCTTTTACTCGTTCGCAGAACTATTCAAAACTCTTAACACAGCCTTAAATTGAATCTCATGGAAACATTTATTTCACAGGGCAATATCCATACGATCGTTGTGATGATCATCGTTGAAATTTTCCTTCACAACTGCATCCCTGTGATGGATGCCACTGTGATGTAATCGTCCTCTTATGGTAGCAACGCTGCAATTAACATCTAGTTCTCTTAGGATTAAGATCGGAGGTTTGAAAGGATTTCATCTCTTTGAATTAAAGATAGTTACTTCTTCCTGCGGGTGGTTTTCTTCAATTGTCTTGTCTTCGGTCTCATTTTAAGGCCTTTTTCACTTGATCTTGTAAATGTCTAATCCAATTGTTTACAGTTTTACATCTCTCTGGAGGGTATTTTGCTATCTCATTTATAGGACATGATGTTTCCTAAAATGTGTAGTTTATCGAAAGCATACAAAACAAGCTGAATGATGTTACAATAACATACATACGGCATTTATCTGTGTACCGCTATGTCTTTTGTTTTCCAAGCGAAGTCCTCGTAAGACGATAGCATTTCAAGTCAATAACGACTTCGACTCGGCACTACTAATGAACAAAGTGTACACAAAATTTCTCTTCTATCCCTACCAACTAATCCAAGGTTTTTGTGGTCAATGTTGCTTATTTGTCACAGATTGGGATGCTGCTTCATTTCATCTACTACGGTTTTCATTTTAGATCACAAATATTTACATTTTAAATGCAGCGATGTGAAGAATGGGATATTTCACATGGTGGTGTTCACATTATGCGCATGCGCCAGTTCTGTTATATTTTGAAAAAATAGACATATATCAAATGCGTACTGTATACCTAAGTATTATATCTTATAGCAGCCTTCAATATTTTTCTTAAAGTTACACATAATCTCGTGCTGCAAAAAATATAACTTTGTAGCTCTATAGTATAGCTATATAGTATAGAGTCCGGTGTGCGCAGCCTTAACACGCTTTAGCTACAGATACGCAAAGAGTAGATGATAATGAACACCAAGTATGGAAGCCCATTTCTAAAGTAATTAGAATATTCTGTGTGTAATGAGCAATAAAACGTGCAAATTCATAATTAAAAGGGAGGTATCAAATGCAACAATAGGCTTATTTTTACACATACAGGTACAGATTTAAGTCATTTGTTAATCTGATTTATTTACAGACGCTTTTTAACACCTCAGGCCATCCTCGTCCCATTAAATTCAGGGCGTCAAACGGCTGATAAATTTTGCTCAGAGGTCTCTTCTTTCAGGCTTGAGAATCTTTTACGTGACGTAAATCTACGACATGGGATCCACGGCTTTACTTCCCTTCTGAGAGAAACCATACTTGATTTTTATGTCAGAAAAACTCCATCGATCCTAGCCGGAGTTGAATCCACGATCTTGGGTCTCCGAGGCAAGTATGGTTACCACAGGCCGATATATAAATTTTAAATATAAACCTTGTCGGCTCATGCTCTGTTTTTCGTCTCGGCCGCAACCGGCGATTCTTATACTTCAATCTCGCTCCCACATCCTTTGTCATGTCCATCGTATTCTACCGGCCTCATACAGTATATATTCACTTACAATGTTGGTTGGGCAGCGGCGCATTTTTGTGTGTTAACGACATTTCAAATAGAATCAGCCTGTCAGAACTTTCCTGATCAATTGCCTCCTTCCAGAACTGCAATTCACGATATTATGCACAAAGTTGAACCTACTAGTTCAGTGGAAATCGAAAAGCGCGAGCGAAAACGTATACTTTAAACAGAAGAGAAAACATAAAAATGGTGCAAATTTTAAAGGTTCGTCATAGGGGTTTCGGAATGTAAAAGAAAACATTGTAGCAAAGAAATCAGAAACATTATAGTAGCCGAACTTCATAGTTTTAACCAGAATGTGCTTTCATGATACAATACCTGCATAGCCAAGGGAAGAAGGCAATTCTAACATCTTATAAAAGGTAAGATTGTATACACCTTTTAGGAAGCAAGGAAATATGAATCAACAAGATTTATAACTACAGTCGTTATACCTGACACACAAACATCCTCAGCTAAAAGCAAGAAAAATAACTTTATAAAAACTGTAAAAGGAGGAAAACATCAGAGGAGCTGAAAAAGGAAGAAGGAGGAAAAGGAAATGAACTGCGTGGGATAAAAAAAAATAAATAAAACGAGCATAACAGAAGAAAAAGAAGGGCTAGAACACCAAACTAGACAAGAAAACTGTGTTTTCCAGGCGTTAACATTAAATTAGTTTAATTCTTATTTAATTAGCCTTTTAGATGGTAGGAATTGGAATCCATCCACCGTCAAATTCGCTTCTGTTTCTGCATTAAAAGATAAGATTTTTTCCATTGTATTAAAATATTCTTGTTACGTTATAAGTACATTATTAGAACATTAGTATGTTTCATCATTGCAAAAGTGCTTTCTTTCCTTGGGCAAAAATATGTCATAGAGGATTTGAACGTTTAAATGCAAATGAATATAGAAATTAAAAAGTATCAGTCATTATCCCTACTTTAGTCGCATCTTCTTTTAGAAGCCTAAACATGTTTTGCTCAACTTATGTATCAGGATCAAGCACATTTTTGCTCAGTTTGTGTATATCCACCAAAAAAAAAATCCCTACAACATACGAGGTAGATCCATAAGTTTCCGGCCTCGCCGATAAGGATTATGGCCTTCACAAAAGCCTTATCTGGTGTCATACCTTATCCGTTAAGTAAATAATTGCAGCTGTAACTTCCGCTCCGTTGTGTTCAGTTGTTCAGATATAGTTGCATAAAGAAGGCAATGTGTACAAGATTGTACATGTTCAAAATGGAGTATCGTACTTTTATTAAGTTCTTCACAAAAGAAGGACTCACTCCTAATGAAATTAAACAGCGATTGACGGTGTATATGGGGAAGCAACCCCTTCATATTCTACCGTAAAAGAATGGGACAAACTTTTTCGAGTGGGTCGAGAAAGCATTAAAGACGAAGAGTGTGCGCTTACTCCTGAAAACATCGCTCTTGGGGAAGGAGAAATTATGGCAGACCGGCGGTTACAGAAACAGCAGCAATGTTGGGTCTTTCTAAAACAACAGTCAATCGAATTATTCATGAACATTTAAACACGAATAAGGTTAGTGCCTAGACTTCTTTACTCAGTCCAAAAGCAGCAACGAGTAATCTGTTGTCAGTCATTTTTGGAGCTCCGCCGTGGCAACGAGAAAGAAGTTCTGCAAACCATTGTTACAGGAGATGAAACCATGGTCCTCTACTGATCTCTTGTCCAAAAAAGAATCAATGGAGTAGCATAAACCTGGCGAAGTACCGCCTCTAAACGCTAAGGACTCTCAGTCAACCAAGAAGATTATGTCCACAATCTTTTGGGACTGTGAAGGAATACTCTTCATTGACTTCAAGGAGTAAATAGGGAGTACTATGTTGGCCTACTACACAGACTACGTGCTTCCATTAAAGAGAAAAGGCGAGGAAAGCTGAGTGATGGTGTGCGCCTTCTTCACGACAACGCGCCTGTGAACACAGCTCTTGTTGCAAAGGAAGCTGTGAAGAAAGTGGCTTCAAGGAGATCGACCAGCCCAGATCTAGCTCCCAGTAACTATTTGCTATTCTCAAAATTCAAGAAGGACCTACGAGGAAGGAAATTTTAGTGTGACGAAGAAGTGATGAATGATGTTTATGCTCATTTTGCAGTTAAGACTACTGACTATTTGGGGGGGGGGGGTTGAAATGTTAATTCAAAGATGTGAGAAGTTTATTGCAATAAAGGGTAAATATATTGAAAAATGAAATATAGTTTTTGTCTTTATCAAACCTAAAAAAATGGTTAAGCCGGAAACTTGTGGGCCTACCTTAGTATTACTTATTCACAATTTCGAATACAAGAATCTTTCCATCTCCTGATCCTTTTTGCAGCACAGTCATATATCGTCTTATTCAGGCATGTCTCTCTCTATGGTTGAATTTCAGCTTGAATTAGTAGGGATGTAGGAGGAACTTTCGGTACTTATGCCTTGCTCAATGCTGGCATTTGTGCCACGTCCATGTTCGAGAGGAAGGGAGAGGCGAACCAGGATCCAGAGGTGGTGTGGTATAACGTAGATGGGATTCCAAAAATATTTCCAGATAAAGTATCACGAACTCGAAGGAGTTGGAACTGTTCATAAGAGTTGCTTCCATACCAGACGCCAGGGCAAAAACCTTTCCAAAGCGCAAGCCACCGTCATACTGCACCTGCCTATCTCACCTGGCTCTCTCTAACCTGTAGAATGAAATGAGATGTAATAGAAGTCTCTCCAGCATATCAGAAATAACAATGTGGAATCTTTGACATTTTTTGTCCTTTAATTTAATGCCAAATCCAGTATAGACTCTATGGACATATTCGTTCTCAATCCCATTTTTCCTTATAGCACAACTTATCTTACTTCCAAGTTAATCCCCAGAGTACTTTAACTTAAAATGTCCTCTTTGACACTGAACTACTCAAATAAAAAACCTATTATAATTAATAATACTAGAATTTCAGAATAAATCAAATTCACCATCAAAACTAACCTTTGTAACACCTTTTATCAAATGTATACCCGAAGTTGTTAATCGTATACGCGGAAAATTACGGTGCTGGATAGGTAACGAGTAAGGCGTAAGAGCTTTAACCTTGGCTGCTGCGTTTTAATTCCCAAGTTAGAATGTTTATGAACGTCCAGATAGCAACAATTGTTCGCTGCATCTTGAACCCGTTGGCGTAGCTTCCCAAATGTGCTACAATAGTGCTATTTATACTCACATGGAGCGCTGATACGTGGAAACAAAAAACACAGTAGAATCAGTCTGCATATACACATGAGGATTATGTAAACATGCTTTGATTAGAGTGTACGAGGGTTACTTTTTAAGTTTTTACAAAAACTAGGAAAGAAAAATATTTTTTGGAACAAAATATTTTATTGCTTTGCAAAATAATCGCCTTTAAGGTTTATACACTTTTGTATTCGTTCAAACCAATTTTCAAAACATTTTTCCCTCTGAAGTTGCTATCTCAAAAACATGGTTTTAAAGGCTTCAACAGCTTCTTGAGGTGATGAAAATCGCTGTTCAGCATTTTTGTTTGACATTTGGGGACAAAAAGAAGTCGTTAGGCGATAAATTAGATGAATACGGACAATGAGGCATTAATTCCATTTTTTTCTACTTCAAATAATCAATTGTTTGACGCGCTGTATGAGAGCTGGCATTCTCATGATGAAGAAAATATGTGGGTTTTGGTTGTTTTTCCTAATTTCGTCGACGACTTCTGGCAAACAAATTGTTGTATACCATTCAGCATTAATTGTTCTTCGATCTTCTAAAGGAATGGTTGCGACATGTCCAGAACAACCAAAGAAATAAACGACTATTTTCTTGGAAGTGCTTGGTGAACGAACCACATTTGTGGGATTCGGTTCATTTTGGAACACCCAAACAGTGAATTATTATTTAGTTTCCGGTTCATATGAATATATCCAGTTTCGTCACTTGTTACCATGTTGTATACGGATTTTGCAGTTCCTCAGTGGAATTTTTTGAGCATTTCATTACATCAATTAACATGAGCGTTTTTTTTTTTTTTTTTTTTTTTTGAGCTTCGGTTAATTTATGCGGAATACATCGAGAACAGATCTTTTTCACAGCTAAATATACATGCATAATCGAATATACTGCAGTCTTCGATATGCTTAACGATGCCTCTGTCTCATTGTAAGTCACATGTCAAGCTTTAATCATGTTGCGAACAGCGTCGATGTTTTTTTTGAATTTCAATCGATTTTAGCCCACCTTCATGAAATTCATAAATGACAGACGCACGGCCATGACGAAATTCTGCAAACCAATTGTAAACAGTGTTTTCTGATGGTGCTTCATTACAAAAATTTGAACGAAGCGATTCTATTCATTGCTGTTGAGTTAGGCCTTTATCAGAATTGTAAAAAATCACAAAGAAAAGCTTCCAGTGAAATTTATTTATTTTTTTTTTTTGGCAAAATTACTTTCTTTAAACGTTCACTGTAAACAAACTACTGCATGAATTTCTAAGCTGCAACTGTTTTCACAATAACAAATGTCAATTGTTGCGAAAATAGTGATGACATATTTCAATAGCGCCACCTAGGGGTTGTTTGTAAAAACTTAAAAGTAACCCTCGTATCAAATCATTATAATAAAAAAGAGAGATTCGCAGAACTTGAATGTTTATTTAAACAATGATGTTTAATCGTGTTTCAGTGTAGTGATATTAAAGCATATTATACTACATACAGCTGCACAAAGCATCACGATAAGGACTCTGGAATTTCTTTTTAAAAGTAAGTTTGCTTTGAAACCTACAGTACATTAGAACACATTAATTGTAAGAATCAGTAGTAATATGTAATTATGTTAATAGAGGACAGCATTTGGCTCCACTTTCTTTCAGCTTTATTTTGGGTTTTAACCTATCTGTTCATATATCTTAAGACAGGGCATTAAGGCAGGAAATCCTGGAATACAATCGATTCAACACAAGCGATACATATGACTTATAAAACATTAACCATCTTTTAAGATACTTCTATATGTAGAAGGTAGCTTGGTTCAAGGTTGTGACATTACGCGTAATAAAGTCTTTTCTATACGACATGTAAATTATTGCAAACGTAAAATATGTAGAGAATATAAAATACGTAAAAAACCAACGAAATAAAATAAATCGCGGTTTTTGCGATGGTTATAATTATATGTATAATTATAATGAATACAATCGATTCAACACAAGCGATACATATGACTTATAAAACATTAACCATCTTTTAAGATACTTCTATATGTAGAAGGTAGCTTGGTTCAAGGTTGTGACATTACGCGTAATAAAGTCTTTTCTATACGACATGTAAATTATTGCAAACGTAAAATATGTAGAGAATATAAAATACGTAAAAAACCAACGAAATAAAATAAATCGCGGTTTTTGCGATGGTTATAATTATATGTATAATATAAAACTAAAAGCCGAGGCAGATTTCGTTTTGTTCATAGAGATTGCAAAAGCGAATCGATCAAAAAATGTATCACTTATTCACAATCCATGTGGAACTGGTGGCAAAGTGGAACTTTTTTTTTCCTTGAGATTTTTAATTTGTCAGGGTCGCCAGAAAGAAATAAAGCTTGTGATGTGGTTAGTGAGTCAAGACAACTGGCTAAAGATACATCGTGAACATTTACTTTACCGTTTCAGACATGGTAGAACGGGCAAGAATCACAGCTTTTGGCATTATGCCTGCAATGGCTATCTACTAGCCAAGAACCTCCTCTCAAAAGCTTAACACGAACTTACAGAAAATGGTGCTCCTAAGGTATGTCCCACTGCAAAGACTCGCGTATTCTCAGAGAGATGCCTATTTGTTCTTCACTAAAAATTTAAGTGCAATGAGGAATATTGCTGCCAATGAAGAAGCTGAGAAACTACCTTCTTTAATCAACCCTCTTTTCTGTGACAGTGCCTTTCTCAAAGAAGTTGCTGATACTATTGCAGTGCTTAATCCAGTAAGTCAGCTAATACATGAGTGCCAAAAACTAGAAGCAACTGTTGCAGATGCCGTTGAACTGTGGATGGATCTTCGTCTACCGGATGACCATAAGGACCTCTTGATACAGTGTAGAAAAAAGAGAGAGAAAAAAAAAACAACCGCTAAATATATACCGTGTTGCTACCAATGTAGTCCATCCTGCCTACTGGGACTGAAACTGAACGAGAAAAATCATGAAGAAATGGAGGAATTTATTTTAGAAACCCTTGGCCCCTCGGGCATAACCAGTTATCAACAGTATTGAGAGTCGGTCCTGGTGTAGTAGTGGTAACCACACTTGCCTCCTAAACCCACGATCGCGGGTTCAAACCCGGCCAGGATCGATGGATTTTTTCGGGCGTGAAAATCGTTAAGTACGGCTTCCTTTGGAAGGGAAGTAAAGTCGTGGGTCCCGAAGAGGCCTCTGAGCAAAATTTGTCGGCTGTTTCACGCCCTGATTTGAATGGGACGCTGATGACCTGAGATGTTAAAGAGCGTCCTTAAATTAAAAAAAAAAAAAAAAAAAAAAAAAAACAGTATCGAGAGAAATCTGGAAAGCTTATGGAGGGGGTTAGGTCACCATGAGCATCGCTGCCCGGCAGCATAAGGAGTTGTCAGAAGTTGTAACAAGTTACTTAACACTCCAGCATCTTCAGACCATTTTCCTAATTGGTTTTTTTCCATAATATCACAAGAAATCGACCCAGCTCCAAACGAGCCAAGAAATTGTTCAGATATATTACATACTTCAGTTACAATACACATAATACTGTGATTAAGAGAGTGTGAGAGTGGGCTGTTATAAACATTTTAAGTGCATGACATTTTTTTCAGTGAATATTAAAATAATGACAAAGTGCTAACAAGTGATACTATCAGTTTTGGAAATAAAATCAGCTACATTATAAAATACACAGTCAAAAGTTCTATTCAATTAGCACCTTTTTGGTGTTAAGTGGAACTTGTTTCTTTCCTACCTATACACATAAGCACACTCAGAAATTTAAACTCTCAATAATATTTATAAATAAAATCCAAATAAATTTATATAATTAAGTACTGCTGGTACTATGAGAAGTAAGCATAACTGTTTTTTTTCCCCTTACCAGTTTTTAAAAATACAGTATGTATTTTTTTTAAAAAAAATTAATGTTCAAAATGGAGTATAAATAAAGCAGCTTTTCTATTATTATATATGGCAGAAAAACAGTTTATTTACCAAGACGTAAAAAACTGGTTTTCTATTCCATTAAGTTATTACTAAATTACGCGCACTTTATGTAAAATACGTAACAAGTATATTATCTTGCCAACCCTTATGGTAACAGATGAAAACCACGATTTATATTCATTAATTAATGACCACACTATAAAATCACGAAAACAAAAGGGTCCTCAATAATATTTAAATGGATAAAAATGGCTAACCTACATCATTCAACTTGATTCTACCTATATTATGAAGTAATGAAATCATTATATCATATCTAACCAATAATCTTACAGATGGCTGTTATTATTTATTTTCCATTACATATAAGACAAAAATACAAGTATAAGATTTACGGTGTGTTAGTATATATTAACGGTCTACCTAACTAGTACTCTTTGAAAAGTGACTTCGGCTTGAAATATAGAATGCTTTACTGTTTATTTTATCATTTTACGTTTAAAAGTGTAGAACAATCTGTTCATTGTGGTGTAACATTTCTCAAATGAAGGCAATTTTATTTTTTTCCGCGTTGACCCATATAAAATGTTGGAGTGTTTTATTAAAATAATTGCAAACTATCTTTTTAGTAGGAAGTCTTAACTGCTAAGGTGATGATTTGGGATTCATATTTGGGACGCCGCGGTACAAGTCCTCTGGAGCCGGCAACTGACCTTGGGCTTTTTCATGGTTTCCCTTGATCGCTTAGGCAAAATTGGGATTGCTGGGTCGAAAGTGCCAGGCGCAAGAATGGACTGGTACTGTGTGCGGTGTTATGGTGGCTTGCGCCTTGTATGTAAGTACACCTTCAAATTTTTTGGAGGGAAGTTCTGCCAGCGTCGAATTGCTCTCTCTGGAAACAATGTTAGGAACCCCGTCTACGTCCGTATCTGGATCCTGGCCGTCTAAGGTGTCTCCCTCTTCTCATCCCTTCCTCCCGGGGACGTATATAAGGGTGTTTAAAAACGTGACCGAAACTAAGTCTATGTCCTTTAACAATATAAGATAATTTACAGTCTGTCTGTGTTTCTATTTATATTTCAGAGAACTGAGTGACTGTGACATTGTGAGTGACAGCAGACATGCCACAGTATGCCATCTGGAGCGCATATGGTGCATGGAACATTATTTCCGGAGTTACGAGATAGGACGGAATGGCCTTCCCTGAAATTGTGGTAACCGCTTTCCAGAACCTTTTACAGAGATCTACAGCACCAAAGAAAACTATCCTGTGTTGCGTAGAAATGTTCCGGTAAACAGGGTGGTGTCATAATGAGGGACATTCAGGGAGACACAGTCATGGCCGTACTTCATTGAAAATGATGATGGTGAAACTATCAATGTCAACGCTACTGCTTGCCGGCAAGTCCTATCCACTTCCATGCCGATTTAAACACTTTTTATGAGCTCAGAGGTTTGAATTTTGAGCAGCAAGTCTTCCAGCAAGACGGCGCCACACCACACGTTGGCCGTGGTGATCTATCGTTTCTCCAGGAATTCTTTCTAAATAGGATCGTCTATAGGGAGTTTGCCTTTCCCTATTCCTCCATTATGGGGCATGTTAAAAGAGAAGTATTTCCATCCAGTATCACGTACCCTTGACGACCTGAGGGCAAACATTGAGTCTGTGATATGTGACATAACTGCAGATCGGTGTGCTGACATGCTTGCACACATCATTGACCGCATGCATGGATAATGAAGGAGCATGTAATTGTGTAAGGAAGATCAGAGTACCAAAGTTTTCAATTACGTTTTTTTTATAAACACTCTGCACAAACAGAGCACGACTTACGTACCGAAAATTCCCTACCAAATTCAAATTCAAAAGAAGAGGGCAACTTGGTAAAGTGTGGCAAAATTTCACAGTTAATGTAACATAAATCATACTCAGTTCTTTTCATAAAATCTTGTTTCTGGATGTTTGTTTATAAATAAAAGACTTAAAGTTGACGCACTCCTACAATTTTTAACTTTTGCGCTGATTTCATAAATGTAATAAAAATTAAGCTCTGAAATTTTCAGAAACAGATATTTTTGGATGTTTAATTGTAACATGAATACTGAAGGTTGTTTATAACACAGATCTTTGCATCTCTTTTACAAATTTAATACCATGTCTGATTTATTTTGTATAATAAAGAATATTAAAATCCACATTGCATATTTATTTACGCATAAAAATTAAAAACAGACAAACGCACAGGGGGTTAAAGAGAATAATAAAACCAGTAATTTCAGAAACAAGTACACTGTTATAATAAATAATATTACTTAGATCACAGCATGCAGCAAATTAATTTATGGTGTGAAAGCTATCGATTTTTCTGCTTTGTTTGGCTATTTTAGGAAATCCAATGAATATACCCTTGGTACGTATTCGAGTATTTACATAAATAAATAATAAAAACGACATTGATTATTGACTGCCAATCTCAGCATAAAATCTTTATTTTTCTTATACTAGAGAATTGCAGTGATTTTGTTTCATTGTCATTATTCATTATATTATTCGTGTTACTTCCCACACCGTTATGGAGGTTTTCAATATTTAATTACAGGCATTCTGTGCTAAACCTTCAGTTGTTCCTCGTTTAGTTTTCAGAGTTGCCAACAGTTATATCGTTTTACCATATATCACCTTGTTCACGCTTATGCCTTACATTTTCCCTCTCCAACATTTTACCATTTTGGCAATGGTAATGGAATTATAGAAATAGACATATAAAAATATCATTAAGTTCGCTAATAATACTTAGTCACTCACTGTGACGCCAGTGTGCAAAATTATGAGAAATTAGTATACACGTTTGCATGAAACATCAAGTTGTCAATTTACACATACGAAAAGGAGGTGGGCGGAGGCCGTTAGACCATAGAGAGCCGGAAAAAAAAAAAGCACTGGGTCCTCTAGTTTCTAGGATTAATTCGAGGTTTTATAGGTTTAGGTTAGCGTGTGTGTATGTGTGTGAACTGATCAATTATAGATTATTGATCTGTTGTATTCATTTCGTTGTACATTTTGATACTATTGGCATGCCTGCATCTATGTCATTTGTTGTTTGATGTCACTACATTCTAACATGGCAGTATAGAACTTTGCTACCGTATATTAATATACACCTCTAAGAGCGGGTGGTAGGCTGCAAACTGTTTACCCCTTACCCTTTATTTATTTTAGTACTAGCTTGCAACGCATTCACTTCATCTTCTAATAATATCTTCACGCTCTCTTATGTTATTTTAGGTATGTTTTACTTGGTTTAAGAAATTTACCTTCATTCAGTTTTACCTCTTACCCCTCCTAACATGCGATTCTATTTAGTGCATTTTTTGCTGTTGATACAACCGTGATATTATCACACTACGCCACCATTTTCTCCTTTTTTGGTAAGATTTCAGCTATTAATGCGGGGCTGCGGGTGGGTTACCTTCCAACGCATTTAATTCCTATTTCAACAATGCTACTATTCACTTTCGTGTTATTTTAGGCGAATTGCTACTTCTCGGTACCAATATTGAAGCTTCATCGTGAAATTTAGGTTAAGGGACACAAACGAAGAGAATACACATTATCACATTACATATTGTCATAAAGGTTTCTTTTTACAATTTATGTAATTATACTTTTTATTTTGGTAACTATTTCTTTAAACTATATAGCACAGGATTGTAAAATAAAAGAAAACATATACATATGTTGTGTACTATTGTTTCTTGATTTAATTTTAGAAACACTTTTGGTCTCCTAAACCACCCACTCACATTTGGACTCTCATTGTCTTTGATGACACTCACATGATTGGGGGCAAGAATTCATAGAAGGGATTCCAAGCACTATAGTATCTGCATAAGACAAGTGTTTCTTGCAATGCGAACGTAAACTATAAGGTGCCGAGTTTCTGTCACTCTTTCTTCTTCTTTTAGTTCTCCTTGCTTGACATCTCTTCTTAGTTACTCTTCCTGTTCTTACAGTTCTTGTAGAAATAGTTGTGTTAGTTCCTAAGACACGTCTTAGATCAGCGGTGGTTCCTTTACGCAGCTTATAAACATCTCCTGTCTTGTCCACGTATCCTAAGTTTATTGCCTGGATGAGTGTTGTGAGTACTTGGGAATGTACGTCTCCTTTAAGGGCAGGAAATGTCTTCAAGTGTTTCACAATACATTCGATGGGGACGCCCCCTCCTTTATCCAGCATCTTCATCAAACCCAAAACTTTGGTTAAGAAGCGAGGAGCACAAGAACATGCTCGCAACATTTTTTGGAAGTATTCATTCCTGTTACGTACTTGCTGAGAATTGGATGGACTAATATACCTCAGTATTAGTCTGAAGAATTTATTGCGCAAAAAGGCAAACATTTGAGCCTCAACTGTGAGTTCTAGAAATCTTTTAGGCACAGTTTTGCGTAGAGCCGATTTAACAGATTAGTATATTACCTTTAAATTACCCATATCTCACCTAGATGACTCATTTTTAACGTAAAAAGTTACACGATTGTAATGTGATAATATAAACAGACCAGCGCTTTCACACGCTACAAGTAACATACTTTCAAATTTAATCTCTTACCTCATTACTCAAGAAATATAGTGTAGTGTATTCGTTTCCATGGTGAACAAAGCGAGAGACATTCTATGTGATTTCTTCTTCGGAAATAGAGTGGCAAGCGTTATTTTAAACATCGTTCTTGTTCACCACTTTACAGCCACACTTTAAACAACGATAAGAAATGCTCAGTTCAAATAAAACATAAAAAGGTTAGAAGGTTGACAAGAACAGTTTTAATGATAAATCTTGCATTTATCAGTCACATATAAAGAAAATAAATTCAGATATTGAATTTATGGGCTTCATTAAATCTCACATATTTTTGCCTTACATTTCTGGTTTACGCTCCAGAGAGAAAGTATGATGAAACCATTCTTGAACTTCTTATTAGTGCTTTTTCTACAACATCTATCCACTTTCCTGGTAAGTGTATTGTTACAGTTTACGATCCCCTTAGAGCTAACTTATTATTAATTTTTTTAAAAGTAACTAGAGGTTAGACATAATTTCTGTTGCATAAAAATAATCACAGACTACGTAACCTAGAGTTTGCAATAATCGTCAAACATGTGGCAACATTGCGAAACAATAGAGGATTTCGTGGTTAGAGCGAATTGATATTCAACTGTTCAACATAAGAAAGTTTTCTCACTTTATATCTGCAAAATGGATGAGGAAAGGCCAAATCAAATGAGATCGGCAAATTTTAGCAAACGTAAGAAGTATATTATTATTAGTCTGGTGCTAAAATATAAAGACACAATTAAAAAAAATATTACCCCAGGAGATATAATGGGTATGTGGGTGTGCAATCTATAGCACCTAAAACCCAGGAACGTTGCGAATGTGGTAGAAGCCTAGCATCAATTTCGTTACATCACTCTCTTCGGTTGGCATTTTAATGAAGTGAGGTCTCAGAGTTGTTATTGCTCTAGTAGTTTTATGGATGGGTCTATTGGCCTTTCTTTCTCCATTTTAAATATATCTCCAATAACTATTTGTCGCATAGAAACTTAAAGTTAATAGTATCACGAACATTGAAATCAAGGCATAATTTCGCCTAGTTTGTAATTGTAATCGGAAACGTAATATCGTTCCAGTTCTTTGACATTTTTGGTAAGCGAAGTCGCATTTTGAAATTCATCATCAGATGCGATGTCGGAGTAATCAGAAATTTGTAAATATATATGTACGATACACCGCTTTTAAATTTAGCCTAACATAATTTAAAATCGAACGTAGCTCTTTCTATTGTTATTACAGGGAAATGAAAAGTGAAACATTGCAGAAACTTTACCTGTATGAAATTAAAACAAGCGTGTATCACCATTAGTTTTATGAGTTACTAATGAACGTTTACCAAACAAGAAAATAAAAGTCCATATAAACAAATGTCTAGAAATCCGTAGTTTTTGAGTTATTAATGAAAGTTTACACCAGAGTTAAAATGACTATTTCAATTATATCTTTAATAGGGTTATTAGCAAATCACATAAATGGCTACTGTTCAACAGAGGATAGAGGAGAAAACCGAGCCCAACTGCAGTCAACTCATATAGGCGGATAAATACGATGCTCTTCACGTCGGCCTGGTGGGTCAATTGGTTATAACGGGAAGGAAGTGGATTCACTTCTCCGTGGGCGATTTTTTTTATCTTAATGATTTGTCTACACTTCTTACTATAATAAATGTTACCATTTTTTTTAGGGAGGACAACGCATAGCTTGCAATTTTACTTTTATTTCATTTACGTTGCAGATTAGGTTAGGCTACGTTAGCTTAGCTTAACTGAAGTTAAAAAAATAACAGGTTTAAAAAATTGCAAACGTTATACTGTTAACGCATAGTTTGCAAATTTTGGTTAGGTTAGGTTAGATTAGGTTAAGTTAAAAAAGGTAGCTTTGATTTACAAAATTCCAAAAGTTATATTGTTAACGCATAGGTTGTAAATTTTGGTTTGGTTAGGTTAGGTTAAGTTAAAAAAATTCACAACTATTACTATTAAAAGCGTATGCCTTTTCCCGTATCACTTATTTCCTTTATGTTTTACATTTAATTTCGCTGTATACTGAATACTATTAACTACTAACATGTTTATTACAATGTTATTATAGCGTATGATTGCTTGTTTCTGTGCGTTATGATTTTTATATTCGCCTGTATTTGTTAAGTCACACTACACATCTTAGGATCTATGCTGTCATATCTCGGTTTTCTTCGCTACCTTTCGCTGTCGTTCGTGAAAGTGAGTATGATGTACAAGTCGCGGTGTTACATGTGGAAATTGTGGGAGACGTTTGTACGCACGAATATCCCATAATCCCTCGTGTCCAAGATCCTACATATCATTTGAGGTTTCACCCTTATAAACTGCTATTAGTGCATACGTTTAAACCCGATGACCTTCCAAAACAATTTGCTTTCGACTTCATATCTCTGCTGCCATTGAATGTGTTCCATTAGATATGTTGGAGCGCGTGCGGCGTGATCAGAAATATCGCCTTGATGTCTGCAGCTTCACTTCATGTAAATATAACTGAGAGGGCGACACTATACGCGAGTATCCTCAAGGAGTGTTTCTGTGTACACCTGTATATTAATCATAAGCATACATCACCTGAACTTGGATTTCCTTATCTTTATATTAAGAGAGTACGTTTAACCAATAGCAAACATTTATTGCACTTCTTTTAACAGCAAATGGATATAATGAATTGTGAAGTTAGCATTTTTTATCTAGAGAATGCAACAGAAATAATACTGAGTGCTCTCAGTAAACCTTCTTATCAAAAGTTTTAAATGACTTTGGAATATATGCATTTAATTTGAGTTGTGGCAGTGCCATGCCCACTGGTGATATCGCTCGCTTTCTATGGAGGCGAACCAGCAATTGTGTGAAATTTGTGGTGGACAAAACAGCCTTTGGGCAGCAGTCTTTCCACTGGCTACTGCCATTGTCCTTGCCATGATTACCAATATTGTTCTATTATCTCTTTAATTCTAAATATCTTCTTCATAGTCTCGCCGATAATAGCTACACTTTGCCCCCCTGTGATGAACTGTAATACCGGTTTAGGTGACAAGAGTATTAGCACAGTATGGTGGTAATACTCTACTGTTATACATCTGACTGCCACGGGTGACCGAGGTCGTTAAGGCACGGACTCGTGAGCGGGAGGTCTAGGGTTTGAATCCCGCCAGGACCGTCCTCCCTGACTGAGGGTTTTTCCAGATTTTCCTCAGTCCTCATAACTGGCAAATGCCCGGGAGGTATCCTAAACTTTGGCCTGGAATGTTTCCTTCCTTAAAATAAAAATCCTTTCTCAATTTATCATTTCATTTCGTGTATCATCAGTGTTCACCGCCTGTGGTGTCTCAGTAGTAAAAACACTATTCAAACAAAACACTAAAAAAGTGTTAAACACTATTCAAACAAAAAAATGTTATATATCTTACCTCTCAAACGAAAATAATTTTCCTTCAGTTCTTTGTGTATATTTATGAAGAACTATATCTTACAGTAAAATCCATAGGCACTTGGTGTTTGCTTGCCAAGTGATGGTCAGGGTAGAAACAACTTGCTTGTGGGAGTTTTCCCTGAAAAGATGAATAGCGGGTGATTTTTGTGATGTGTAGCAGTCAGCCTGGAGTGTTAAATGGTTACAAAAATCTGTGTAGTAAATTTTTTTTTACGGGATGCCTGAGCCGCCACAACCGGGTGGGGGGGGGGGAGGATAAAGTCGTAGCGCGAATAGTTAGGATTTTATTTTAGTATTTATATTTTCATGCAAAGCATAAAATAATCCTGTATTTTAAACTGATAATAATAAGAAGTAATCTTGTTATAAGAGATACTTAAAATGATGCTCCTCAGCGGTAATACATTGCCGATACCTGCGTTGGAAATTCCTGTATTTCATCTGACTTTCCTTCCGTAAGAACACGGCGGTTCGGAACATGTTTCTTGTCATGAGAGACTCGTCTCTTGCAACTTTTTAACAAGTTGACGAAGAGTTTCACAACATAGAACACACTTGCCAGGACATTTTGTTGCAAATTGCCTCGCCGCTTCTCTGTAAGAATCTATTTTCACGTACGTGTCACACAAAAAAACCAGTTCTTCAAATATTGTGTATGTAAACGCATAACTAATGGAGCAATTAATACACAATTTACACGCGAACGCACAACCATTTGCTTATAAAGATTCTCTCAAATTAACTCAAACTGCTACCTGCATATGCAGTATATGACCTTGACGACTACGCAGCCGTAACTCAAATAACATCATTGTAGATAATCAATAAATATTTACTTAAGTGCTTTATTTAACTCTTACGCAGCTACATTCTAAATTTCCCATGAAGTGCAATAGCTTCTCCCTTAAAGGAGAAGTGTGTGCTAAGTATGTGAAATTTTCTTGTCTGCAATATTATTACAAACTGAAAAATTGCCACTATGTAATTTAGGCAACTGTACATATATTAAATAAAACAAGTTTAATCTCACTTTTCGATTGTACCAAAATAAGAATTAGCACACTATTACTATAGGTTTAGCTACCGCTTAAACACTATAGCGTTTGTAAATTAACTGAAAGTCAAACTTCCCGCTTCTGCTTGCTGCCAGCATTTCCATTTATCTAGTTGGTCCAGTTTGCTTTCGGTATCCAGTCTAGAAACTTTGTCGTTACTTGCACCCAGTGATGACATCTAAGTATTTTAACATTTGTATGCTGTGGATGCTTAGCACATCTTTCTTCTTTTGTGAGTAACGTTTGTGTGCCTTAATGTTTACTTTTTGTCAGCTCTAAGGAATGCTTTTGTTGTATGTTAGGGTTCAGGTGGTGCTCTGCATAGCAGCGCTGGGTATCCTACACAACCGCGCGCGTACGAATCCGTCAAGTCAGTCTAGCTACCAAGGCCACGGTCGGCAATTGCGATTTTAATGGGAACGTGTCATCATTCTCAGCTATCCAGTCGCATGTTACAAATGTATGCTAAGAAAACTATTCTAATAATAGACCTAAGTATCCTATTCCACAATGAGTATTTATTTACGATTCTTATGCTCTTACAGTCGGTTCACGCTGTTAGCAGATTATTAAAAGAAACATTTCCTGGCGATTGAGTTCAAAGATGTGCCGCTGTTCATAAATTTGACCCTGCAAGGGCTCATTCAGCGAATGCTTCAATGCGAGCAATTGAACAAGTGTTTAACGATAAAATTATCAGTAGGAACACTTGACCCACATGTTCCTCCTATCTAACCTTTTGTGACTATTAGGGTTCAATAAAAGATATAAGTAGATAGGACAAATCCACACACCTTGGAGGAACTGAAGATGAATGAAGAAATAAATTAAATTTCCACAAAGGAAATTAAGAAGAGTGATGGATAATTCCGTTAATCGATGCTAGGAATCTTAGGAAAATGAAAGAAAGCAATTTCAACATCTTTGGGGAAGACACAGTTGAATATATATCTTTTTAAGTTATTATTTATGTGCAATATTATTATCCATTACCTCCGGTATTGAAAGTTGTAGTTTGGTAAAACACGGATTCGTGTTGCTGTGCGGCAGTCAGTACAGACTGCGTGATCCATGAATTGTCCTTACAGGCAGACGAATCTTGGGCTCGAGTCACGCCTCCTTTCACGAACAGCAACGGAGAGAGCCGAACCCAAGTAGTATTGCGCAACAAATGCAGGGTGATAGAAGAATCGTAACGCACGGATATAAGCAATCGTACGCCAAAAATTAGCTTTTTAGAATGAATTTTTAATACATAATCACATTCAGTATATAATTAAATCAAATGGGAAACTGTAATATAGTAATGTAACACGTGAAGGAAATAATAACGATACAGGAAAAGGCATGCGTTTTTAGCACTATTAAGGTTTGAACATATTATTTTTTAAACCTAACCCAACCTAAATTTGCAACCAATGCGTTGTTTTAACTCTATAAGTTTTGCATATTTTTAACCTAAGCTAACCTAATCTAGCTTAACTTAAATTTGCAATGTTTAGTGTAAAGAAAACAATGACGTGCATCTTATCAAGAAGCAACAGCTGAATTTCTTTTATTAGAGCATTTACAGTACATGAAGTACTGGGGATCGAACCCATTACCTCAATGTATTAGTCCGACACTCTGACCAACTCAGCTATCAGATCAACATGGACATTGTAGTAATTATCATCCTCCTAAATATGTTTAATTCTCACTATTTGGAATTGGATTCGGCTTTCTCCGTTGCCGTTCGCGAAATGAGGCGGACTCCAGTCCAGTATTCGTCTGTAGAGTTAAGTAATCCATAACCCCCCATGTGGTCTTTAGAGCTTAGTTCATTACATCCCAGGAACAAACACTGAGCCTCTGAATACCTGGGTGCTTGAATACCCAAATCTTAAGGTGCGCAAGAGTTGACTCCTTTCCGGAAAAATAGATTTACTAGATATCCCATGATGTGTCTTCTGAGGGGGCTTGTGGCACCATAGCGTTAGGTCGTCCTCACATTCTATGAATAGCGTGCTTTAATAATCGTCCCAACTTTCCTTCTTACACTCCTTGTTCTTATCTCGTGATTTTAGTTTTGTTTAAATTTATTAGAAAACCATATGTGTGCACAAATTTTGTATTTCTTTTGTCATGGTTCCTTGCTTATTTGATCCTTTTTTTAAATCTAGCACTAAATAATCTGCAAAGTTTCCTTTCCATTTATTCAATCCATGCTCCACTTTTACGGATTAATAGCCGGGGCTATATGTATACAGAGTGACTATTTCTGAAACGAAAGTAGCAATTGAAACACTTGTTTTCACCAAAACTATATTCAGAAAAGGCTTATGAAGGTAGCCGATACAAATATTCTAATTATTATTATTATTATTATTATTATTATTATTATTATTATTATTATTATTATTATAAAATGTATTTATAACACAAAGTTACTCCTCTTTTTTTTTTTTTTTTTAAAGATGTAACAATCAGCTTAGGATATCAATGGGACTTTTGCATTGTTCCAGGCCAAGTAATTTGCGAGATATTGTCATATGTAAAGGAAACAAAATGTAAACACAGAACGTACACATACCGTCGCGGTAGGCAGGAATGTGCGGTACCTTTTTAGTCTAGGGCCTAAGCAATTTAAAATGTTCGCATGACTAGGATTTTAGGCCATCCAGTGTACAATACAATGCTGTCGATAATTTCTCTAAATTGTAGACAAAATGCACGGAAAGAAACGTGTACTGTTTTTGCTCAACAATCGGAAGAATTTAATACTTTTTGGCTGATGATCAAGAAAATTCTTCAAAATAAATAAATAAATAAAAAATAAAGGGACCTGAAAATATGAGTTCTACAAATGACATAACTAGTAAACTATTTGCATTAGAATCGTGATAAAAATCCTTTTGACATTCTAACCATATCTACTTTTATTTTCTTGAAGTCAATAGGCATGTTTCCATTTGAATAAATATTGTAATTTTGGGCCAAAAATACACTCATTGTTGGAACTGTTTTAAGAGCTACATTGACGGGTTCTTTTCCGAATTTCAATTAAATAAAACCCGCGCGTAAATATCAGCATTCATTTAAAAAATATTTGTGATAGTAGTTTCAGATAATTCATCTGTATACACATATACCTGCATACAAGGTGGTATCCACAATATTCCGGACTGGTGCTGCCATCTCGAAAGTAGTTGGAGTAGAGTTTTATACCGCTAGGTGGCAACACTAGCACATCTTATGAGTGAGTATTCAGAGTTTCATGTTACTGGGTAGAGGTGTTGAGGTTCTACAGTACTTTTCATGATATTCTGTGTGTAGTATTTAGCGATTTTACGATAGATCCAAGATTAGAACAGAGAGAGTGTGCATTCAATTCTGTGCAAATCTCGGGGAAAATGCTACGGAGACCCTCGCAATGATTCAACAGTATTTGGAGGACAAAGCATGAGCCGTACACATACTCACAATGCAACTATTCTCAAGGGAGCGTTAGAGCGCCCATGCATGGGTTACATATGACAATTTGTAGAAAAATCTGTATAAATTTGTATGACATGTAAATCATGACCTGTAAGGCTGTACTATAACAGCCAAAAAGGCACCCAATTCAATAAATAATCTGCAATCTGCCGTACACGTGTGTTTGAGTGGCATGCTCGGTTCAGGGCCGGCAGTATAGCTATTGAAGACGATGCTCACACCGGTAGACCCTCAGCTGCACAACACCTGACACTGTTGCCAAAGTTCAACACCTCGTTCGTGAAGATCGACGTCGAACCATTAAATACCGCTCATGAATTGGGAATTGGTTATGGGACATGCCAACGAATTTTAACTGATGAACTTGGCATGCATCGTGTCGCTGCAAAATGTGTGCCAAGGATCCTGACTGCTGATCAGAAGGCACAGCGTGTTGAAGTTTGCACGGAGCTTCATCAGGCCGAATCCGATAACCCAACCTTCTTGTCCAGGGTCATCACCGGCGACGAGAGCTGGATGTGCGCTTATGACCCTGAGACAAAACAATAATCCTCCCAGAGGAAGAGCCCGAACTCACAAAGACCCAAAAAAAAAAAAAAAAAAAAAGCGAGACAAGTGAAGAGCAAAGTCAAGAGCATGCTCCTCGTTTTCTTTGATACCAAGGGGATTCTGCACAAAGAATTCGTCCCACCAAATCAAACAGTGAATTGCACGTACTGCTGTGACGTTTTGCGACTACTCCGTGAAAATGTGCGGAGACGACAGCCCGAACTTTAGCGATAAGGGAACTGGCTGTTGCATCACGATAATGCACCCTGTCACAATTTCTTGTTCATCAGGAACTTTTTGAAGAAAAACAACGTGTCGATTGTCCCCCACCCACCGTGCTCGCCTGGTTTGGCACCCTGCGACTTCGCTCTATTCTCCAAACTGAAAATCAAGTTGAAAGGACGTCGGTTGGACAAAATTGAGAGGATTCAAGAGGCAACGCTGTCTGTGCTAAACACCCTCAAAGAACATGACTTCCAGGATGCACTTGGAAAATGGCAGAATCGCTGGGACCGGTGTATATATGTGGAGGGTGACGTCGTTCATTAGTCTCAAAGTAAGTTTTGACCAGATGGTAACACCAATCCCGAATATTATGGATACCACCTCGTACCCTTTAAATTAGCGATGGTCTATCGAAACTATTGTGAAAAGTAATATATGTATTATTTATATTATTAAGATTTAAATCCTCTTGTAATTTTGATAATATATATGTAGGTACATAAAAGGATGATGTTTCATTTACAGTTCCAATTTGTTCTCCTCCTCCTTGTTCGTCTTCCCATTGAAGGTATGGGCAATTTCCCCGTTCCAAAGCAACGATTTTCAGAAATACTGGACTTTCCATCTCTTCTTCAGGCGTCCTATTAATTTGGATCCTCTTGGTTTGTATTGGAGTATAATCCTAGGTAATCTGTTCTCTTCTATCCTAATCACATGATCTTTCCATATCATTCTGGAAAATGTAATGTTTTGGATATCGAGTTATCGGCGAATATAATCGTTTCTGATATGATCATTTCTACTCATTCCTATTAACGGTCTTAAAAATCTCATTTGAGCTGTCCCATGTCGTCGTTCTTCATTTTTTGTCAAGACCTATGATTCACTACCATACATTAATATAGATTTACTCACAGTATTATAGAATATAGCACTACTTTTCATATTTGTTTTATGAATTTTCTTTTTAGAACTCCATTAATATACTTATATCTTAGAATGAATTTATTTCCTATTTCTTTAAATTATTTATTTCACAGCCTAAAAATTTAAAGAATCTTACTTGTTCTATAAGGTGGTTCCGTATAACTATTTTTACTTTTCTCATATGTTTTCCTTCAAAAGTTACTGCTTTATTTTTAACTATAGAGATTTGCATATTGTACTGTTCCACAATATCAGATAATGCCTTGAAAGGTCATCTTCTGTGTCAGAAATTAAAACCTGTAGTCAGCATATATTACAGTTCCTAGATATTTTTGGGCGCTAATGACCTTAGCCGTTTTGTGCCCTTTAAACAACAATCGTAATAATCCTAGAGGTTTATTGCCATTTTTGACTCCTTTTGGGTTTCTCGTTTTCCATTGTTTCACTGTTTGATCTAAATATACGTTAAATAATAACGGAGATAAACCGCACCCTTATCTTAGTCCTAGATTCGCTTTTATTTTGTTTCTAAATTCTTTGTTTTAATTAATATGTAAGTTTTATAGAGTGCTTTTATTGCGTTGATTATAACTTTATCGTCTTGTCCACTTTCTAAAATTTGAATCAGTTTATTCCTGGTTACTCTGTCATATGCCTTTTCATAGTCAATAAATAATATGTAATGTATGTGAACAGATTAAGCAGATGCCCTTTTCTTAATAATTTGTTTTATAGTGAAAATTGCATGGGATGTTGATCTCCCTTTCCGAAACCCATCTCTAGAAGGGGTTCAATATATTTATTTAATCTTTTTTGTGTAATATATGCGATTTGTTTTGATATAATAATGCTATTCCTCTATAGTTTTGACATTTTTCTTGGGTTCTTTTTTATGTATATTTATTATAATGGCGTCTTCCATTCTTCTGGTATATTTTCGTCTATTAAGATTTTATTAAAAAGTTAGAGCATTCTATTCTTTAGTTTATTGCCTCCAAATTTTAGTAGCTCCATATTGATAGTATCGATTCTCTCACTTTTCCTTTTTCTTGATTTCACTAATTCTTCTTAAATTTGCATTAACTCTACGCATTGTTCACAGCAGTAGAGTCTGTATTTATTTTCCCCTTGTCTTCTGTGTTTAATAGTTCCTCATAATATTTATGTATTTTTTATTGATATTGGATTTATTTGAATGTTATATCTCTAATCTGATTTGAGACTTTTGAAAATTTTGTATTCAAACGTTTGTGATCCTGTGATATCCCTTTCAATTTGTTTGACTAACATCTCTCAACTGTGTACTTAGCTTCCTTACAATAGCTCCTCTCATCTTATACTGTGTGTAATCATTCAGGTCTTTCGTGACTAGATATTTTTGGTGCCCATTCTTTCTTGTCTTGAATTGCTTTTGCTAACTCCTGCATCCATATCTTTAACCTACTCGTTTTCCTTCGAACCTGTATGACAGCACCTCTAGCTACTTTTAGACGTATTTTTATATTCAGAGCCAAATTTTTAATGTGTTAATTCAGTTTACAAAAAATCGTTTATTCCCATCTAACATTTAAATTTCCTGTGCCTCTGCTAGCTTTCACTTTAACTGTACCACCAATACTCCAAATAAGTAAGGACAATTTAAAGACGATGTTAATTAAAGAGAGCAATTTTTTTTTCAGCAGGTGGCAGATGGAGTAACAAAGGAATCGCTTCGTCAGCCTGTTTCTCACAGCGAAAAAAGAAAGGAAACGCGTTTCGGATCACTCAGCGGTACAATAACAGCGGATATCAACAACCCTAAAAGGAGCTCGGAATCCAAGGAGAGTGTGCACTTTTTCTGGAGAGCCCCTTGGTTTAATCAAACTATACAACCGACTACAGATCGGTTTAGCTACACGTCCACTACTAGCTCTGTTGCATCAGTGGCTACTAGTAAATTGCCATATTTCCAGCACTTTAAGGGAACTTTATCAGGAGCGCCGTTTTCGCATGCCCCTGCAATTAAAGAAATAGAACCAAGAATCCAAAAACAGCCCAATTCCATAAGCGCTCGAAAAAATTCAAGGAACATAGACACTAATTTAGTAATGAATGTATTTAAGTTGTCCATTCAATTAAGAGATAATATGGTAAAACTGTTTGATTACATACTACACAGTCCGAATTTCAGGTTGTCGTTAGATTTGCACGAATCACTGCGAGAAATTTACAAAGCTACCAGAAGTAGAATTATCAAAACGTGCGACATGATATTTTTCATCCGAGATATAAGGTTTCTAGACCCTCAAGAGCAGTTTATTCAAGTATTTGAGTGGTTAGAAAGTAACGGTCCTCGATACATTGTTGGCGACATAAAACTATGGTTGGATGCCTTGAAGAAAAACGAAGTAAGGGTAGTTGCTGGTGTAAGACCTGAAGATGACCTGCTGATGGTTGACTTTCTAGAGAACATGCACAAAAATATTTCACAAATAAAAGGAACTAAAAGTATATTTTTAAATAAAGATAAATCATTGGCATCTGAGGGTGGGATGAGCAACAAGGGCCATTTCTTGGGAAATGTTATGATGTCTTTTTCAAAAAGAACTTTGACAGTCACCTTACCATTTATTGGGTGTCTGTTGATGCATTTATATTTAGATGATGATAGTCCTGAAGTGGAAGAAGCTGTTAGATATCTAGCAGATGTATTGTATGAAAATAAAAAGGAGATGCATTTCGCAGTGGAGAATATCAAGCCGCCAAATATGAATGACGCTTATGATTTAGTTCGTGCTGTTCTTACTAGAATAGAAGAGGAAATGAAGTACTACACATTTGTCACTGAAAGTGTGGGCATAATCATTCCACATTTAAACCCACCAACAATATTTTTTTCGAATCCCAATCACCAAATTATGTCTGAAATATTGAAATCAGGAAAAATCAATTATTCCCTTTTGTTCAGGGAAATATCTCCTAACGAGTATCCGGAAGATGTCCTTGAAGCAAAAGAATTACTTCTTCAGGCTATAACCAATGATGAACTTAATATGAACTCATTTTATAAGAACTTCGTGCCATATGAATATTCAGCACCGCGTGATTTACTTATTGCAGTAGTGGAGCGAATAAAACGGCGAGTAAAACTTCCACAGTACCTAAAAGACTACGTCGATGCCCTCAGTTCTCATCTTAAAATCAAATATCAAGCAATTACGAAGCAACCACAAAAATCTCAAGGCTTCTTTTACGTTACGCAACTTTTTGATGCATTTAAGAGCCCTGCCCTGCCTGTTTATATAAGAAGAGGAGCTAAATATATATTATCAGCCCTCAAAACTGCTTCAATCGACTGGGATAAAGAACTAGAACGATTTTCTCCATACGAAAAGAGCAGGCCTAGAGCACTGGTAGTAATGCTCCTTGATTCATTACTCCACAGTAGATTCTGTAAAAAAGATATCAAATCAAAGATTAACAAGTTTTTAGAAATATTAGATTCTGGTGGAGAGCCGAAAAGATGTCATCCGAAAGGATGTGAAGTTCCCAATATCATCACTGAAATAAGATCATTAGTTAGATCCAGAGATAGCAAAATGAAAAATAGTGATAGAAAAACCATTCACCAGGTTAACCTCACTGATCTTCTTTTAGATATAGACACCAACAGTGAAGATGATGTTCATTTAGTTATATTTAGAGAATTTATTTTATCGCCACAGCTTCCAGAAGTTATCAACCCCTTCGATCCCTCAATGTACTTTACCACAACAGATCTTCTGAAGGATCTCACAAAAAAGTCCCTGCTGTCTCCTATTGTTCAAACCGATCCTAGTCTAAACGATACGGTATCATTTTACATGAGGAATATCGAGAAAAACGTGTATGGAAGTAGGCCGATTTCATGGATGGAACCCGAAGCCAAAACCATTGACATGAGTGGTGTTTTCAAAATAGTTGAGGGAAAGATACTAAACAAAGGTCAGCATGTAAAAAATCTTCATAGAGTTGCAGAATTTTTAGCTAGAGATATCGCTCCCGAAGAACTTCTGCACTTCGATGTGCAGTGTTTGTACAGCAAGAGTGAATTTCTTCGTGCGTTGCTCGATTATCTCTTAACATTGCCTACACTTTCAGAAAACATTGGAAGTGATATTAAGGCTGTCATAGGATATATTGTGAACGACGAGGAAGGCTCAGAACCTCTAGATATTTCATAAGTTTTCTACTATTATGTTAATGTTATGCTTTTAGATATTGGACTTCTGAAGTTTGCACTCTCATATCGCAACATGATGTACTATGTTCAGATATGGTACTGCCTAACATTCGGTCAGTATATGAGTGATATGGAGGATATGCTCCCAGCCCAGCGGCAACAAGAGTTCGTGATTAAACTCATGACATTAGAGTACTAATATAATATTGTTTATTTGCACTTATAAAAGTGAAGTACTCATCCATATCGCAAGGAAATGCTAGAACTATGTGCTTTCATTTTCCACTAATTGCTGACATCAGCTTAATAAATTATCCTTTACCTTTCTCCGTTCTCTTTGAGAAATTACTTGGATTTAGATTTAGGAGTCCAATGAGCTATATATTGTTAATGATAAATTGCAAGACGCGACCCATATCTGGACTACCATTTCAATTCCCCATTTTTTTTAAGTTCGAAGCTTTGTTTGCATTCAACCCATTATCGTTTGTGAATCTCCGCCCTCGAAAGTCAGATTTGGAAACAGATAATAGTCACTGGGGGCAAAGCCTGGGCTGTACGGTTTATTATTCAGTTCCTGGAAGCTACATCTGTGTGGACTGGTGTGTTGCCCTGCAGTAGACAAACTCCACGACTCTACATCAAAATTTCTTTGAAATCTCAAAAAATGTCTGCTTCACTCTTATTCGCATTCCATTGATTCTGTTTTGAAAAAGAAAATCTTAGTAGAGGACTATAGTTTCCTCTCCTGTGACGATTGATTCCAACACTGCGCTCTCGTTAGCACAACAAGGGTTCAGATACTTCTGATAACATTCCAAGCCGCATTTGCATTTGAACTGGCTTTCTTCAGACACTTGCCACTCAGAACTACGCCCTCAACAAAGGAAATGCTTTCTTGCTCAACACATCCTACGGCAATATTCAAGGCTCCCTTTGCCCAAACGAAATACCTTTGAAAAACCCTTCACAAAGGAACATGAAGGGGAAATGTTTTCATACACACCATCAAGACATGGTGTGTTTAATAAACGTTGTTTATTATCACTGGGTGAAAGTCCTTCTTCACTTTAAAGTTTTAATCATTCTGCATTAAGCAACATGCCTGACCTAAATGAGCAATGAATGGCGTGGCCGGAAATGAAATGCAGTGTTTACACTCCTGAAACATGTAAGTATCAGATAGCATGAATATAGGAATAATGACCCTTTGTAGCAGTTCGGAAACTTATAGGCCGCAACCGGTATCTCTTGGAAAGAGCATATAGGACAAATTCACATATTTTGGATACAATGAAGAATAACATCTATCAATAAATTAATCTGAATTATCAAATATATCTAACAAGGAGATGGATAATTTCCTAAGTAGACGCTAGAGTTATATGAAAAACGAAGACAGGTAACTCCAGCATTTCCTTTAGCATTACTTCATAAGTGCTTCTTGCTGGCAGATAAGGGGCACAAGCTCCGGGCCCATGAACATCCCGCCTCGCTCATGTTTTATAGATCTTTTTCTACCCAGTATTTAGGTACACAGCTTCAGTTGCAACGTAGTATGTAGATTTCCACAAGCTCTGCAAATTGATAACATCATTATTCCATAAATAACAAAATGGTCACGTATGTAGATATAAGTTCATAAACTCGAATAAGCAATGCTTTTCGAACCTAATTATTTCATATCGTTATGTGCACTACTCACCAATGAATATTCTGTTACAACTAGGCAAGAAGCTGAAAAAAGGATTTCATGTATGTGGAATATAATATGTTTTACGAATATTGCGTAAGTCTTAATTTAGACATTTTCCATTTATTACGTTTCCCACTTCGTAAGATATCTGAAATTTATAAACATTAATAATAAATAAAAAAAATACATGTTTGCACATCACTTTATTTTGTTGTACTGTAAACTTTGGACAGCACTGAATCTAATTGCAACGCCAAAGCCTTTAGACTTTTTTAAAAAAACGTGGAAATTATTAGGGTTTACTTGAGACAACGACAAGGGCACAAATGAAAAAAATTTAAATAATATTTTTTCCGGTTTGAGTTTAAAGAAGTTATAAGCTACAATATTCCTCAGGCGGTTAAGTATGAGCTACTTAAGCTTACAAAATGATGCAATTTTGTTATATTTAATGAATTTAATAAAACGAGATTTGTTTATATCTTTTTGAAAAAAATTGTCATGCCAATGGCATTTCCAGATTCTTCCGGACGCTTTTCAAAACTTCGTCATGATTAGACTTCAGACTTCAGACGCAAGAAGCAGTGCTGGTAGTGAATGTTTTATAAAAGTGTATTATATACTTGAAATGACAATTTGCTTTGATTTGTTTTATTTAGTTGACGTGGCAATGATACTCTTTCAAAAAAAAAACTCGTATTACGCTGGCAGTTATTGCTTCACTTTAAAAACAATAAAATGCATTTTAATTAAAAAGCTAATAGATTTTTCTACTTCTAATATAATGTTTAATTTTTATTACAAAGATAAATAAAGAAAAAAAAGAAAAAAGCAGGTGAATTGAAAAGCTAAACCCATGGATAATTCTTGACCGTCAGAGCTGATAACAATGATTGCCTATTCGGGACTTAAACGTATGAAGAATTCAATTAAGTAAACTCTGGTTGTGTGTTTTGTGATGGAAAAAGGCAGCAAATGGTACTTCCCTATGGCATTTAATGGCCGAAGAATTTTGTTGATTTTAGCTGTAAACACAAAATGTTTAATTCTTAATTCTATGCTAAAAGTGTCGTAAAATATAAACTCGTTGCAATTTGAAACTTTCGTATAAATTAGAAATTCAAGATTTGTAGGTGAGCAGATAACATTTTTTTTATTGGAAATGTTTAGATTGGGGCACGAGAATTTGAATGTATTGCACTAAAGCGTTGCTTTATGGAGTAATCTTTTCAGCACACAAAAAATCCATGTGGTGCATGTTTTCATTAAAAATCCCTCAAACTTTTGCCGAATATATTAAAGAGGTATATCAAAATTTCAAATTTGTTGTTATTGTCCTACCTACAGAGCGTTTTCTGTTTTCGCATTAAAATAATAATACTGTAAATAAAATACACAACGATGATGTTAAGTATTTAAATATTCCAATACAGGTAAGAAAAATATTATTAAGTAATCACTCAGATCGGCTTAATCATGCACAATAAATTCGCAAAAAAAATTATATTTTAAAATTAAAGAAATAATTAGCAAAAATTATACATGTACAAGGCAATACTAACTTATATGCAACAATTAAAAAACTTTCACCCATAATTGAAAGATTTTTAAATTTCAGTATTAGACTGCTTTCAATCTACAAAAAGTGGTTTATAATTTTTTTTTCCAGAAAAGAATGTATAGAAATTTAATTACAATTTCAGATATTTTTTTAAAATTTTTTTCACAATTGCACAAAAACTTTATGCTAAATATGTATGCTGGGTTAATCAGTGGCAATTTCCCCAAATATTAGGGAGTTTATTTCCAAAATTGCCCCATAAAGGTTTGAACAGAATAACAGAAGTGTTTTTATGGCTGTCACAAAAAGGCCCCCCCCCCAAAAAGGCTAATGCCATGAATAAATTGAACCAGTTCCGTTAAGAGTTACGAAAATTATTCTAAAATAGTCTTCCAATACTGAGTATTACGAATGCCTCTGTGTTAGTCTGCACAATATCGAACACCGTGTCTGGTTCTCAAAAATTGCAACAAATATGAAGACTAGTTCTTGTAAATTGCAATAAGACTTTAACAAAAGTGTTAAAAAGGCAATAAATTCTTTTAGAAAAATATTTTATGATTCCTAAATAAGCTGAATCACTAAAATAACATATACTTTGTTAAAATTAGAATTCCTTGAAACAACAGCGCTTCAGTTAGACGCCTATCTTCTTAAAATATACGATATTTATACATTTTTAAATTCAAAAATTTCCGCAATCACGGTTATTTTTGACTTGCATCGCATCTGAGCGTAGCACGCGCTAAGCCAAGGTCACGCCAGTCTTATTTAATAATAACAGGCACTTCTCGCTGTGGTGAATGTACATGAATAGTTAATCGTGGTTTGATGTTGCGAGAGAAAGCATTATTTCTGTTTTTGGTGTTATTACGAGAACTCCGTTTGTGTTTAAAATATCAGCATAATCATAGTGCTATAGGTGGATACGTTATTAATTATTACCTACAGTAAGTTAGGGAACTAAATGTTACGTTTGGTATTAAAATATACCGCTAGAGCAGATAAAAGTCAGTCGAAGGAGCTGCATAAAGTAAGGGAATTCCTCATCTACAAAAGTAGTTAAAAAAAATGTTTTAACTTATTCATTAGTGAAATAAGTCATATTACTGTGTGGAATTAGCACAACAAATTCTAAAACTAATAAATAAAAGAAAAACTGAACTATAATGCATTACTTAACTAGGTTTGTCTGTTTTCTCCCTTCCAACTCACTTGAAAATAAGTGCCTATAATGAAATTTCTCTAACTTTAAATTATAAAGAGGAGAAAATTAGAATTATTGCAAAAAAAAATACATTCTTACAATTATTCCTATTATTATAGAGATTAAACCACAAAAAGTAATGGTATACTATAATTAAATGAAATATATGACCACTGACAGACAAAGCTATACTGCGTGGGTATTTTTAAATGTAACCATGTTTTGAACTGAACCATTGATATCATCTTTATGTTAACTAAAATAGAGAAAAATAACATTGTGCTTACTTACATTATGTATTTAAGAAGAATGTTCAAATGTTGCAATAAAACAATAGCATGTTACTATTTAAAAACAGTTACAATGCTCTAAGCAAATATATACAACTAACAATATACAATTGAAAGTTCCATCTATTTTCATTGGCTTTGAATTTTAATTTGAATGTTATTGTAGTACAAACATGTAACGCAAACGTTTTTTAAAGATTATTACAGAGCGCTTTTACATACTAATATAATTCTCAAACTCATATTAGATTAATATTTCACTTGTGCTATCTTCACGACGATGCTTTTGTTAAATTTAAAATATACGCAACGTTATAAATACAGTTTATGTGCTCAGTTAAGTTATCCTGTTATTTTAAAACAATAGAGAGAAAACTAAACGCAAGCGCGCTTTTTAATTTTTCGGTTTTCAAGTATGCCCCTATTCCTAAAGGTCCGATAACCATACTTTTCAGAAACTATTTTTGTTATTTTATTTAATTCTGTTTTTTTTTTTTTTTTGTGAAGAAATGAATATTTGTGCTGCTAGAGCGATTTTTAAATTTTGGAATGCATGTAAACTCCCACTCCTAATCACCTGATTTCCTTCATCTTCAGAGACTATTTTTTTCTTATTTTAATTAAATGGTATGTACCGAGTTTCGTTGCGAAAAAACAAACATTGGTGCTAATAGAATAATTTTTAAATGTTGGATTTCAGGTAAACCTCCACTTTTAATAATTTGATTTCACTTATTCTCAGAAAATATTATTTCTATTTTACTTCAATGGCCTATACCGAGTTTCGTTGAGAAAAAAAAATTGCGGCCACTAGAACGATTTTTAAATTTCGCTTTAACCCCCACTCATTAAATTTCGACTTTCAGCTATACCCCCAATCTAATTACCTGATTTCTCTATTTTTCATAAAATAGGTTTCTTAATTTATTTAAATGGTTTGTACCGAATTTTGCTGTGAAAAAAAAAAAAAAAAAAAAAAAAAACAAATATTGGTGCCGCTAAGACGATTTTATAATGTTGGGTTTCAGATAACCCCCCATTTCTATTAATCTCATTTCAGTGATTTTCAGAAACTATTTTTATCATTTTAATGGCATATAATGAGATTACTTTTAAATAAAATTAAATTCAGTCGCTAGAGCGTTTTTTAAATTTCGCTTTAACCCTCGCTCGGATTTCAGGTGTATTCTCATTGCTAGTGACCCGATTGCCCTTATTTTCAAAATCTATTTTTATTATATGAATTAACTAACTTTTATCCTAAGAAGTAGGTGTTAGTTACTATTTTTGGTTTAAGAGACCAACATTTATATTTATACTTTTTTTTGATGAAATATACCCAGATTTGTTGAGAAAAACAAAAAATTGCGCCCACTAAAGCGATTTTTTTAATGTTCGTAACCCCCCTCCCCGAATGGTTCAATTTTACTGGTTAAGAACTCGACGAATCGTTTGTTAGTTGATGTTTATAAGCGGAGTTTCGTAGAGGAAAATAAAAATTGCGACCGCTAGAGTAGACACACACATACACACACACACACACACACACACACACACACACAGAGTATGTATATAAATATTTAAAAACTCTTTTAATGGGCTCCTTCGAAACTGGCTAAAAAGCAAAATCCACTCGAGCTACTATCATACTACAGAGAAATTTAAAGAATTACTTTAAAAAAATTTAAAGAATTTCAGGGCAGAACTTGAGCAGAGGTGTTGCGAGTACGTGTATGCATGCTATTATAGATTAAAATGGTGCTAATATAAATACAAGGGGAACTTGTCGTTCAACAGAACCGACGGAGCCGGTAACCTGCTCAACTTTCGTTCAGCTACGAACGAAGGCCAAAAACTGTGTATTATTAAACTTAAATAATATTTGAATATTAGTTATAAATATGTGAACATTTGTTTCTTAATAAGTAAAAACTAGTAAAAATGCAAAATAAGAATCAAAATGTACTCCCTGTATAAGATATATTATCATTGTTTGTCTAATGTCAGACTAAGCAAGAAAGTAAATAAAACTAAATTACTTACAAAAAGTGTTATCTGTTAACTGTATATGTATCTGTATTGAATCTAAACAAAAAAACTTAGACAAATGCTTTTATAGTGAGTAAATATAGTGAGTACATAATAAAAAATAATTTATTTCATCCTTGTCAATAGACAAATTCCTCTATTCCTTCCTCTTCTTTTATCTCCAAAAATTTCATTTAAACTCATAATTATACAAAATGTCGGGCATAAAATGAATTGGTGTTAACAAAATTAATGATTAAGTTTCTACATGCATTTTTTGGTAATTAGATAAAAAGTAAACATGAGCTTCCAAGTTCTGCTTCGGAAATTAATAAACACAAAGTGGACAATAAGAATCAGGGTTAACTAATTTTGTTTCTATAAGTATTACTTGTTTTTAGCACACATTTATTGTTTTCCAGTTAAGTTTATTTATTTATTTTATACGAGGCTAGAAAATACACTTATATTTTTGTACAATAAATTGCCAGAATTCGTTAAAAGTAATGCAGAGGGCGATTCTTTTAAATTTTATATGCAGATATGAACGTTTTCTGTGCATTTGAATTGTCTGTAAATTAGTTTATCTCATAAAGCTGTTAACATCCCACCATTATATGACTTACAATTCTGATTATAAATAACCAGAAATAAGATACTAAATCTAAACCATCTTAACCTAATAAAATTCTAATAAAAGTAAAAAAGAAGGTAGAAAAAAGTAAATATAACATTAATTATGTATGCGTTGGTTGGTTGAATCGTTAATATAACGACGATGTATAAATTAATTACATATACAGCGTAGTATTACATTTCTCTGCAGTACATTGATATGAACTAATAAAGGTAATAATACTGAATATACAGTATATATGCCACTTTTGCACACGGTAATAGTTACGCCGCAATTCAGGCGCAATAAGACAACCCGTGGTAAAAAGTGATAAAATGAAGTTGAAACCTATTCAATTTTGTAATAAGGAACAACATATTGCTGCCAGAAAGGTAAAAAAGCGTAATCTTATAATTATATATATATCTTACTGCAGAATATTTTCTTTGGTTTATTTACGAACACTCTTTAACACCCCAGGTCATCCGCGTCCCATTCAATTCAGGGCGTGAAATGGTCGGTAAATTTTGCTCCTTGATTATGCGTTATTTATATAGCCACAGGCATCCCTCCGTGCGGATTAAAGAATGAGTAACATAACAAGGATTCTAGCGCAATTTTAGCGGACAACGCGGAAAAAATGGAATTCGCAATTAATTTATATATACACACTAACCTTAAGGCTTAATTCTAGAAACCGGTGGATCCAGTGGTTTGCTGCCACTGGCTATGGTCTGGCGGCCTAAGCTCGCATCCTTTTTGTAATATAAATTGATACCGGATTGTGTATTAGTACGTTAGCCAATAAATCATTATAGTGGTGACAAATCCCCTTTAACTCCAGCAGAACCGACGTAGTGTCATCTACAGGCAGAAAGCATAAGCATATAATAATAATAAAACAAAAAAAAAAAAACGAATGTAAGAAGAGACTAAGTGTTGGATGAACTATTTGGAACAATTACCCTAATAAAAATGTGTATTCTAATACATGCCCCAATACCTGTACTTGCTAGACAAACAGGTTATCTTTCATTAGAAATGCGGTGCAAGTTGGCCAGGTGGCATACCGTATACGAGGTGGTATCCAGAATATTCCGGACTGGCGTTGTCATCTGGTATAAAAATTACTAATGACCGCCGTCACCCTTCCACATGTATTCCACCGGCCCCAGCGATTCTGCCATTTTCAAGTGCAGCTTGGAATTCATGTTCTTTGAGGGTGTTTAGCACAGACAGCGTTTCTTCTTGAATCCTCTCGATTGTGTCGAATCGACGTCCTTTTAACTTGATTTTCAATTTGGGAAATAGGGCGAAGTCGCAGGGTGCCAAATCGGGCGATAACGGTGGGTGGGACAACGTCATGTTGTTTTTCGTCAAAAAGCTCCTGGTGAACAAAGAATTGTGACAGGGCGCATTATTGTGATGCAACAGTCAGTTCCCTTGTAGTCAAAGTACGGGCCGTCGTCTCCGCACATTTTCATGGAGCCGTTGCAAAACGTCACAGTAATACGTGGAATTTACTGTTTGATTTGGTGGGAGGAATTCTTTGCGCACAATCCCCTTGGTATCAAAGAAAACAGGAGCATGCTTTTGACTTAACTCTTCACTTGTCTCGCTTTTTTTTTTTTTTTTTTTTTTTTTTTTTTTTTGGTCTTGGTAAGTTCGGACTCTTCCACTGGGAGGATTGTTGTTTTGTCTCAGAGTCATAAGCGTACATCAGCTCTCGTCGCAGGTGATGACCCTGGACAAGAAGGTTGGGTCATTGCATACGGCCTGACGAAGCTCCGTGCAAACTGAGCCTTCTGATCAGCAGTCAGGATCCTTGCACATTTTGCGGTGACACGATGCATGCCCAATTCATCAGTTAAAATTCGTTGGCATGTCCCATAACCAATTCCCACTTCATGAGCAAGGTATTCAATAATTCGACGTCGATCCTCACGAACGAGGTGTTGAATGTTGGCAACAATGTCAGGGATTGTGCAGCTGATGCAGCGGTGTGAGCATCGTCTTCAATAGCTGTACGGCCGGCCCTGAACCGAGAATCCAACTCGGACACACGAGTACGGCTCATGCATTGTCCCCCAAATACTTGTTGAATCATTGCGAGGGTCTCCGTAGCATTTTTTCCTGAGATTTGCACAGAATTTGATGCATGCTCTCTGTTCTAATCTTGGATCCATCGTAAAATTGCCACACACTACACACAGAGTATCATGAAAAGTACTATAGAACCTCGACACATCTACCCAGCTGCATTAAACTTTAAACACTCACTCATCAGATGTGCTGTGCTGGTGTTGCCACCTACCGGTACAATACTCTACTGCAACTGCTATCGAGTTGGCAGCACCAGTCCCGAATATTGTGTATTGTATATCCCAAGATACAGTTTTTTTTTTCTTTGCTAAACTACCGTATATTTTTCAATTGACGGCAAATAAGGAATAAAAATAAAAAATATATCATTTTCAAAAATGCTATCTTGGTACAGAAGATGTAAATAAATGACAGCTATTGTGCATACAGAGGACAGAATATAAAAAAGTAAAAGTTATATCAAAACAGTTTGTACATCTTTGATTTTGGGATGCTTCTTATATTCGAGTGCATCTTAGATTCGAAAAAATAGTATAATAAGGTAAATGCCATGTCAAAGAAGTGATATTAGTATGAGATAAAACCACTATCATTTCCATTTTCCTTCTTCCTTATTTCAGGTAGTTCAATCTCCTTCCATCTCCCCCTTCATTTTGTATTTGCTCTTTCTTTTGTCCTTATTTTTTATATTTCAATTCTAAGTGCATATGTTTGCATTTTATGACTCATTATGTTTCTTAATAATACATGAATTCTTTATAAAACAGGAGCAATAACGCAGAATATAAGAAAAGTGTACTCCTGACGTAAGACGTGACGTGGAGGTTATCTGGCAGATGCGATTAAAAGGAGTGGGTGCCCATAAAATTTCATCCATTGCCACGGTAGAACTGATTCTGATAGCAAACCTGCTGTTTGGTTTATAGCTGTTTGACTCCTCGGTGTGAGTGATGAAACATTTCCTACTATCTAAGAAATTTTAATACCAAAGTGTTACCAAACAGTTTTTAAACCAGAAGAGAGAATTATGACTGTCGCATTTCAAAAACTGCGCCCGGAGTACTTAGTGCTAAGCATTCTGTTTTTGGCGCTCTGTTTATCAACGAAAAAGGTATGTGAAAAGCTTAGGGGCAAAAATTAATCATTTAATAAAGTTTACACCGCATTTTAAAGGAAATAAAGTTTATGTACATAAGAAATACAGGAAAAGGATGATATGTAAAACGTTAACGATACTTTGTTATGTTGTTGTTTTAACATAAGAAAATAAGATTCCTTTTTAAAAAAGTTATGACGCATATCTTCCAAGTGGTTGCGTATGAAACATCGAGAAGACGATTTGGAAATGATGTTCAGGGCTTGTAGAAAGCCTTTAATCATTTTTCACATTATTTACGTGTAGTAAAAATGAATACACTCTGGACTAAGAGAATAGCCTTTTGTGTTGTTATTTGAAAAGTAGTATTCAATGCTGGAAAAATAAAACTAATCTTTGATTTCTGCTTCAAATGCTTAAAAGGCAATGTTAATGAAATTATTAAATAAAATTACAAACTCATAACCTTATAAATAATTGGAATTAAATTGTGAGTAAATAAAATTATTATTTTAAGTTTGATCAATCATAATATTTTTCAATGATAGGACCTTGACTTATTTGATTGTAAATTTTTGGGAATATAGATGGTGTTCCAGAATCACCATATAATTTTCAGGAATAGAAAATACAAAATACGCCGTAAGGGTTGAGAAAGCAGTAGTTAATACCGTCAATACTTGACTGAGCGTGCTACAGATACTTCGCACACATATTTTCTTCTAAAATGTTTGTCTTCATTTCACTGTCATTACTCCTGTGAACCTACACTAAATTCAGAAATTCAGATCCACTAACAGCTTAAAGAAAGTATATATAATGTAGGTGTACAAATCGAGAAGAAAATAAGCACAAATTAATAACTGTGCACAAGGTGTTCGCAAGGGAGGAAACGGAAGGGCAGTTGCCCCCCTCAAGGATTTTAAAATTAATAAATTTTCATTTAATAGACAAAACACTGATATTTGAAATGAAGTATTTATTGTGAACATAACTAATTAACCTATATTTACTTTGTTACATCGATTTTAAAAATTAGGTTGATTAATTGATTTTTTCAAACCTGGTAAATTTTAATCATCTCTACTTTCAAAAAAATGTTGCCCCTCCCTCAAAAATATTCTGCGGATGCCCTTGACTGTGCATCCATTGAATATTAATTTTGTAGTTTATTTGTTAATGGAAATATTAGAAAACATTAAAAGTAAGAAAGTACATATCCCCTTATTTTGTGTACCCCTGTAAGATGCAGCCAATATGAGTTACATGAGGATATAATTTGAAAAAATTTACGGTTATTCTGGGACATCGTGTATATTAATATTGAATATATTAGCATGTAGAGGTGATTGGTAACATATTCAAGAATATATGTACATAAATTTAAACTTGTTCACGTATTTACACAATACAGAACTCTAATTGTGATTTCATTATATGTCTATAAAGTAATTCTATAATGAACAAGAAAAGAACATTAATCCATTAGAGAAAAATAGAATTAATCGCTTGAAAAGGGAAGCTAACGATTATGCATTTGTGAGATAGAGATAGATAAGGGGGGGGGGGAGAGAGAGAGCAATTAATGTTTGAAAATTAATATACAAATTAAAATAATCTTAATATAACCTAGGTTTTTCCAGTTATGGTAGATTGGACAAGAGTTATACAGAGTGCATCACTTAAAACTATCACTGCGCATATTTCTGAAACAAAAGAAGTTCAGATAAAAGTTCATCAATGTAGCCCATACAAAGATTCCAACCATTATTAGGAAGTGTATTTATACCACAAAGCTACATTTTGTTTTCAAATAGAACAGTAACTTCAATAAAATATAACTAGATGAGATTAAAATATCAATAAAGTTTTTGCGCGCAATTCTGACCAATTTGTGTACGAAACATCGTCATAAGTAAGGATCGGATTATAGACCCTTTTTAGAGAATTCCCAGAATAATAAGGCAAAAAGCAATACATTCCCAAGATTGTTAACATTATACATGTCTGTTCGCATTTTGTCTACAACTTAGGGAAATAATCAGCTTTGTGTTGCAGTTTATCTTGAATGTCTGAATATCTCTCAGCTTACACAGTATAGGAAAGCATGGCATTCTTCCTACATTTTCTGTAAATTAGGATTTTGTAAGATTTTTCAGCATTAGTAAACCATATTCTCTGTTACATCCAGCACATGCTATTTCTATGGCATATCAAGACGTATTGACAGGAACGTCTCAATAAACTCCACGCAAAGGAAACAAATGGAAATACAAACTATACACGCCGTCGCGGTAGGCAGGAATGTGCGGTAGAGTTTCAGGCTAGTACCTAAGCAGTTAAATGGGGCAGACAAAACTTAGAAGTTTAATATGTCTAGGACTCGGAATTTTACAAATATCCAGAATAATCTGTCACATACTATTGACAATTTCCCTAATTGTAGAAAATATGAAAACAGATATGTTATTTTTGAATCGTCGAATGAGCTATATTGATGAGCCCTTATCTGAATTTTGGTCGATAAAAATACCATATTAATAGCAGAATTCAGAAAAATTCGCGATTGTAGTTTCGGGTGATTCATGATATTCATTTTAGCATTTCTCGCACACACAAACAGCATTTTTCGCAATGCCTTTAGATCCGGTACGCAAATTACAATAATTCCTAATTATATAGAAGAATTTTATCTCGTAGTCCCTTTTTACTAATTGTGTTAATGCCATTAGCAAACAAGCACAGTTGGTAGAGAGGTAGCTTTATTTTTTATGGTTTTAATTAAAGGAATAACAATTTAATTTAATTGAAATAATTCCTAATACTTTATAATTAAATTGTTATAGTTAAACATTTTTATGTGGTCTATAAAGCAGTTAGTTTGGCAACACCGATAGTGCTCCGATTCTTGGATGGCATTGTCATTACTATGGTTAATAACCAAATATGTATTTTAAAATTGATATAAGCACTGTATTTATATTCAATTTATACCCAAAATGTCGAAAAATACTTTATACTTACTATTCTTGACGGTAAGCTGCAAAGCATCTTTTTCTAGCTCTGGTATCATATCTCTTCGCACCATCTCACTGTATGCCATGATTATATTGAACGCCGTTCTGACAGCGGAATTTTTATAGCGTTTTAAGTGTCCTAAGGAGAACTGGGATAGAGTTATGCCACGTTGTAACTGTACCTCAAAAGAAGTAAAACAAAGGAAGGTAATCAATAGCTGGAATAAATTAAATACTATAATGAAACAAGAAGATGGTGTATTAAGTTGTATAATTTTGTTGACGATAGAAACAGAAGTACGAAGCTATTCGATAGGACCGTGCAACTCAAAATTTGGCAGCACTAGATTGTTTTCAACATTACCTTGGCAACATATGACTGTTGAGAGAGGATTTTTTTTATTGGTTTATTTACGGACGCTCTTTAACATCTCATCAGCTTTCCATTCAATTCAGCGGTGAAACGGCCGACAAATTTTGCTCAGAGGCCTCTTCTTTCAGGCTTGAGGTTCTTTATCGTGCCGTAAATGTACGACACGGACCCACGGCTTTACTTCACTTCCGAAGGAAGCCATACTTAGGATTTTTACGCCCGTAAAATCCATCGATCCTGGCCGGGTTTGAACCCGCGATCTTGGGTTTAGGAGGCAAGTATGGTTACCACTACACCACCAGGACCGACTTGAGAGAGCATGTATACGATTATAAACAGTTCCGAAGCTTAGTTTTCGGTCGAGAGTCATTTTCCAGCTTAAATTTGTAAACAACTTTCAAAATGGATAATCTCAATTTCGTGTATTAATAAATACTTACTTTTTAAAAGAGGCAACGCCCGCGGAAACTATGGCGAAGATATATAAATGTTATAGCGAATCTGCATATTTGTTAGAATGGTACTTAAATGGCATGAGTTTAAATGTAGCTCAACGAGCACAAGCGAAGCGGTCGGAGTCAGAGCGATTCGAGACTAAAGGTGCAAGAGATTGTTGAAACTGTGCGTATTTCTGGAGATAGCGTGTATAATATTTTGTACAGGCCTTTGCAAATAAAGGATATCAGCGAGATATGTGCCGCGTTTATTAACCAGTTGTCATTTCCTCACAGAATTTGGAGCCGTTTAAACGGACTCCAAATGAATTTCAAAAAAGGCATGTGCCAATCGACGAAACACACAACACAACAATCCGGAAAAGGAAGGCTGTGGAAACAGTGAATTGTAACCGATGAAAACGCGGGTTCGAACCCGACCAGGACCGATGGATTTTTTCGGGCGTAAAAATCCTAAGTATGGCTTCCTTCGTAGGGAAGTAAAGCCGTGGGTCCCGTGTCTACATTTGCGGCACGAAAAAGAACCTCAAGTCTGAAAGAGAGGCCTCTGAGCAAAATTTGTCGGCCGTTTCACGCCCTGAGTTGAATGGGACGCTGATGACCTGAGATGTTAAAGAGCGTCCATAAATCAATCAATCAATCAAAAAAAAAAAAAAAAAGTAACCGATGAAAGCAAATACAATCTCCTTCAACGCGAAAGATGATGGCTACTGTATTTTGGGATTGCCTTGGGGTAATTTTAATTTACGATTTGGAGAAGAGCAAAACTATAACCGGTGAATATTAGGCTATACTAATGGAGTAATTAAACAACACGTTCATAAGAATCGCTCTCATTTGGCGAGAAAAAGGCTCTACTCCACCACGAAAACGCGTCAGCGCACAAGTTTGCGATTGCGACCTCAAAATTATTGGATTTAAGATATATGAAATCCTTCCTCATGCCTGTACTCTCCGAGTCGGCCCTGGTGGTCTAGTGGTAACCATACTTGCCTCATAAACCTAAGATCGCGGGTTCCATCAAACCTGAAAAACGAGGCCTCTGAGTAAAATGTATTGGCCGTTCACGCCCTGAATTAAATGGGACGCTGATGGTCTGAGATGTTAAAGAGAGTCCATAAATAAAACAAATCAACCTACTCTCCAAAAATGGCTTCTTCTACCACATTTTCTGTTCTCAAAAATAAAGAAATTGCCAATAGGAAATAAATTCACATCAAATGAAGAAATCGCCGATACAAATAGTATTTTGCAGAGATTAAGAAATGCCATTTTATGGATGGTCAAATCAAATTTGAAAATTGCTTGATTAAGTGTATAGATTTGGAAAAAAGATTATACTGAGGAATAAAACGTGTGTTTTTTTTTTTTTTTTTTTTTTTGGTTTTTTAATTTGTCTGCTTTATTTTTTTCAGGAACTTATCGAAAGCTCCCGTATCGAAAATTAATTTAATTTAATGAAACACATGCTAATAGATATTGAAGAGAACGTTTAAACTAATGTTTATTAAATGTTAAGTTCATTTTTCTTATTCCAATCACCCGAAATTTCAAATGATACCCGAGCTTTTATATATATTTGTTACAGTGTAACGTTTAGTCATATGCAGGTCTAAAGAGAATATTAATGAATGTTTGAATGAAATGAATGCATTTATGAACCCGAAGCCCACAACGCTTAAAGTTACCTGACATTTACAAAAACATTACCAGACTGCATTTTAATGATTAATTTATAAAGAGGGTGAAATTATTATCGTATCTTTGCCTGACAACCCGGATTGTTATTATTGCTTAACTACTGGATTTTTAATGCAATAGTTACATTTTGGTAACGAATTGTTTTAAAATGGATATACCCAAAAACAAAATACAGAATGTAAGAGAGCTCAACAACGCTCCTGTTCATGTCTTCATGTCTTTACATGAGTGTACCGGGCGTAACAATAAGGTACGGCCAAACTTTCAGGACAACACGTAGAAGAAGAAAATATGTAATATTGATATGGATCCGGAAACGCTTTATTTCCATGTTAGAACTTATGTTCTAAAGCTCTTCATAGTACATTAATCATGGGAAACGCACAGGAACAGAACATACCAGCATACCACATGAAATTCTTTCTTACATGAAATGTTCTGTTCCTGTATGTTTCCCATGATTAATACCTATACTAAGAAGAGTTGCAAAAAATGTGTTCCAATGTGGAAATAAAGCGCTTCAGAACTCATGCCCTTGTTATATATTTTCTTCTTCCACTAAACGAGAACAGCAATTCCATCGGCCTCATGAGAATCACACTAAAACTAAAATAACGACTAAAGCATCAAAAAGGGCAATATAAATAAACGGTGAAGAGATTCAGTATGTGAATGAATACATATATCTAGCCGGACGGTCTCATTTGACCAAGAAATGGACAAAGAGATTGAGAGGAGAGTAGCACAAGCTTGGAAAGCCTTCTGATCTCTAAAGTCCATATTGCAAAGACATGTCCCTAAACAAGAAACTGAGACTCGAGGCATTCAATTAGTGCCTTCTGGTGCTGACATATGGATGTCAAACCTGGTCTCTCACCGACAGACAGCGACATGTCAAAGAAACGGGAGAGGAAGATCCTAGGTTTAACTCAGAGACAAGATCTCCAACATTAGACTGCAGGAAATCACAGAATCAGAAAGCATCATGGACAGAGCTGCAGTGATAGAATGGAAATAAGGCGGACACGTGGCGAGGCAACAATAGGACAGATGGGCGCAGATAACCACCATGTGGTACTCAGGACAGAGAACTCCAGGACGACCGAGAAGATGGTCAGACACATTCAAGGAGCATCTCGGAGTTCACTAGTCAAGAAAGCATCGCCCGCAGTAGAAATGAGTGGAGTAGAAGTAGTAAGAACATAAAAAGGACAAGAAAGTATGAAACAATAAAGATTTTCAGCAAAATTCCTTACTAACGTGGAATAGCTCACCGCGTGAGTCACAAAACGAGCTTTTTCCTCAAGCAGGAGGTCCTACGGGATGAATGGGCTCTTTCATTTCATTTTATATGTGAGGAATGTGTTCTGAAAGATTGACCGTACCTTATTTTACATCCGGTATTAACTGTTAAAGTGGTAGCAGCCGAGCGGTATGGCTCAGGAGATAACCTTGGAACTCGCAATCGGAATATCCCGGGTTTAAATCCCTTGGAGCAGCCTTCCTGACCTTGGGCTTTTTCTTGGTTTCCTTTCGTCGCTAACATACACTATCCGCTTATAGTTTGAAATCATAATAATAGTGAACCTTTCAGCGTCAAAGATAATAAAAAGTGTCTTTTTTTCTAACAAGGAAATTAGATCTTACCCACTTTAACCAAACAGTCTGTAAAAAAAGAGAATCATTAAATTTGAAACAAAATATAGCAAGGAGCCAGCGTTATATTTAAATGTCTAGCAAAATTTGTATGACATTATCTGAAAAAATGTTATTATTATTATTATTATTATTATTATTATTATTATTATTTTTTTTTTTTAGTTTTTTTTTTAGTTTGTAAGCTCAATCTTGCTACATCGTACCAGAAATTTCGTGCACATTGTACTCGTACGATTCTACTGCTGTTTATATGTAAATGTTATCAGCTTATCGCGGTTAAAAGCAAAAAACATTTTCTTTTCCAACCAGACTATCTCTTATTGCAAATTAAATGTAAGGACATCACATCGCTGATATATCAACCTTTGATAAACGTCTTCTTGAAATTATCAACGGTTAACACACTTGCTTGGAAAGTCATCGTAATTATTATTCACGTGGCAAATCTAAAGCGGAATAAATCACACAAACGGCTTCTGATGATGGAAAATGCCTCCCGTGAAGGTGGTTCTTCAATTTGAGGAAAAGGAAACAGAAATACTTACTTAATACTTGTCATTGACATTGCTTGTTTCTATACGCTGATAAATAGAAACAATGAAAAGGAGATACAATGGAACTTGGATAATTAGAAGCTGAAGGAACCGGGGAAAACCTCGAAATAGCAAAAAATTGCAATCTCAAATGTTACGTAAAAATGAATATTTGATCTATAATCATTAGTAATTAAGGATATAAACTTTTTAAAAAAATGTGTATATTTTACATTAAGGAGAATGGTACTCAACAATATAGAGAGGTCATACTTTTATCCGATACAGTAAAGTCTCATTCAGCGTGTTATGTTCCCAGAATCTGGAACTCTCTCCCTCCTGAAGTTAGAGATTGTCAAGCAATAAAGCAAATTAAATTATCATCTCAACTCTATACATTACAACAGTTAGACTCTTGCTATCTCTTATTCTTCTTATTCCTTTTTTTCTTCATCTTCCCTCTTCCTTCTTCTTCCTCTTCCCCTCCCCTTTCCCTTCCGTCTCCCCTTTGCACTCGAGAAAAATTATTTGAGAATAAATGGAATTGCAATACCAAATTTCTAAAATGTAACATTTATAGGTAGTAAGTTTTACATTCCACTATTTATTTGACTTTTATGAATTTTTAAATAACCCTGTGTGTAATTCTCTGTATTTTTGCTGGTTCTTCACCTGGTAGAGTAAAAGAGAAGGCTAAATAAACAAAATAATTGCAACTTGGCAAAGTGCTTGATTGTTTTACAGAATTTAGTCTGTTAAGGTTTGCAAACTCTACATCAAGATTAGTGACTGAAAAACAAGTGCATTTACGTTGGCTTGTACCTCAAAGTGCGGACGAAATTCTCGCAGATGAACAGGCGCCCCTGATGATGAGCTTCAAGTTGTTCCACTTCCTCTTCACCAGACAAATTATGACCTTTTTTATTGAAAAATCTGCTAAAATGTCTTAGTCTGAACCTCCCCCCCCCCCACTGCAACGTTGTATTCATCAAATGTACGCCCGCTCGTCGTTCCAGGCTTCCGATGGAGGGTGCTCATTTTTCCTAATAAATCATGCATTTAGGAAACAATTCGCTATCGTTTTGTCGGTTACTTGAGACCACGCGGTGTGACTCATTCGTGCTGCATCAAGAATACTTTGAATTCTAGTTTTTGTCCATGAAGTTACGGCTACACTACGACAACAGTCATGTTCAGGAAGAAAAAGATAACCTTTACATTATCCATAAGAGGGACAGAGCCGTGAGAAGTTCAGTTGTCAATAAACAAGAGAATATTTTACATTTTGTCTAGTATAACAGCCAACATGAAAAAAAAAAAAAAAGTCTGCAGTTATCCAAGCCTTTTAATTTTCTCCGTACTCCACTGGTTTTTATTGACATTTTAAAAACATCTTAGGTTCGCATATTTTCCTACCATGAGCAAAGGTAACTTTTCACTGCCTTCCATGTTAGCCCCTACCAGTAATGTGACTCTTTCCCCCAAAACAAACGCTCTCCCTTGAAAGTTAAAGTTTTTTCTTGTGTACCTTTAAAAAACAAACCCGTTTTATCAATGTTGAAAATATTTGTAGTCGGCGTTTCTTCAATCATTTGCAAATCGTTCTCTTTCCAGGAATTTACTGCATCTTAATTCACTCTTGCACTTTCATTTCACATAAACTTTTAAGAGATGTCCTTTCTTTCTTTAAAGCTGTCTAACCACGCTGTTAGCCTTAAACGCACTTTTACCACAACTTGTAGAAAGTTTTTCAGCTTTCGCGCGAACAAGGGAACCATTTAAAGGAATGGTTTAGTCTCGTGCTTGCTTAAACCACTTTAACATGCACTAGACGACATCAGAATTTTCCGACTGTCGCTCTCTTTTTTGTCTCTTTCTATTTTCATTCGAGGCACTGCTTAAAATTGTTTCCTTATTCTTCACACAAGTTGACAAAGTGTTCGGTGGTATCCCGTACTTTTTCACGGTTTTCGATTTTTTCTTCAAACCCTTTTCGAGTTAAAGAAATCGTGGCACTGATTTGCAACACACTGAATAGCAAGAAGCTCAAGTGACAACTAATGGCGCACATGTTAAACATTAGTGGATGTGGGTTGGGGAAAGTTCACGTTCCAGCCCCGAGAACTCCGTTCCGACAAAACAACCCAACCTCGGAGCTGTGACCTCTTTTATAGAAACACATACAGATGAAGTTTAGCTCTTAAATTTCCGTGTTTAGACTGACATTTCTGAACAACTTCGATAAATTTCAAATTACAGAAATTTCTTTACACTACTTTAATAGAAAATTCAAGGGTCCAAGAAAAATCTTCGAACTGACGATAATTTCGAATTATAATCATCACCCTTAACAAGGAGGCCGAGGTAATCAAGACACGGATTCGTGAACTGAAGGTCTGCATTTTGAATCTCGCCAGGACCGTCCTTTCTGAGTGAGGTTTCTCCGCCTTTTCTTCACCTAGCTGGGTGATTCAGGCGTTAACGCTTGGGAATCGCATTCGGGAGGACCTGGGTTCAAGTTCCTTGGGACCCACTTTTGATTTTGTCGTGTTCTCTTAGATATTTCCTTTCCACAAATGTTTCGTTCTCCCCTAGAGTTGCAGGATAGAAAGAGCCTGGTGAGGAAAGTTGGTGCTGTGCGTCGTTCTGGGAATTTGGAGTCTGAAGACAGTTCTGTCAAAGCCTGGGGCTTCTTCTGGTTGCAGCCGGCTTCTGATAACATCTGGGGAAACACTAGAGACTCCGCCGACGTCCGTGTATCGCCGCCCATGGATCCAACCCCCCCCCCCTTTAGTATATCCTTACTTACGTACAGATGGCCCATCAGCGTGGCCGACGATGTCGAAACCTTCTCCTTTTCATTCTATCCTACCTTTCTTATCCAGTTTTCCACAGTTTTTAAATGTCGGGGAAGCACCCTAAACTTCCTGAAACGCCCTCCTTCCAAATTTTCTTTCAAAATTTCTCATTTCATCTCAAGTGTCATCAGTGCATCAATGTTCACCATCTGAGATAACGTCGTAGATAAAATGCGTTGGTTATGGAGCACTAGAAATAGAAAAGTTAGTTTTCTGGAAGGTGAGTACTTATTCCTTAAATAACTTTAGTTTTCGAAGAGAAAAAGAGTGAAAGCAAAACCATTTTTCTTTAGGATCGTGCCGTTACAATAATTGTATGCAATCGACATGTACGAATTTTAAAATACGTCAATAGCACATATTAGTTAGGATTAACAGTTTCAGACTCAGAAACGAAAATATCAATTTAGTTTTCAAACTCCAACAAAAATTATGGTTGTTGGAAACATGGTTACCAGATCTCTGAATGCCACCCAGAATATAGTTGCTTTCTGGATCCCAGAGCGAAAGAAACCTCTTACCTAGATGTTCATGTATTTTGAGCATTTAATTGTTTTTTTTTTAAAGTTAATTTTAATTTTCTTCTAGCTCTCATATGCTTTAACAAATTAAGTAAATTGCAGATGCTTGATAAATAATTTAATTCCCTAAAATTAGATAAATTAAAGCTAGTATGTTCCTCAGTAAGTTGCTTATTTAATTCGTTAGTTATAATAGTCATAGTTGTTTACAAAATAGTCACAAGCTAGGTATTATAAAACAGACTTTTATATTAATATTTATAATAATATATTGTACCATTATTTATTTCCTCCTGTATTAATATTAGCTCTGTATTAAATATAATAAATTAAAATTATATACCACCGAAAATTGTTACCAGCAGCTTTTATCTTTGAGTCGAAACAGTAAGTCATTCAAAAGAGAAGAATAAAAGAGAGTAGAAGTACAAAGTTCTTTTCTTTTCTCTGTGAGTGAATAATTGCGGAGTGATTGAGCAAATGATTATGTGAATAATGCAGCAAATGATTTACGTGATTGAGTGGTAATTGAAAAAATGATTGAGTAAATGAATGGTAATTGAACAAATGATTCAGTTAGTGATTGAGTGATTAATTGATTGAGTGATTAATTGAATTATTGAGCGAGTGATTGAACAGGTGATTGTGTGAGTGATGCAGAGAATGACTGAGCAATTGAGCAAGTGATTGGATGAGAGAGTGGTATAACTGTGCGTGTGATTGTGAGTGGAAATTGAACGAATTATTTAGTGAATGAATGAATGAATGAATGAATGAGTGAGTGAATAGTACCTGAGCGAGTGATTGAGTTAAGAGTAATAACTGAGAAAACAATTCAGTAAATGAGTGGCAAATGAGGAACAGTTGAGTAAATGAGTGGTAACTGAGCAAATGATTCAGTAAATGAGTAGTAAATGAGCAAACAGTTGAGTAAATGTGTGGTAAATGAGCAAATAATCGAGTAAAGATTGGTAAATGAGTAAATTAATGGCAACTGAGCAAATTATTCACTAAATGAGTGGCAAATTAGGAAAAGTTGAGTAAATGAATGGTAACTGAGCAAATGATTCAGTAAATGAGTAATATATGAGCAAACAGTTGAGTAAATGAGTGGTAACTGAGCAAATGATTCAGTAAATGAATAGTAAATGAGCAAATAGTTGGGTAAATGAGTGGTAACTGAGCAAATGATTCAGTAAATGAGTGCTAACTGGGTAAATGAATGGCAATTGAGCAAATTATTCAGTAAATGAGTGGCAAATTAGGAACAGTTGAGTAAATGAGTGGTAACTGAGCAAATAATTCAGTAAATGAGTAATATATGAGCAAACAGTTGAGTAAATGAGTGGTAACTGAGCAAATGATTCAGTAAATGAGTAATATATGAGCAAACAGTTGAGTAAATGAGTGGTAACTGAGAAAATGATTTAGTAAATAAGTAGTAAATGAGCAAATAGTTGGGTAAATGAGTGGCAACTGAGCAAATGATTCAGTAAATGAGTAATATATGAGCAAACAGTTGAGTAAATGAGTGGTAACTGAGCAAATGATTTAGTAAATGAGTAATATATGAGCAAACAGTTGAGTAAATGAGTGGTAACTGAGCAAATGATTCAGTAAATGAGCAAATAGTTGGGTAAATGAGTGGCAACTGAGCAAATGATTCAGTAAATGAGTAATATATGAGCAAACAGTTGAGTAAATGAGTGGTATCTGAGCAAATGATTCAGTAAATGAGTAGTAAATGAGCAAATAGTTGGGTAAATGAGTGGTAATTGAGCAAATGATTCAATAAATGAGTGCTAACTGGGTAAATGATTGGTAATTGAGCAAATGGTTCAGTAAATAAGCAAACAGTTGAGTAAATGGGTGATAATTGAGCAAATGGTTCAGTAAATGAGCGGTGATTAAGCAAACAATTGGGTAAATGAATGGTAATTGAGCAAATGGTTTACTAAATGAATAGTAGTTGAGCAAATGATTGAGTGAATGATGAATAATTGAGTGAGTGAATTATTAAATGAGTAATTTAGCGAGTAAATGAATAAATTACTGAGTGAATGACTAATTCATGATTAGTGAGATATTGAATGATTAAGTGAATGAGCGAATGGTTGGATAATTTTTGAGGATTGAGGATTAAGTGATTGAGTTAATGAGTGAGTGATTCAGTAGGTGAATGATTGAATGATTACCCTTTCTTTTATACAACGGTAAAGTTGCAAAAATAGTATCCATCTCTTATGAAAAAAAAACATATTTATAAGACATTCTGTGCATTGTTCTAACAAAATTGTAAATTCATCATGAATATAATAAGTATTATAATTGAGTAATGCTCACGATGTTCATGTAAACAAAAATAAATTAATATGAGCATTACACTGCTCGACGTGGAACTATCTTCATGCGACTTTTAAGGACAAGGTCACAGTGACATATTGTCCATGAATAACATCAGATATTTAAATAGACTATTAATAGAAACCGTATTGCAGTTCTTCAGAAAAAAATAACACCATCCTCAGTTACGATTTAAACCTCATGTGGAGTCATCTGCCCAAGGAAAATGCACTAATAAGATTAAGAGGCATTCTGAAAGAAAAGTTCTCAGTATTTCTAAATGTATATTGTCGCCTTAGTAATGTTACCACATTTCACAGGACGGATGAGTGTTGGGGTGCTTGCGACTTATAGAGTTCTGCATTTGAACACCAAGAAACACCAAGCAATTCGCAACAATATAGTTGTGCGTGATGTATTGCGGTACTGTACAAATGCACTCAGAAAGAGAGCTCTACTCGGCGCTCTACTGTATAAACAAGCCTGCAGGTTTAGAGGAGGGAAGACGGTTTCAATGTGGCCTGAACTCTTTGAACTTATCATACTCTCCGTTCTATGATTACCGAACACGACTACACGCGAATCTAGTGAACTATGTTGACAAATGCAAGAAAAGAACCAAATATTTGATAAATTTTTCTTTACACTTAAAGACGCGATAGCTTGCGATTTAAAAAACTGGTTGCCTAAACGCACCTGCAAGTTCTTAAAGTACTCCTTTGTTAGATACTGTAATTTTTTTATAGTGGAAACAAAGTAAATTTGATCAAACAATTACAACAACTTTCAAAACAACAAACTTAACTAGGAGGGTAGGTCCATAAGTTTCCGGCCTCGCCAATAAGGATTATCGTCTTCACAAAAGCCTTATCTGGTGTTATACCTAATCTGTCAAGTAAATAATTGCAGCTTTAACTTCCGCTTCGTTTTTTCAGTTGTTCAGATATAGTTGCATAAAGAAGGCTATGTGTAGAAGATTGTGACATGTTCAAAATGGAGTTTCGAGCTGTTATTAAGTTCTTCACAACTCCAAATGAAATTAAACAGCGATTGGACGGTGTATATGGGCAAGCATTCCGCTCATATTCTACCGAAAAAATGGGCTATTTTTTTTTTTTTTCCGAATCGGTCGAGAAAGCATTGAAGACAAAGAGCGTGATCTCGGCCCTTGGAGGTGCTCACTCCTGAAAACATCCTTCTTGTAGAAGGAGAAATTATGGAAGATGGGCGGCTCATAGTTACAGAAATGGCTGCAAGATTAGGCCTTTTTAAAACAACAGTCCTTCGAATTATTCATGAACATTTGAACATAAATAAGGTTAGTGCCTTGGCTTCTTTCCTCAGTCCAAAAGCAGCAACGAGTCATCTGTTGCCAGGCATTTTTGGAGCTCTGGTGTGGCGACGAGAGAGAAGTTCTGCAAACCATTGTTACAGGAGATGAAATTATGGTCCTCTACTATGATCCCTTGTCCAAAAGAGAATCAATGGAGTGGAGTAAACCTGGCGAAGCACCGCCTCTAAAGGCCAAGGTCACTCAGTCAACCAACAAGATAATGGGCACAATCTTTTGGGACTATGGAGGAATATTTTTCATTGACTTCAAGAAGAGGAACACCACAGTAAATGGGCTCATTGCACAGGCTAAGCGCTTCCATCAAAGAGAAAAGGTGAGGAAAGCTGAGTGGTGGTATGCGCCTTCTTCACGACAACGTGCCTGTGCACACAGCTCTTGTTGCAAAGGAAGCTGTGAAGAAATGTGACTTCAAGGAGATGGACCATCCACCCTATAGCCCAGATCTAGCTTTCAGTGATTATTTCCTCTTCTCAAAACTCAAGAAGGACCTTCGAGGAAGGAAAGTTAAGTGTGATGAAGAAGTGACGGGTGCTGTTTATGCGCATTTTGCTGATTAGACCTCTGACTATTTGGGGGGGGGTATTGAAATGTTAATTCAAAGATGTGAGAAGTACATTGCAATAAAGGGAAACTGTATTGAAAAGTTAAATATAGTTTTTGTATTTATCAAACCTAAAAAATGGTTAAGCGGGAAACTTGTGGACCTACCCTTGTAACTACTAGTACTACTAAATACTAATTACTAAATAACTAAAGTAATGAAGATTTTGGTACTGTTGTACTCTTACATTGGATAAGTGAAGAATGATTTGAAGATTTGGAATTATCTAAAATACAAGGATATTCTTTACGCTTGTAGACTGAAACAATTAGCTTATTTTCTGCAATGATTACAAACACACTTATTGTCATTTGACCAGCACTAGTATGCACACCAGTTTATAAAATGTTTTCTTCACTTTTAGTCATCGACATTTATCTCAATATCAATTTCGTTCCCAGTCTTAGTGCGCCACTTTGACTTCCCAAAGTTTACTTTCTTTTCTTGTTTTTTTCTCAAGTTTTCTTCAATTTTTTCCCCCTTTTTAGTTATCGAAAGTAAATACATAGGTTCCTGATGGTGTTGGAATGGGAGAAATAGCCTCTATTGTCACTCTTTTTTGGATTGGAGGTACATGAACTTTGATTAATGCAGTGATACCATCTGCAAAGTTGATGTGGATATACGGCTCTATGATGATGACTATCCATTAATTTCTTGAATTTCTTCAACACATTTAATAAGTTTTTTTGACTGCAGCAAAAGCTGTTTATAAAAAAAATAACACTACGATGTATATTCCATACCTCCTTTGCTTTGAACCATGTTATTGCACTGAATATTGTACAGGTTTATTGTATGCTTCTCTCAGGAGAGCATATACTTGAAACTAAATGGGGCATTGACACAATTGCTGCAATTCTTTTCTGACTGCTTATAATAAGTTCAACACTTTTGAAGAAGGAAACAAAATTAATAGTGTAGCCTGACAACGTAGCATAACTCCAGGTTTTCTGACTAATTCTATGGCTTCCAAGTTTCTAGAATAAGTAGAATATTCATTTAGGACGTACAACATGTTTTTTTCTAAAAAAAAAAAAATAATAATTCACATGGTGTACAAATTTCTCCAGCCCTTTACACATAGTTCAGAGTTAATATAACCAGTTGATCAAACTTCCAGAAAGTATTCACTGGAAATACAAATTAATATTCTTGAGTCTCTAGTCTCTAGTGTAACACACATTTGAAGTCTTCACACTTCATCACTGCACATGGCAGCAATTTTAGTTTCGCTTCCTTCCGTCTACTTTCCCAACACTTGCCAAAAACCCTGATTTGTGTATATTGCATATTTTCAGAGCTTCAACATAGCTTTGTCTAGTATCTATAAAAAATCAACTTTTGTTTTTATCAAATTCTCTCACTCGTGGGACTCGTGCAATTGAACTGATGGGAGACTCAAGCGTGATCATTTCATGAAATGATAAAACTATTTTTTTCGTCCATTTCTTCTTTCTTATTTAATCGATGTTTCAATTTTTTTCAGTAATTTGAAATACTAGCTTTCTATTATCTATTATACTTGGATCAAAAATATGTTTCTAAATGTAATCTACCAATTAAGTTTTGAATTTGGGTGGCATGTAAGTTTCTCGTCTATTATTTGGTTTACAACGAACCCAAACATCTATTTTTACTTCTCCTTTACAATTTCCCAAGAAAGTTCATTTTATTGTGTTTGTTCACTTGAAGCATTCATTCAAACCAAGTTTGTTTTCCTTGTAATCAGCAAGAGCCTTTTCCATGTTCCCAGGTTTCACTTTTCACATTGGCGGTTTGGCATTTATAGATCTGGAATACACATAGGCTTATTTAAAATCTTTCATTCGCAGTCGGCCGCTTACCAGCGGATCCCCTCCGCCATCGCCGGCATCTGACACCGCGAACACTGGCGCCACTGCACTTAACGTTTTTAAAACTTGGGCAATAATAGAAATAAAATGAATGAATTCTATACACAGCAGATGCTGGAATTGACGGCCATTGTGTATAACACACAATCTACATCCAATGTATATTTTTGGAAAGCCTCTATGACAAAAATAGAGGTTGGTGACACAATCGTTGCTCATTCTCCACCAGACCATTATTGAAACAGGCTTCAGGTTTCTTTGAACCTTAGGGAACCTCTCACAAGCATCTCATAAACGCACTTAGTCATTGTCTTTTTGATGGACTTTCTTCAATATACTTTCTCGTTAGTAATAAAACTTTTCCAGTGGTTGTTATGAGTGTAACAGTATATGCAATCATTTGCATCTCAACATCATTTCTGTTTCATTTCTAGAACTGCGACAAAAAACCTGCAGTCCAAGAAGTTGTTTAAACACTGTGGACATTGATCTCCTGTATTTTTTTTAGTAGATCACTACTGAGGCATCACGGGCGGTGGGCATTAATGGTATATGAGATGAAAAAAATATTGGGAAAATTTTGTTTTAAAAGTAGGAAGCGTTCCAGGCTTAAGTTTAGGGTGCCTCTCCAGCATTTACCATTTATGAGGACTTAAAACCTGCAAAAGGCCCCTCGTGTGGGTTAATCTAATTACGTTCACCTCAGGTGGCATCCGAAATGAATTCTGCCACTGCATTGGCAATAGCTCCGGTACTCAGCGTGCGGCCGTCCAGATCTCGAATGGACATCTACAGTGCTGGTCTCAATAAGGCATTGGATGGTGCAGTGCACAACATCCTACTTTAACGACCTATGCTGATTTTCAACTTTATCATAATAACATGGTTTTTCACAATATCCCCATACCATAATTAAACCTGTAGGAATGAATTTTTTCTGCTGCAACTGAACTCAACATGAGGGTGATAGTATCTGGGGAAAACTGTTATCTGATCGCCAAAATACCAGGTAAAGTTCCTTGCAAAATTTTGTAAAAGTATATATGGCAACACTAGATACTGAAAACAAAATTCCGTTAAGGCTTAGAATGCACATATAATCCTTTTATGTTGGTATGCCTGCATGATTTTTTAAGTATAAAACTGGGCCATAATGTAGACTATCTTCTACATTTCCTTAATTATTTCTATTTTATACATGCACTAGCACGAATGTGTGTAATTTTTTCCTTCCAAACAGTAACAGCTTTGAAGGCCACGTTCTTTGTGGGCACAGTTTAATCATTCGTTACGCTTGCAAATCATATCAGAACACAAAAATTGACCTTGACTACATTTGTCTGTATCCTTACGAAGCATTCAGTGCCAACTTAACAACAATCGAGAAGTTAAACAGACAACGCTTTTCATCCTAGTGCTCTTTGGGCTTCTTAAAGGTCAATTGAAAAGCAAAAGTGAACAAGTTAAAAAAAATGATACGACGTTTCTAAATGTGATGTTCTAACCAAAGCTTCTTTCTTGGAGACGGGTCACCTAGCCTGTATCAAAACTTAAAAAAAAAATAAAAAAAAAAAAAAAAAAAAAACTTTTCATTGTATGGAAAAATCACGCATGGAAATGTTTGAAAGTAAAGGACTGATCAGATTGCAAAGCCTTCGAAATGGACTATTAAAATCCGGTCTATTGATGCTAAATACAGGATAAAGATTGCAATGCACCTTGAATCATAAAGTTTTTCTTCCCGAGCATCTTATGTCAATCCAATGTAGAATTATTTAAATCTATATCTAACTCTATTTACTTATGGCCACAAACATTCAAAAGTTATTTGAATCCGGAGACCTCTCTAAGGTTTCTCTATGATGAGAGATGTGAGGGATATATAAATAGAATCAGATGAACAAGGTTCGTGATTCCATGCTTGGGGGATGACAGGGTAACTCAGTTGGTTAGACAGCCAGCATGGAAGATTAAAGATCCGTGGTTCGAATCTTGGTCGTGACATTTTTTCTGCTGTAATATGTGCATGTTAAAATATATAATTTTTAGGAGAGCAATAATTTAATCACTGACTAACGCATTTCGTAAAAAATGCCACATTTTAGACTTGGAAAAATGTATAACTAATTTCAAAAAGATTAAATGCGGCTCTTATTAATATAATAATTTAAATATTAACCTTTAATACCAGTATAGAATATAATCCTACCACACCATAAGGGGAAAATATGTAATTCAGGAGAAGAAAAAGAATAAGATGAAGGATAAGTGTATTAAAGAAAGGTCAATACAAGTATTAGCTGTATATTTTTTATAGTGAGTCACTCAAAAGGCAATAGGATATAGTGAATTTTTAACGCCTTTATTTCCTTTGGAGAGGCAAGGGCAGAAGGAGAAAGAAGAGTAAGAAAGATAAACTTTTGCTTTTTTTTTTTTCTTAAGATATAGAAATAAAAAAATCTGACAATCAGGAGCTGCGTAAACTAAGCGAATTCCTCAGCAAATTGAATTTGTGAACGTTATTGTGATTTTTGTGCCTAGAAAGTATAATCCATGTAGATGAGAAGGAATTTTCTTAAAATCTTTTTATGGGTACACCGCAATATTCAGAATTACCTAAAATTACGGCCGCTAGAGCGTTAACACACACGCACGCAAAGCTTTAGGTTTTGCTGGTTTTTGAACTCGATGAATCTTTTGTTAATTGAACGTTATATGCCAAGATTCTTTGAGAAAAAACATCTTCCTAGCGTTAACTTTAAAAAAGAATTAAAAAATTCAATTATTAAGTTATTAATTAAATGAAATAAGTTATGGCATTACTGTGTGCAATTAGCACGACAAACTCTAAAGCTAATAAAAAAAAAAAAATAAAATAAAAAAAACTGAACTATAATGCATTACTTAACTAAGTTCGTGTTTTTTATCCCTTCCAACTTACTTGAAAATAAATGTGTATAATGAAATTTCTCTTACTTTCAAAAATAAGGGGAAGAAAATTAGAATTATTGCCAAAGAAAACCACATTCTTACAATTATTCTTGTTATTATACAGATTAAACCACAAAAAGTAATGGTATGCTATAATTAAATATACGACCACTGATAGACAAAGCTATACTGCATGGGTATTTTTAAATGTAACCATGTTTTGAACTGAACACTTGGTGTCATCTTTATATTCACTAAAACAGAGAGAAACAACAGAAAGCTTCGACTTATCTTGTGTATTTAAGATGTTCAAATGTTTCAATAAAACATAATCATATTATTTTAAAACAATTACAATGCACTAAGCAAATATAAACAATCAACAGTACAATTGAAAGTTCCATCTATTTTCATTGGCTTTGAATTTCAGATTAAATGTTTTTGTAGTACAAACACGTAACGCAAACGTTTTCTAAACCTTATTACAGAGCGCTATTATATACAAATATAGTTCTCATACTCATATTAGATTAATAATTCACATGTGCTATCTTCACGATGATGCTTTTGTTAAATTTAAAATATATATGCAAACTTTTATATATATAACTCATAAAAAGCACTAGGATGCAATATAAAGAGTTTACATCATAAGTTCATAGTAAAAACCGTAATAAAACTGAACACTAAAACCACGATATTTCGAGCTTTGTCTACTCTCAGCACGTGTTCAAGAGCCAAAGCTCGAAATATCATGGTTTTAGTGTTTAGTTTTATTACGGTTTTTAGTATGAACTTTTAATGTGAACTCTTTATATTGCATCCTAGTGCTTTTAATGATTAAATTTCTGTTTTCAAGTATGCGAATTCCTAAAGGTCCGATTTCCCTAATTTTCAAGGACTATTTTTCTTATTTTATTTAAATGGTATATACCGGATTTGTTATGAAAAACAAATATTGGAGCATTACAGAAAATTTTAAATGTTGGGTTTCAGGTAAACGCACATTTCTAATAATCTGATTTCACTGTATTTCAAAAACCATGTTTATTATTTTATTTAAATGATATATACTCAGCTTCATTGCGTAAAAACAAATATTGATGCCGCTAGAGCTATTTTTAAATTTTGGATTTCGGTTATACCCTCCTAATCCTAACAATCTGATTTCACTGATTTTCGGAATCTATTTTTCTTATTTAATTTAAATGGCATAGACCAAGTTTCCTTTAAAAATAAAAAATTACGGCCGCTAGGGCGATTTTAAAATTTCGCTTTAACCCACTATAAAGTGCGGTTTTCAGGTATACCCCTTTCGTAATAGTTCGATTTCTCTAATTTTCAGAAATTATTATTTTTTTTTTGTTTTATTTATATGATGTATGCTGAGTTTCGTTGCGAAAAAGCAAATATTTGTGTCGCTAGGGCGATTTTTAAACTTTGAGTTTCAGGTAAAGCTGCACTCCTAATAACCTAATTTCTTTGAGTTTCGGAAACTAATTTTATTAATTTATTTCAAGGTCATATACCAAGTTTTGTTGATAAAAAGCAAAAATTTCGGCCACTAGAGTGATTTTTAAACTTGTCCTTTAGCTTAACCCTCACCCCCTTTGGTCTAATTTTACTAGTTAACTAACTCGAAGAATCGTTTATTAATTGATTGTTATATCATTGTCATTTTCGGTGCCTAGCAGGTAGAATCGATGGAAATTTGAAGACATTTTTCGAAAAAATTTTCATGGGTAAAACCGCAATAGAGAACAAGAAAGATTGACCAACACAAAGGACATTTACAGAACGAGAGAGAGAGAGACAGAGAGAGAGATAACCAGGGGAAAAAGAAAAATGTTAATTTTATCCATGGAGCATTTAGATCAATCTGAACATACTTTTCGTACTTTCAACGTTACCATTTGTTGCAATACTTTTGATTTTTTTTTTTTTTTTTTTTTTTTTTTTAGGTTTAATTACGGACGCTCTTTAACATCTCAGGTCATTAGCGCCCCATTCAATTCAGGGCGTGAAACGGCCGACAAATTTTGCTCAGAGGCCTCTCTTTCAGGCTTGAGGTTATTTATCGTGCCGTAAATGTACGACACGGGACCCACGGCTTTACTTTCCTTCCGAATGAAGCCATACTTAGGATTTTTACGTCCGAAAAAATCCATCGATCCTGGCCGGGATCGAACCCGCGATCTTGGGTTTAGAAGGCTAGTATAGTAACCACTACACCACCAGGACCGACTGTTGTTGTTTCAATACTGAAATCTGTTTGAATCTGTGATGTTGGAGAACAAAAGATTGCTTTAAAGTTGAACGTGTAATTTGACTAAGATAAGAAACAAATGACGAACAGGCGTTTAAATTATGTTCCATCTATTAATATATTAATAGAAAAATTGTGTATATCATAAAGAATATAATGCGGTTTATAAAAGACATGTGTTTACTTGACTTGCATACGATCAACTGCGAACTTGAAAACAGGAAATCGAAAACATGTGACAAAGGACCCCTGCTATAAACTAAACAAATTAGAGTGCATACGATTAATCAATATGGTTGATTTATATACAAAACAATAAAGAAATACCTACTTAAATACAAGTTATAGGAAGTTCGATTCGACCCTACCATTTACCAATCGAGTTTTGAGTCACAGAGAACAGGTTTGCAATTTCCATGAAACATTTCACGGAGAAAATGTATTCAAATCGATTTGAATTACCTATGGAAATGCTCACTAACTTGAGAGAATGTATTTCTCATTCTTTCCCTCTGAGAAAGATTATCGCTGTTGTTAAAGTATTGTTTTGTGATAATTGCTGATGCAGAAGTTTAATATTTTGAACTAGATATATCAGATATTACGAGGCTGTTTAGTAAGTCCATGTAAAAATAAAAAATGCATACATTTTTTGAAACAAAAAAAAATATTTCTCAACATGATCTTCTATCAATATATACTGATTCCAGTGATTTTCTAATTTGTTTGTCCCAACCATAAAACACTATTTCTTCAACTGAGAAAAATAGCCATTTGTTTCGGAAACGACTTTTTCATTTGATACAAATTTAATTAGTCATTTCTTCATATTGGGGAACAGGAAGTAGTCCGAGGGTGCCAAACCTGAGAATAAGGCGGATGAAGGAGGATTTCATAGCTCAAGTTCAATAATTTTGAGGCCACAATCCCAGACCTTGCGCCGGGGCGTTATCGTGATTGAAATGGACCTTTTTCTTCGCCAATTGAGGGCGATTCTTCTCGATCGCATAGTTTAATTGCTCCAGTAACATAGCGTAATATTCACCGGTTATGGTTTTACCTTTTACCAAAAAACCACAGTCACCATCATCTTTCCAGCTGACGGGATTATTTTTGTCTTCTTCGGAGCCCTTTCTCCGTTGCAACTATTTCGAATTCTCCTTCGTTTCCAGGGTTCAGTGGTGGATCCATGTTTCGTCGATAGCCACATAAGTCTACGAAATTCACTTGGATTTCATTTAAATAGCCCAAAATTCTGAGCAGAAGTAACAATGCATGTTCTTTTCTGGTAAATCTTTAGTAAACGCGGCAACCAGTTCATTTGCAAATGATCGTACAAAATATTATGCACCCGATCTCCAAAAAGCCCAAATCTGCAGTCTGCGATCACTCAGAACTATGTCCTGTTTTTTTTTTTTTTTTTTTTTTTGTTTCAATAATTTCAGAAGTGGTTACCTCGACAAGACGTCTAGAACGCTCAGCAACACTTGTACCCGTTCGGTAACATAAACTCACCAAACCATATATACATACTTCCAAGCGAACGTGTCGTAATGTATGTCCAGCTTTGCCTAAGTTTCTGTGGTTGTTGCATCTTTCAAAAAACAATGTTCTGTTAATACACGAAATTCGTATTTCTTCATTTACTTTGTAACTGTTCATGATCACGTCTATCATACTTCAACAGTCACCACATTGTCAAGGTAACGTTGAAAATAATCTAGTATCTATTACCTTTTAACAGCTCTGGGCGTACACCGTTGACAAAAAAGTGTATATGTAGAACATCATGTTGTCTTATATCATATCATATTTTAAGGTATCATTTGTTTTATGGCATTATCTATGCACATACAAAAACATAATCACAAACTAAAATATTCTTTACAAACAACTAAACAAATACATGAACAAAAACATTTCTCTCCTAAAGTGAAAATAACAAAAATAAACACAAATAAAGAGTGTATGAATCTTCAGCATGTATAATTGCTCTCAATCTTCTAGGCATAGATGATATCAGATTTCTACAGTAGTGTGGATGAGAAGCTACCACATCCCAGGGTTCTTGAATTTGTACCCATAAGCCATCTTTTGTTCTTCGTGCATGTGCAGGGAATGTGTGTACAAAATATTGCATTTAGATAGAACAAATGCCGAGGGAAATATTATAATAGTTATTATAATGTATATAATATGTTAACGTTAAAGTATGCTGTGTGTGGGAAACAATATTACGAAACTAATTTGTCAGAATATATTACAAAGGTTCGTTAAAAAAAAGTGCTTCATGCCGGGAGGCGAACCTAAGCTCTAAACCACGCCATCACTGCACACTCTGCCACAGAGCTAACGGAACACACCACTAGTCAGTCTTTAGTGCATGCCATATAGCGCAACTGCTGCAGTGGGTGCATAGCTTTGCTGGTTACCTTGCGAACCGTGCACTGTATCGAGCAGGACTCATGAATTTTGTTCAAGAAATTCTTCTTTTTTATTTATTTATTTATTTTTGGTCAAAGGGTGTACATAATTTTTCATTGTAATCCATGCTAAGCTGAATATTTCTAATTTATACAATATAATATCAGCACACAAAACCTGTCTAAACAAAAAATCACAATGGATTGAAATGATAAAACTTTGTGCAGGAAATATACACATTAAGAAGAAAATCAGAATTATCACTGTACGACTAACTAAGAGTAATATTCTCCATCTGATTCCCAAGATATCATAACTTATCCCTGACATGGATAAAAATGTCCCTTTTATCTTATACATGTTTATGATCATGATAACCCCAAATACTTCAAATTCTCATTTTATTACATTCAAGAATTTAATAGAAAGCACTAGAATAATATTGAAAACCATTAACAAACCTGAAAACAAAAAGAACGCAAAAAAAAAAAAAAAAACCGCACATACAATAGCCAAAACATTACCACTTTGTTTCCTTTGCATTTCTACAACAACCACGTTTTTCTTTTGAATTCACATTCTATGGCTACATATGGAATGTGAAATACTATCTTGATCCAGTTATCCAGTCTATTCTGATTGATCAGGACTTAATGATTGATGCCAGTGGTACTGGTCAAACCCTTTTGATATGAATGTAAAAGCGCTGTCTGTAATCTGGCAATGACAAGTTTGTTTGGTTGGGGATCCCTCCCCGTGACCTGCAACATCAGCGAAAGGATATATCTTTGCACTTGGTGGCCTTTTCTATTTGAACGGCACCTAGAAAACAAATTCAACCCGCTGTTAAGGTTGGAAGCAATTGCGTTGTTCACAAGTACCTTCGCCTTTTGGCTAGACTACCAGTACCACTGTTCAGCGGCCATATCTTCAAGACTTTGCTTCATGCAAGGCCACCATTGCTTGGAGATTATTATCTGCAAGATGTTTGTCCCATGGCAGAAAACTATGTTGCATAAAGGAAAATCATTTTTCTGGTGAACCTAACCAAACAAATGTGTAAAACTCGGAAGTTATTTGATAAGAAATGATTTCGATTCACTTCAGGTGAAATGGTTTACCCGAAACCCAATACAAACCTGTAGACCTCATTGTACCCTTTTTTACAAACACTCCCATAGTGTTAAAGTTTTGTTGTCTGCAGGCTTTGGGCACAAAACATCTGTTTTATTTGCTCAATTAAAATATGTCCTGAGTAGGCAGATGGAAAAAGAAGAGATTTTGCATGTAATCAAATACATTTCCTATGATTATAGTTTTATGTTTACACAATGCTACTAATTAATTTAGTTTCTCTCTCTTTCTTTCTCTGAGCTTATGAACGAGAAGTTCAGCAGTTGTAATAATTTTGGCACAAGGAATTTGTTTAGTTGTTGTTTTCACATGAACGCACACGTTCTCTTGGGGACCGAAATCTATAAATGAAAATTTTATTAAAGAACCTCAAAAAATCTTGTAATCTACGACAGGCTTGAAGATCATCTTTCTAAAAAAATTATACATTTTTGCCTGTTAAAACACATCCCAGAATTTAACAGCCAACGCAATAATGAAACATCTTTGTGAAAACGATTAGACATGCTCTGGAATCTTTACTAGGAGGGTAGGTCCATAAGTTTCCGGCCTAACCATTTTCTAAATATAATATATTTCACCTTTCAATATAGTTACCCTTTATTGCAATACACTTTCTCACATCTTTGAGTTAACATTTCAACCCCCCCCAAAAAAAATAGAAGTCTTGTCTGCAAAATGAGCATAAACAGCATCCATTACTTTTTCTCACACTTAAATTTCGTTCCTCGAAGGTCCTTCTTGAGTTTTGAGAAGAGGAAATAGTCACTGGGAGCTAATCGATCTCCTTGAAGCCGCATACGATAATCTTGCATTCATTTGTTCATTGTTGATTTACCTGTCACGTAGCAAAGCTATCATATTGTATGTGAGTCACCGCCACAGGTGGCCGAGGTCTCGGACTCGTGAGCGGGAGGTCTGGGTTCGAATACCGACAGGACCGTCCTTCTTGACTGAGTTTTTTTTCCAGGTTTTCCTCAGTCCTCATAAATGGCAAATGCCGGGGAAGTACCCTAAACTTAGGCCTGGAACGATTCCTTCCATAAAATCCTTTCCCAATATATCATTTCATCTCATGTATCATCAGTGTCCATCGCCTGTGGTGCCTCTGTAGCAAAAACGGGCGTTAAATCACTATTCATTCATTCATGTATGTGAGTCACATCTGTTTACCGAACATCATACTACATATTACTGTTGTTTTTCAGTCCAACTTTGAAATTTTGCAGACAAGACTTCTGTGTGTGTGTGTGTGTGTGTGTGTGTGTGTGTGTGTGTGTGTGTGTGTGTGTGAGAGAGAGAGAGAGAGAGAGAGAGAGAGAGAGAGAGAGAGAGAGAGAGAATTTGCCTTACTATTTTTCTTTTCAATAACAAAATTCAGAGTTACATTATACTATACAGCAGATATTACCATTAACATGCCCTTTTCTTTCTTTTTCCCCTTCTTCTTCTTTTTGTAACGCAATACAGAGCATTCATAATTATATTATACAACCCAGTCAATATCACCACCAACATACCCTTTTCTTGGTATCTAACACTACTTATTGCCCAACATAAATTGGTGCCAATGCGTCGTAGCTTTATTCTAAAGTATTTATTTACCTTTTTAAGGTAAACCATTCGATTATTCGCCACACGTGGTTGGGGTGACATCACTCCTTCGCCTTCATTTTAATGAACACTGGGACGCTACACATTTATATTTTATTCTTTTTCAAACAATATCATTATACTTTTCTAATTCCTCCTCTTTACATGCTTCATTTTATTTAGACATTAATGTAATTATTCTATTCCTTCTATTGTTACATAACCAGTTTTCCAATATTATTCATTCTTTAATCTTATTTTCTTTAACAACATTTCCTATTATTCTTTAACATCATTAATACAAACATTTAACTCCTTGAACAACATTGTTGTAGTTATCTAACGTTTTCCCTTCACACAATTTTTCTTCCTTGTTACAACTGTTTATTTAATATCTTGTTCATTCTCTAACACATATCCAGTCCTTTTTTTTTAATCACTCAATTGATTTTATTCCTTGTTACAATCAACGTTTATTTATATTATTAATCCGTTCATTCTTATTCTTCTAGCAACGTTAATATATTCCCTTGTTACAATTAACATTTATTTATGTCATCAATTCTTTCATTAGCATCGCCAGAATGATCATCTGATCCTATCTTCATCCTATTTAGGGTATGTCTCTGAGAGCCGGACTGGTATCTATGGCACGAGAGTGGTTTCCAGAGTTTAGGTTCGTTCTCTTGGTCGCCCGCCCATGCGGCTGGCCTCTGGACTCGAGCATCTTCGAACTCCGTACCTAAATGGATCATCGCGGTCCTCCTGTATACACGGTCTCCGATTGACTTGCAAATGCCTTGCCAGTGTGCCGCTGCCCCAAGAGGATCTTGATTCGAACCCGTATTTGGTATTTTAAGAAACATTTTCTCCTTCCGACTATCAGTAACTTTCAAAATTTTGCTAACATTATCTCTATCAGTTTCTATCTCCTGCTTACTATTTCTGGGCTCCCCGAATTTTTCGTCTATTTTTCTTCCTAATCCTTTGCTGTGTTACCCATAATTATCAATTACTTCTTCGTCTAGTTCTTTTTTTTTTATCACTGGTTAATTTTTCCCCTAGTTCATTTTCATTATTAATTGCATTTCCTCCTATTTCTTTTTGATTATTAACAACTTCTCTGTTTATTTCTTTTGGGTTATTAATTATTTCTTAATTTAGTTTTGTCTTATTATTAGTTAATCTTTCCCCCAATTCATTTGGTTATTAATTACTCTTTCTCCTAGTTTTTTTTTTATTGTCACCAACTTCTTCGTTTAGATTTTGTTTATTACTAGCTAACTAATATTTCCCTTAATTCTACCCGGGATTCCTCAGTAAATGTTTCATACCTTCTCGATGCTGCTGCAGATTACTTCTTAATTTCTGCATGATATCAAATAGCTCCTTACTTAATTTACACGGTTCATTTTGATTTTTATCAAATGTATTTATTTTTTTTAATTCAGCTCGATTGCTACCTAATACGTTTTTTTAAAATTCCTTTTAGCTTTCACTAAGCTGTTGGGGCATCATTTGTGTCATAAGGGCTACCAGTTTGTCATAACCTGGTCCTCCTAGGTTACCCTGACTATCTAGCTCAAGTAGCCCCCGAGTTCCCTGTCTTCTATTTCATGAGGGCTCTCCATAACTATTGCAGGTTCCTGATGATGAACTACTATTTCGGGCTGCTGGTCCCCTGCATTAATTTCCCGAGTGTTCTCTTCCCTATCGTTATCCGCCATTCTGACTAGTTTTCTATTTCTTAGTATCATAAATGTTAACTTAACACCCCTGATTGCTCAATGAAAATTAGATAACAAAAATTTAACAGCATGAATCCTACATAACTCCCGAATACAATGTGAAACAGCACACTCGAAATGTTTACATCAATTTAAATTTTCTTTTCTGTGCCTTTAGTTTTCTTTCTTCTGTCGCTGCAGTTGATCGGCCGCTGTTCCTGTTTTCGATGCTTGTACGTGTTTCCCTCGCTCGTCCCGGTGCAGGCCTTTCCGTGTGATGATAGGTCTCCAGCAAGCTTCTCCTCACGTGCCGCCACATTTGCCTCCTCTGCTAGACGTGGTCATCTCCTTGTTGGCTCCGTTCAGCATTGGCCTCCTATTCTCCTCCTAGGCGTCCAGGCGTCTCTCCTTCTCGGCGTCGTATTTCTACTCCCTTGGCGCCTTGGTGCCCCACGTTGAAACTTTTTTTTACTGTGGTTGTTAATGTTGTTAGATGTACCCGAGGGACCCACTTCATACCCCAGATCGTTAAAGGGTCCGAAGTCGCCTTTCGTGTCTTAGTGGTCACGGGAGGAAGGAGATGGTTCAAATCACATAATTTGCTTCATTGAACGCATTGAGATGTTTAATCACATGACACTTTGTTATGAGTCATCTGATTCGCTACCTCTATGACTTTAATGACGCGAGCTACATATGTAGCTTGAAATTATATCTGTGCGCCTCTTGTCTACTGTCTCTGGTAAAACGATATTGGTAATCAAGACGTCTATTTGGCACAAGCGTCTCTGCCTCTGGTAAAGCGATGTTGATCATCAAAACGTGCTTTTGCAAAGTTGTTCCCGCTTATACTCGAAATTCAAAACGCCGCCACATGGTCATAAGAGTTCAAGAGCGACATATTTCCCACGGCTTCCTGAGCCTTTAAAATATTTAAATGCTATTGGTAAGCTCTTGAGCTCCCAAACGCACTTTCTTTCTCTATCACCTCTTTGCCTTCTTAATGCGGAGCTCATGATCATACGATGTAAAGACGTCATCGAGGACACCTGTTCCCCTCCTACCTTTTAACGAATTTGAAGTATCTCGAGCAACTAAGATACAAAAGACCTATTGTTTGCACACCTGCATGCACTTAGCTTTTGTCACAATAGAGACACCCATTGCTCTAGCCATTATCAGTAGAAGAGGGCACAAAAGATTACAAGAGGCAACCTTTTCCCTGCTGTCATATGTCCAGGTAGCCATGAACAAATTTTAGTGGTACAGGAAATGTTCCTGTTTGTTACTACAGACTATTAACGGCTTCCTGAGCCTTTAAAATATTTAAATGCTATTGGTAAGCTCTTGAGCTCCCAAACGCACTTTCTTTCTCTATCACCTTTTTGCCTTCTTAATGCGGAGCACATGATCATACGATGTAAAGACGTCATCGAGGACACCTGTTCCCCTCCTACCTTTTAACGAATTTGAAGTATCTCCAGCAACTAAGATACAAAAGACCTATTGTTTGCACACCTGCATGCACTTAGCTTTTGTCACAATAGAGACACCCATTGCTCTATCCATTATCAGTAGAAGAGGGCACCAAAGATTACAAGAGGCAACCTTTTCCCTGCTGTCATATGTCCAGGTAGCCATGAACAAATTTTAGTGGTACAGGAAATGTTCCTGTTTGTTACTATAGACTATTATAATACTTAATAATTATTACTATTTGACTTATCTAAATGCATTCACTCTTGGGCATGAGTGGGTGTGGGGACACAACTAACAGAAGTCTCGAAAACTATATACTTAGCAAGCTGGCAATGCCTGCCGGCTCGCATATCTTTCTGCGTTGCTATGGAAGCGGGACAGACAATCGACATGCATTTCTCCCCGCCGTAGTTGTTGCCCACTGTCCGGTTCTCAGTGCATAAAACAAATGTCTACCGTCGCGTAAAACACACAGCATGTGCAGCCAATTTCGTTCTGAAGAGATTGCGTTATATCAGAAGATACAGTGTAAGCCCTTTGTATGTACACCGCACGCCCAATCATTTAATCATGAGTTAATTCAAGCTAAACATCTGCTGTATGGATGTCATCTCAAGATTTGGTCAACACTATCCACAACATTTCAGTCTTAAAACTCGGAAAATTTCTATCCCCTCATTCTCAAACTCTGTACCTTGAACATCAATTGTACCAGCAGAAATATCTTGAGGAAGTGATGAAAATATTAGCAGCACCATGTTTCCGAAACTCTGGGTGAACGCACAAGACAAACACGGTAATTGTGGAAAGTTATTTTAAAATTTTGGTACAAAATATACACCGAACTTAAACTCTTTTCATTTGTATCCGCTTCTCCAAATAAAAAATGCACGAATCTTTTTCATTCATTCTCTCCTAATTTTATGGAAGATGCAATTGTAGTCAAATATGAATTATACATTACATGTGGCTGAAAGCGTCACAGATATTGACGAATGCTGAACTTGGCAACATTGATGCCATTTAAGAAAATTTTTAGTTCTTTCATTAAAATTTACCCAGCTTTTCAAATGATCTTCATATTCCACGTAATCTAAAAATGTATATTGTGGTAAAGGAACTATTATTACTCATCTACAAAACATGCTATGATTGAATCAACTTTCACTGTAATGTGCAACACAGATATCGTTTCCAAAAAGTTATTTTATACTTGGGACTATGCGTAGTTCTCGGAGGTAGCAAGCAGCGTTTTGTAAATATATTTTAACTTTTTTAAGCTTATTAAAATAAAAGTAAATTAGTAAAAAATCCATCTTATCAATGACACATCAGTTTACACAAAATGATTGATAATTTAGAAAGGATGAATTTAAATGAACTATAATAATTAAACAATAATACCACTGATATCACTTTCTGCACTCTTTATGTTGTGATACTTTTTTAATTTTGTGTATAATTATTTTTGAAATAAAGTACTCCAATCAAATCTTATACAGTGGACTTTTTAAATTTGAATTCCAAGGGAGGGGGGAAGAGAGAATTATATAAAATTTAAATTAGCAAAAAATATACACATTTAAGTTGTAAATTCAATGTCAAAACCACGAATGTGCAATTTTCACGTAAGTACACTTTCTGAATAGCTGTGGTGGTAGATTCTTATGTCCAAATCACATACTTGTAAGATCATTCAATTCTGATACGGAGTGTTCGCATTACACTTGATCCAAGGAAGTGGGCGGAAGGAAGGCTTTAGAGTGCGAAGTAAGCAACGGCATTCTAGATCCGTAATTTCCGCATTTTACTCATAAACTTTCATCGATCTATGGCATGCACACAATTATACTTTAATTTGACTAACCTGTCACAGGAGTTGCTCAAAGTGGTGTCCTTCGGCATTCCCGAGATCTTTTGATGAAATGTGCATTCACACAGTAAGATTTGGAGAACCATTTAGAAATAATTATGTCTTCAAAAAAACTCCCTTATAGCCTACAAAGCATCACGGTCATTATGGGCTGGGGCAGAATCTTGTTAAAAATATGCATCTTGTTTTTCACGATTAGTTAATTGTTTATAAAAAGATTTGCGACTAATTGCGTACGATATCTCTCAGAATTTACGGTATATTAAGTGCTCCAGAATCTTGAAACCATGCTTCATCAGAGAAAATGACTAACTGTGGATCATCAGTGATGAATGTTCTGTTAAATCCAATTACAAATACTTTCTTTCTCGTTGTCATGCGACCGTAATTCTTGGACAATAGTAACTCTTTAATTTTAAAAATTTAGTAGCCGCATGAACTAAAGGTTTTGAAATGCCTGCTTCTTGTGCTATACGAAGTAAAGATTTGTAAGGAGAACGTTCAAGTGATATCATCCAGCGTTTCTATTGTTAGAACCCTATATTTAGACCTACGAATTTTAGAGTTCAATGATCCCGTTTCTTTGTCTATTGACAAAGTTTCTAGCTGTACCTTTAATTGTAGATCGAATGCCATGAACTCTGCCAACAAATTGCCTACACACTTGTCGGCATGAATCTGTTTTGACACAAGTATCGCGCGCGCCCGTTGTTGTACAGTAAATTTAATTTAAATTATCTGAATAACTGATTTAATGCACACACAGCACACTAATTTTAAACATAATTCCACGTACGCAAGGCAAACACGTCTTCAAATACTGCAAAATGTACAATGCCACGACCGATAACATAGAGCCCGCGCAAATACATTTTCTATTGCCGACACTTCAACCTGAACTAACGATAAGCCTTGACAGGGAATGTATGGGCTCGTGCAGCACTGAATTATGCATCTAGGGTGCCACTGTTTACTTCGCGCTCTACCAGTTTTCCCCCCACCCATTTTCTTGGGTCAAGCGTGACTCGAACTCTCCGTATATACAATTCTTAAAACACGAATGTGATTGTAGATTAACACTTTCAATGCCATTGTAATCAATGTGGCACGTTCACGGAAAAAGCTCTAAAATTTAGCGTACACTAAACTTCCTTTAGAATTTCTACTTTTTTTTTTTCTGTAATGTTAAGCCATAATACATACTACACTTCCAATATTACAAAAATATAATGTGCATGGACAAATGCAGCTGAAAACTTTGAGTTCTTTGGTTATTGATTTCAGTACAATTATGAAACTTTTCATAAATTTTTAGCTCTTACACAAAGAGGTGGGAAGCCTACATTTTTGAGCAAATGATGAAGATGGCATAGATATTGGAAATGGGGTTAAAGGACTGTGCCTATTCATAAAAGAGGTGGAAAATCCATGTTATTGAGAAGATAAAAGCTGCAGGTACAGTACAAGCAAACAAAAAACCTACTTCAGTGATAATATGGTAATTAAACAACTTTTTTTAATTGTGCACTAAATTTTAGAGTTTTTTCCATGAATGTGCCACATTTGTTACAATGGCAGTACTTTGGATATCTACACCAGTTGAATTTGCATTATTACTTTTTGTTGTCTGTCACTAAAATTCTTATAAATACTTATTAACACAGCATAAAATGGAATTCAGGAATAAGAACTGCTTTTTGAATTAATAAAATTTTGCCTTCAAATCATTCAAATAAGGGCGAAAATTTGAATTAAATAGGAATTTTAACATACTTTTTAATAGGGATTTCAAGGGGAATAAGCTTCTGAATTATCCATATTTCAATTAAAGAGCTTTTTGTTGTAATAAATTATATTATGCAATTATAGCATTTAATTTCTCTGGTGCAATATGAAATAGTTTATAAGAATTTAATTATCCTTCCCCCCCCAAACTCACTCAATAACTCACACACATGCATGCATGTGAAAATACTGTTAGGTACAATTTTCATGCTGCAGAATATGGAAAAGATAATATACAATAATTAAATGTGCGAATAACAGAATTTCTGACTTGTTCTTATTGTGACATGTGTAACATGAATTGTATAGTTTGGACCATAAGTAACTTATTTTGATTGCTCTGAGGGCAAAGTAATTAATAGGAAATCTGATATAGTGGTAAATCCATGAACTTTGTTATGTTTCACATTGGAGCATTGCTGAGTAAAATTTTGTCCAAATTTTTTCACTACTATTTTGTGGCACAATTTTAAACCTTTTATGTGACTTAAAATTCTGTACAACATAGAAACCAAAAGTGACCCTAGGTCACTATATTTATAATAAGGAAAATTATTCAGAATAGATTCCCACTGTATTTCTTTTATTAATGTTAGACATTAATGAGCATGGAACCACCTCTGTAATACAGTTTGTTCAGGGGTTGTTCTTAATAAAATCCTTAATGGCTCAGTTAGACGTTTTATCTTCAGCTTTCTATGATGCAAAGAATGGCTGTTGCCTTAGTTTAAATAGCTCTGGTCTGCTAGTTACTTTAATGCAATTCATTAATATTCACTATCACAAACACTAACAACTGAAGTTCTAGACTAAGTATTATCTGTAAAATATAAAAATGATTCAAATTACTGACTATATTTTTGTTTGTAAGTACAGGTATTATCCTCTGAGATCTTAAATTATGCTGAAGAAGAAGAAGCTGATGTGGCATTGACATTATATTCAGCAGCTCTACTGCGCAATAACCTGGTTAAAATTCTGGGAAAAATTCTCCAGCATCCTGATGCAATGAGAAGAATTACGTGGGAGCAAGCTGCAAAGTTAAGTTGGCTACATGAAAGTTTGATATCACATCGTTTGAGTGCCTTGTCATTGGTTCCTGCTGCACAAAAGCTACTCCTCGCACCTGCAGTGATAGTACCAGAAGACCAAATATCCTTGATATTGCATGAAACATGTTTTAACTATTGGGATGATTCTATTCCTATACACCATTTCAAGATTGACTCTGTATTAAAAGAGCTGCCTGAATCCTTAAGAACAGAAAAGCTTTTCCATGTTGTTTCTAAGTCAAAATGCACAGATGTTGAACCATTTCTTGATATTGTATTCCAGAAACTAAAGCAGGGTTCAGTAGTTTTGAGTTCACCATTGCTATATGGGATTTTACATAATTATCCATTTCCTTGCATTCTTCCAGATTTTCAGGAGGCTCTTGACTATATTACTAAGGAAATAATTAACAAAGAACAAATGCTGCATGATTTGTACGTAAGCATTCCTCTGGGACAAGAAAATCTGAAAGCTTTCTTGTTGAATGTGGTAGAGTTTCTATTTTCTGATCAGTCACCTTTATCACATACAGCAAAATTGCAAATTCAAATTATATTACCGTACTTAAAAACAGATATATGCAAGTATTTGTATTCTAATACTCTTTCTAGCAGTAAAAATTATATTGACTTGTTTTCAGCTTTAAAGAATGATGACTATCCTGCTGATGTAAACGATGCTAAACATACCTTAATGTCTGCTCTAAAATCTAGGGAACTTGATTTACAAAAATATGCTGTTGGCTTCAACCCGGAACTTTATGGTAGTAACAGGCTATCTCTGCTGTTGGCTTACCTACAAAGGTTAAGTATATTGCTGCCCAATGTACACCCTGCATCTGCATATATTAGCACACTGTTACCGTATGCTAAATTTAAATACACTGCTTCTAAGGGAGGGACATTTATTCCTAGGACACCTTTTGATATTGCCATGCTTTTCAATGCATTTAATACTATTGGAGAAGACCTAAGTGAAGCAAGAACAGAATTATATCAGGCATTAATAAAAGAAATACAGTGGGAATCCATTCTGAATAATTTTCCTTATTATAAATATAGTGACCCAAGGTCACTTTTGGTTTCTATGCTGTACAGAATTTTGAGTCACAAAGAAGGTTTAAAACTGTGCCATAAAATAGTATTGAAACATTTTCTTGACAAAGTTAAAAATTTTACTAAGCAATGCTCCAATGTGAAACTTAATAAAGTTCATGGATTTACCACTATATCAAAACCTGTTGACATCCTATTGAATTATTCATTGGCAACAATTACATTGCCCTCAGAAAAATCAAAATATGCTACTTATGGGCCAAACTATACCACTTATGTTACACATACTGAAAATAAATTTACTACATATCCTTTGATTATCACAGAAGTTCCAGTAATTAAACAAAATGAAGCACAACACTTGCTGAAAACTAAATGTACAATAAATGGCACCGTAGACAGAAGAATAAAGTCAGCCATGAATGATATTTTGCAATATTTAGAAGTGGAAAAATATGGAATCTTTCCTTCATATATACATATAGAGTGCAATGATAGTAATCAGAAAAAGCTTTACCTGAGTTCAAAAGAGTATCCAGTATGCACTGGTGTAACTCCTTTACCTACTGTCGATATACAACAAATGCATACCACAGGAAACAAAATATTATTTAAAACTGAAACTGCAAAAAATTATTCTACTGAAATAGAAGTGATTCCCACAGAAGCTGCTACATTTGGTGTAACTTCTACTGATTTAGTTGGTGAACAACTCACAACATCAAAACCAATTACAGAGATGAACAAGATTACAGAAATATTTCAAGAGAATGTGGATACGACAACAATAGCTGCTACACTTCCAGTTTCAGAAACTGAATCTATGTATGAAACAAGCACTATAGCAGCCATGACAAAAGAAGATACAATGGAAGTAACCAGAACAACAATACATCCAGTATATACTCAAACCATTAAAGGAAAAGAAATTGACATTCATAAAATTACAACTGAGTCTGCAGAAATGGAATTAACAAATGATTCCTTTATTTTACCCACTGAAGGGCAAACTTCTACTAGCAGAAGAGGTGCTGAATATACCACATTTATTGCACCAATTGTGGAAATGACAGACAAAAACAAATTAAAGCATATGGAAATGAGTAGTACTGTATTACCGGAAGTATATGTGAAACAGACTACTACAGATATCACTGAAATTTCATCAATGTTACCAGAGACAATGGATGAAAAAACAACAATTAATCTGGAGTTAACAGAGACCTTACCAATGAAAATTATTTTAGATGTGGAACAAACAACTGTTATTCCAACAGAATCTAAATATACAACTGATACAATCCCCTCAGTCACTGATATGATGACAACTGAGAAACCTGAGACAGTAACAATAAAAAATGAAGTTACTGAATCTGAAACAATTTTTCTAACAAATGAAGAGGTAGGAACAGTGGATATGTTCAATTCAGAAGTAACCATGGACTCTGAATTACCTGATACTACTCTATTTAAGGTACAGGCAAGCAAAACCTATGCTTCTCAAACAGCTACATTTACAATGCCCACAATAACTGAAATGAATACCAATGAATTTGTAACACATTATACAAGTCATGACACAACTACAGAAACAGAACTCAAACCTACTGAAACAATAGAAAAATACTCTGAAGAACTAACTACTCAGGAAACTTATGCTGTTGAAAATGAAAGACAGACAACTAGGTCACCTATTTCATATACAGAAACTGAAACAACTCCTACACCATTCAAAGAAAAATATGTGTCAGAGGCTAGTGAAGTGTATACATGGAAAAAAGAAACTGAAGAAACAGTGACAATTACTGAAGAAACACCCACATATGCAATGCCGAATATATATAATGATGCTTTTACAACAGAAATTCCTTTGCCAGCCCTTGTCAAAAGAATAAACAAAACTTCAAATGGTATAGAGTGCATAAAAATACCAAATATCACTTCTCTTTTAGCACCACAAGTTGTTTCCAAAGAACCAATAATCCTTATTAGAAATATCTTGTTCAAACCTGAAGTTTTGGTGGCATTGAAGCAATTTAAACTTGCAGAAAGTGAATCACCTTCAGAAATGCTAATAAGATTTCTAAAGTTCTTAAAATATTACGTTCCTCTGACACCCGTTATAATTAATACTATTGATGAAATACTTTTAAAGATAAGTCTTGATTTCTCCTTCATAAATGCACCTTACAGAATGATAGAAATATGCATGGATGACAAAGGAGAAGTACAATCCATTTCACCAGATGCAACCACCTTGAGTGCATCAGAGGCACTTCCATTGACAACAGATAATGGTGTATATACAACCACAGATAAAGAAGCTTTGGAAGCAGAAACTATAGAAACACAAACAGAACAAATGTCCACAACTGTTACACCAACAACACAAATCACCACTTTAGCAGAAGTTTTCCTGTCCACTCTTTCAGAGACTATGAACAAAACATCAAGAACTGCAGAATGTATGAAAATACCAAATATCACTACTCTATTAACAGCAATACCACAAGTTAATAAAGAATCCTTCCATACTGTAGAAAGCATACTTTTGAAACCTGAAGTTCTAGTAGCAATAAAGAAATTTAAAGTTATACAGACCGAAGCTCCTGCAGAAATGCTAATAAGACTTTTGAATTTTATAAAATATTACACTGAACTGAACTCTATGATCATGAATGCAATTGATGATGTTCTATCAGAAATTAACATTAATTCTTATGAGATGAATATAACCTTCAGTACTCTAGAAGTATGTATTGATGAAGCAGGCATGATACAAACCATACTGCCAGTAATATCTTCCTTGGAGACTACAGAAGAAATGTCCTCAACTGTAAGTTATTATGATGCACATACTAAAAAAGGTATATGGAGGATAGAAACCCAAGAAAGCATAATATCAACTGAAAAAATTCCCGCTTCTATAGCACCAGCAACTAATTCTGAATTTATTAGTACAACCTTAGAACAAACTTCATTACCAATTATTTCCGAAGGAAAAATAGCCATAAATAAAACATCAAACATAATAAAATGTATAAATGTACCAAATATCATTTCTCTTTTAGCATTACAACAAAATGTTTCCAGAGAATCAATAATCCTTATTAGAAATATCTTGTTCAAACCTGAAGTTTTGGTGGCATTGAAGCAATTTAAACTTGCAGAAAGTGAATCACCTTCAGAAATGCTAATAAGATTTCTAAAGTTCTTAAAATATTACGTTCCTCTGACACCTGTGATAATTAATACTATTGATGAAATACTTTTAAAGATAAGTCTTGATTCCTCCTTCATAAATGTACCTTTCAGAATGATAGAAATATGCATGGATGACAAAGGAGAAGTACAATCCATTTCACCAGATGCAACCACCTTGAGTGCATCAGAGGCACTTCCATTGACAACAGATAATGGTGTATATACAACCACAGATAAAGAAGCTTTGGAAGCAGAAACTATAGAAACACAAACAGAACAAATGTCCACAACTGTTACACCAACAACACAAATCACCACTTTAGCAGAAGTTTTCCTGTCCACTCTTTCAGAGACTATGAACAAAACATCAAGAACTGCAGAATGTATGAAAATACCAAATATCACTACTCTATTAACAGCAATACCACAAGTTAATAAAGAATCCTTCCATACTGTAGAAAGCATACTTTTGAAACCTGAAGTTCTAGTAGCAATAAAGAAATTTAAAGTTATACAGACCGAAGCTCCTGCAGAAATGCTAATAAGACTTTTGAATTTTATAAAATATTACACTGAACTGAACTCTATGATCATGAATGCAATTGATGATGTTCTATCAGAAATTAACATTAATTCTTATGAGATGAATATAACCTTCAGTACTCTAGAAGTATGTATTGATGAAGCAGGCATGATACAAACCATACTGCCAGTAATATCTTCCTTGGAGACTACAGAAGAAATGTCCTCAACTGTAAGTTATTATGATGCACATACTAAAAAAGGTATATGGAGGATAGAAACCCAAGAAAGCATAATATCAACTGAAAAAATTCCCGCTTCTATAGCACCAGCAACTAATTCTGAATTTATTAGTACAACCTTAGAACAAACTTCATTACCAATTATTTCCGAAGGAAAAATAGCCATAAATAAAACATCAAACATAATAAAATGTATAAATGTACCAAATATCATTTCTCTTTTAGCATTACAACAAAATGTTTCCAGAGAATCAATAATCCTTATTAGAAATATCTTGTTCAAACCTGAAGTTTTGGTGGCATTGAAGCAATTTAAACTTGCAGAAAGTGAATCACCTTCAGAAATGCTAATAAGATTTCTAAAGTTCTTAAAATATTACGTTCCTCTGACACCTGTGATAATTAATACTATTGATGAAATACTTTTAAAGATAAGTCTTGATTCCTCCTTCATAAATGTACCTTTCAGAATGATAGAAATATGCATGGATGACAAAGGAGAAGTACAATCCATTTCACCAGATGCAACCACCTTGAGTGCATCAGAGGCACTTCCATTGACAACAGATAATGGTGTATATACAACCACAGATAAAGAAGCTTTGGAAGCAGAAACTATAGAAACACAAACAGAACAAATGTCCACAACTGTTACACCAACAACACAAATCACCACTTTAGCAGAAGTTTTCCTGTCCACTCTCTCAGAGACTATGAACAAAACATCAAGCACTGTAGAATGTATGAAAATACCAAATATCACTACTCTATTAACAGCAATACCACAAGTTAATAAAGAATCCTTCCATACTGTAGAAAGCATACTTTTGAAACCGGAAGTTCTAGTAGCAATAAAGAAATTTAAATTTATACAGACCGAAGCTCCTGCAGAAATGCTAATAAGACTTTTGAATTTTATAAAATATTACCTTGAACTGAACTCCAAGATCATGAATGCAATTGATGATGTTCTGTCAGAAATTAACATTAATTCTTATGCGATGAATATAACCCTCAGTACTCTAGAAGTATGTACTGATGAAGCAGGCATAGTACAAACCATACTGCCAGTAATATCTTCCTTAGAGCCAACAGAAGAAATACCCTCTACCATAAGTTATCATGAAGCAGATGAACTGCATGACAAAGAAGACATTTTGAAAACCACATCCCCAGCAGTTATTGTTGAAAGCAAAGTCCACTTTACCACACAAAAGTACACAGAGACAACTGTTCCACTGGCATCTGACACATATATAAACAGTACAGAAACTGCTCTTAGCATTCCATCATTAGAAGAAACTGAGACCACTACAGAAATTACAGATTCTGCTAAAACAACAACTATAATATCCCAGCCTTCACCTGGAATCGATGAAAATGACATTCTTGGGGTAGGTGCTGAACTAGTAATTAAACAGCACAAAGTATCATCTAGTATACAAGACACAAACATAGAGCCAGTTCAAAAGGCACAGACTTTTACTAATAAACCATTATATACTGAAACTGAAATAATTACCACCACTTCGTCACTGGAGGAACAATCAACTACCTCTACAGAAATTGGAACTACTGTCCCAATGCTAGGATATGCTGTGACACAAACAGCTGAATCGGATACAGCAGTTATCACGATGAAAACAGAAGAAAGCATTCAGGAAACAAAATCTGTACAGCAAGAGGAAACAACAATTATTACTACAGAAAAGGCAGAAACACATACAGAAACAGCAGTTGCTGAAACCAAATTAACAGAGATAATAAATGAAACAACTGATGAGATGGCAACTATGGAAATATCCACAATTGGAGCATTTTCAACAAATATATCAAAAATGACAACAGAAACAACAGAAGCAGTGCAAGGAACTGCAATAACTGAAATAGAACCAATAGAAAAATCAGAAGAAGTAACTGATACGACATGGATAACAAAAATACCCACAGACCAAGAGAATCTAACAACAATGCATATGTTTGTAAAAGAAATGCTCCAAACAATTACAGAAACAACAGCAATGTGGAGTACAAAAAAGCCTGTAACTGAAGAGGATTTCACACATATGCCAACAGATTTCACACAAACACCAGAAGCAATACCAATAACTGCATTAGGTTCTAAACAAATACTGGAAGTCATTGACCATGAATGGACTACAGAAACTGCTACTACTACAACTACAACAAATTCATTGGGCAAGACAGAAACACCAGAATTAATAACTGAAATAGACACAGTGCCAACTGAAGTACAGTTAACAAAAATAACTACAGAAATACCACTTATAACAGAAGCAACTACTTTATTGGGAACTGCTGACAGAGCAGAAGGAACAGATCAATTTAGTTCAACAGTAAACGCAGACATTGCTCCTTATGAAACCATGAAACACTGGCCATTTTCTATAACATCCACAACAGAAACTGTAACAAAAGAAATGCCACAGTTAACCCAATCAAATAAGATACACTTAAGCACAACATCAAGCAGCACGAATACAGCAATAACTCAAGAAACAACTACAGATAATGATGAATATGTAATCATGTATACAATGGCAACTGATAAGATTGAAACCAAGGCAGAACCAACTATATCTTCTTTGCAAAGCACACAAAAACTGAATGAAACAAAATCTAATCTCCATTGCATTAGAATACCAAAAATATCTTTATTATTAAATGCTACAGAGCATTTATCTCATGATTTATTAAATGCTCTAAGAAAAATACTTCATAGAACAGATGTACTCAGTGTTCTGAAAAACTTCCAGATTCCTGAAACTTCCACTGTGGCCTATGCTCTGAGGAAACTTTTGATATTTTTAAAATATAATGCTGATTTAGATATTCCTACAACTGAAAGTATCAGTAAAATCATGAGAAACATTAAGTATGGTGCTCTTGGTGCCTCTGGTATTATAATGAATGAAATATGTTTTAATGCATCTACGTTAGTACAGCCAACAACATCATCCCTTGCACATTTAAAGGAACAAACTCCAGCAGCTGAAGGGCAAAAAATTACGGAAGCAGAAGCCTCCTCAGAAATCATAAACACATCATATGTAAGTGCAGTTAGTGACAGTGGAGAACAAACCACACCTCCAATCATTTCAACTTTTATGCCTCTTGATTTCAGCAATATAGCAAAGCAGATTGATCATTTTCCAACTAGTATGCCTTCTTTCAGTAAACTAAAGGAATCTACAATATCAACCACTATGATTTCAGCTGATATTAAGGATTTGAAAACTACTGTATTACCAATAAGCACACAAAGTGAAGCAAAATCAATTGTACCATTAACAACACAATTGCAGAAAGAGGAAGACATTTCAGAGACTCCAGTGCAATTTACATCTGCAGAAGCATTAACCAATACATTAGTAATGCAGAGTTCTGAAAAAGAATTTATATTGACACCTGCAGTATTATATGAAGCTCCAAAAAATTTAAATTTACCTATGAGTACAGCTCCTACAGCTCCTCCTACAGAACAGACAACAGAAACAACTGATTCTCCTGCTCTAACTAGCAAGCAATCAACACCATCTGTGTCACAAGCAGCAAGAGTTGCTTACACTGAAATACCACCAAATGAGGATTTTTACATACCCACTCTGCCAAACTTAACAAATATAATTCACAGTAAGGAAAGAAAGGCATATACAATTTATCCAAATATGATTGAAGACCAGCTATTAGCTCCCTGGTACTATAAAGAGAACATTATTGTTCCTCAAGACTGCCTTCATGAAAACATGACCCAGATGCTTGTAATAGATGTGATCTCTTTATTTGAAGTACTGGATTCTCAAATATCGAATACATCACTAAAACATATCATAGAAGCTGTCTCTGCCCCAGAAATTGAAAAGGAATTGAAAATATTGGATTGGAATCATTATAATAACAAACAAACCTTTTTGAGAGATGTTGTTACTTTTCTGATATTAAATAGCACACACACAGATGACATTAAAGAGGAATTGATAAATATATTACACCATATTAAAATTAATTCTGCTGATCAACTTCCAACATTTAAGTTTATATGCATTCCAACTACGCTTTTCCCAATTAATAAAAGCAATGAATATGGTGTTGAAACCATTATTAGAATTCCCACAAAAGAGCAGTGTAGCACCAACAATTCTAATGTAGTGATTTCTATGCATGTTTCTCCACTCCTTAAATGTATTGATTACCAGGCTCCAAAACTGGCTAAAGCTACCATCCTGGCTCTACTCAACAGGGATGGAATTTCCTCTTTGCTCACACATTTTAATGTCTTGAAATACAAGACTAATGGTGAACTACTTTATGCCCTGTTAACACATTTGAGCTACACACCTTCATTAGAAGACAATGTCTTGAGAAGCATAAGGATTCTTCTTAGTTTTATTAAATTTGATGGACCTGCAGAATTGGCACCCAATTTGACTACTGAATGTGTAAATAGTGATGAAATTGAATCCATGAGATATACTAGTATGTTCCAAGTAACTACTCCTGAATCATTCACTCTAGAGAAAAACTCCAAACATATACTGGGCTTGCAAGTACAACAGTGCACAGAAAATACAACCCATTTATTTGTAATTGACATGCCATCACTGTTTCAAGCTGTAAAGCCTGAAGTCAGTCCCATTCTGCAGAAAAATATTATGAATATTCTTGATAAACCAGAAACTCAAATTAAACTCAAAGCACTTCCTTGGGATAGATACGTAACTAAAGCTGAGTTTCTCAATGATGTTTTGTCATATATCTCATCAAAAAGCACACAAAATGAGCTATCTAATGCCATGAAGAAAGTAGCCTCAAATATAAGGTATAATGGACCAGGAACTAAACATCCAATGTTTAAATTTATATGTATGGATAGTGATAAAATATATTTTACTAAAAAAGAAGAAACTATATCATCAAATTTAATGTTGCCAACAATAGGTGACTGCAACAACGAATCAGTTGCAGTGCTAGTAATAAACATTGACTCTATGATGAAAACTATAAAACCCGAAGCTCCCCCATTATCAAAAGCAACAGCAGTAGCTTTCTTCCAGAGGCCAGATTTCTATACAACCATTTCAGACCTAAAGTTAGAAAACCTTACATCCCCTGGGATGGCACTTAGAAAAATCCTTACACATTTAATTACAAAAGGAAAATTAGAAACTCCAGTACTTCGGTGTGTTAAAGATTTACTCAACTATATAACATTAGATGGACCCGGAGCTCAAACCCTCAATATGAGAATGGAATGCCAACCAGCATGCACTACTGCACTTGCAGTAGATGAAAAATCAGACGAAGATGCAAAGATGATCATACCCTTCCAATGCAGTGATAACCTTACACTCTCAGGAACTTTTACAGCTGATATAACATCACTTTTCTCTACTATAAATACATCCGCAGTACCTCATCTTGTAAACAGAATCATTGATTATTTCAAGACTTTTAAAATCCGTCAGCTATTAACTGAATATAAATGGGATATTTATGAAACTAGAGGACAGCTGCTGAAGAACCTTCTTTTTCTTGTTCAATCTACTGTTTCTGATGAAGATGATATTAATGTGGCCATCCAAGAGGTGCTTCCTCTAGTAAACACAGATGTTGATGGATCAATACCTCCAGTTTTGAAATTTGAATGTGATGCAAATGCAGGTAACACCACAGTAGAAAGAAACACAACTTGTGATAATGATTCTGTTCCCCTGTGGGTTGTCAATATTACTTCTCTCTTTAAGGCCTTGAGCAACGATACTCCTGCAATGGCTGTACAAATTCTAAGTTCCTATTTAACTATGCTTGACTTTTATAAAAATCTCCTTGGATTCAATATACATGGCTATAACACCAAAGGTCAATTTCTGTGGAAAATGCTGACATTTATCATGGTTCAAGATTCCCTTAGTCTAACGCTACGGAATGCAGCAGCTGCACTTGTAACTTATGTCCAACTTGATGGACCTGGGTCAGAACAAATAGAAGGAACCATTTTATGTAATATAACCATGGAAGCAACATATTTTGAATTTAGCAGTGAAAATATAAAAAAGGAGCCAGAAAACAGCATTATAAAAATAATAAGTGAATGTCATGAAAATGGCACAATGGACATTGTAGATGTGGATGTTACTTCAGTGGTTAAAATTCTACCTAAAGGTCTACAGAAAAAAATGCATAACCTTTCAACTTTTCTAAAATCTTCCAAGATTAAAAATAAATTGAAAGCATTTAAATGGGACGTTTATCATGAAACAAAAAGTGAACTGCTTAAACACATACTAACTTTATTGTTTAAAACAATGCCTTTGGAAGAAAATATTTTAATTCAAGTTGATAAACATATCCAAAAGATAAGCAATATTATTGAAACTGTTGTTCCATTACTTTCTTACCGATGCATCAATTTAAGAGAAAAGTATTCCAATCTAGAAATAAACAAAACTAAAGAAACACAAATTCATGAAATTGTAGGAGGACCAGCAATTATGCAGCCTATGGAAGGAAAATGCCCAACTGAAAATAACAACACTGCTACACCTACAATTGTAGTAAATATAGCTAATCTTTTTACAGCTCTGAAACCAAACACACCAGCTTTAGCAAAAGCAATTATAACTGCATATGTTACAAAACCAGATTTTTATAAGAAGATAACGGAATTCAACTTTGAAGAATATAAAACTCGTGGAGAACAACTTCAGCAACTTCTGGCTTTTCTGGTAACTACAACCAGTGATCCTGCTCTAATGAAAGCTACTGATAAACTACTAATGAACATATTACTGGATGGACCTGGTCAACTTCCTTCTGTCTTTAGGGTAGTTTGTAGTACAACACTTAATCAACTGATTGGATTTACAAGAAGGACCAATGTTACTTTAGAAACCACAGATATTCTGGGAACAGAAGCAGAAGGCCTGTCTTCTACATTTCCAATACTAAATCCTTGTATTGAAGGTTCTTTTGGCATGACCTATAAAATCAATATTCCCTCTATGTTTAATGCCTTAAAATCAGAATTTCCAAAAACATCGTTAGCAAAATTAGCTACTTTCATTGCTAAACCTAGTTTTTACACAAAATTCAAGGATTTTGATGTTGTTAGTCACAAAACTCAAGGAAGTCTTTTGAATGCAATGCTCTCTTTCATTTCAAAAAAACAAGATACTCCTTCACAAATAGTGCAGGCAATTGATGATATTCTACCATTTGTGCATTCAGTTGCACTAGGGAAGAAAACTCCTAAAATTAATCTCAACTGTTCCCTTCCAAACTCACAAGATATCATGAATGCTGAAAAGGCTTCTAATATTTACATTTCAAAAGAGCAAGGGGTCAATATAGTGAGTCATGAAGGAATTCACTGCAATCACATTGAGCACCATACCCAGATTATTAAAGGAAGAACGATTTATCTCCTTGATGTACTGACATTGGTAAACATTTTAGCTATATCAGACTATGAAAAGGACCTCATAATTATGCTCCTTCAGTCTCCAGTTTTTCACAATCAGTTGCAACTATCTAATTTTAAGATTTTATCAACTAGAGCCAATACTTTGGAATATTTGCTACTACTGCTTAACAAAAATGAAAGTCTTCAGCAAAATGAAACAGAAATTGTGCAAAAAGCCTTATCAGAAATAAGACACTCAGGGGAAGCAAATCTTCCTCCTGTGCTTACAATCAAGTGCTCTACTGACATGAAATTAATGCAAAGGTACCTTGCGGAAACAACTAATGAGACTTGCTTCTTGCCACATCAGTATAATAGTACAGGAATAGCATATGATTTACAATGGGCATCTCTTCTAGAAGCTTTGAGTCCACAAACTCCTGCAAAACTGCTAGAGAAACTACAGATATTTTTAAATATGATAAACAAAAAAAATTATCTAGGTGGCTTTGATGTATTTCAGTACAGAACAAGAGCAGCATTACTTAAAGATGTTTTGGTGTTCCTTGCCCTTAAACCTTCTCTGAATTTAGAGAATAAAGAACTAATATCCAGTTTGTTACCTTATGTACTCTTGCAGGGTAAGGGTGCCCTTGCACCAGTAGTAGTCTCTGATTGTCCAGAAATTAATGACTATTACATAACTGAAACTGATTTTACAACTGAAGGCCTCTACATGACTACTTCACTGGATCCTTGTTTACTTGATCCCAACTCAATTTATATCACTCAGTTTGATGTGCCAACACTATTTACAACTTTGGATTATGAAGCACCTCCTCACTCAGTGAATGTTATAAACAATTATCTTCAAGATGATGATCTACACGAAAAACTATATGGTTTTGATATAAAAAAATATGAGACAAAAAATGATTTATTGCAAGGATTGCTAGCATTTATATGGTCAGATCAAAACAGCCAAGAAAGTGAAAAAGCTGCAGCTAAAATATTACTACCTCACATCATGTTCAATGGCACTGGAGAGCCTCCAGTATTGCAAAATGTTTGCTATGTGCCAAAAAAAGGCTACATTAGACACGTTGATGACATTCCTAAATCTTTAATGCTTGTTTATCCCACTGCAAAAATATGCCTCCATAATATGACTCATGTTCCTGGCATAGTAGTTTATCGAATAACTCTCTCAACCCTCTTCAAAGCACTTCATCCTAAGCTTCAGTCACAAGAATACTTGCCTGTGTCAAAGTTTTTGAGCAAGCCTTATGCTTATAAGTATATACAAGGAATCAATATTGAGAGATATCATACTAGAGGTGAACTGTTGCGAGCTGTCCTCACATTTTTGAGATTCTCACAAAAGTATATGGAGCCTGCAGTGAAAGACACATTGATTAAAGTGCTTCCATTTATTTATTTGGATGGTTTGGGCAACCTACCTGTTGAGAAGTATAGCGAATGTAGTCCTGTACTTGAAGAAGATAAATCTTCTGCATTACAGCTTCAAGAGGTTTTGCAGGCAATTAATCAAACTAATCTTAATGCTGAATCATATGATGCATTACTTACAATCTTTGATTTTCTAACATCTCCTAGCTTCAATCTTACGGAATATGTTCCCTGGTTGGATAATAAGAGAGCTATAACAAATGGTGAATTACTAAAGATAATTTTATTGCAAGTAAGTGATAAAAATCCTAACATGGGAAAATTTGCTGCTCTACTTATACCTCAAATAGAAGAAATTCACGGAAATGGTGGGAAAAGAGCAAAAATTGAAACATACCGATATAAAGAAATGATTACACCTTATGAAATTAATTTCCTAGAACTTTTAAAAGCACTAAAGCCAGCAGCACCCAAAAATGCTGTTAGTTATGTGTTTAACTTGTTTGGAAGACAAGATATTTATAAGGACTTGAAGGACTTTGATCCTGATAAATATGAAACTCAAGGAGCACTTCTTGTTGGAATTTTGAAATTTCTTGAAATCAAGTATACAGCTGATAGTGCAGCTGCAAAATATATCAAAGAATTAATTCCATTTGTGGATATGAATGATAGTGGTGTTCTTCCACCCATAATGAAGACTGTATACATTACACTAAATACCTCAGTTAGTGTATTCAGATTGGACCTTGGTGTATTGTACAAGTTAATTCCAAGAGAAAATTTAACAGATGAACAGCAGCAAGCAATGGATGAGATATTCAAGTTCCTATCAACAAAAGGTTATAAAATACCAGAGCTTTTCCAAGGACTAAGCTCAAGAATTGCTCCACAGGTTCAGATCAAACTCATTTTCATCAAATTAAAGCTAGTGGCTGATGAGCATTTAAAAGCTTATGCAAATACTATGCTCCATGTTCTGGAGGAAAATCTGCCCCAATATTCATCTCACAATGAATTAATACCTGAAATGGATTGGATAGAAGTACTTCATGCTATACCAGATTCTGAAGTCCCTACTGAAGTAATTACTAGTAAAAAAGAGCTATATCGGTTCTTTTTATCAGCCTCATTTAATATTATTATAAAAGATTATCGTGTGAACCTGAGTGTAAGCAGAGGTAAATTCTTGAAAGATCTGCTTGCCTATTTAAGAAATAAACCTGAAGTTTCCAGTGTTAAAGTACTTAAACAAGCAATTGCTTATGTACTCATGTTCATTAAAGAAATTGGTGCTGGAGCAATGTCAGTTCAAGATGACATAATACTACCAGAGCAACAGGAAGAAGCCAGAAGTGCTCAAAATCGAATTAAAGAATTACTTTATCAAGTTCTTGGTGTGATTGAACAAGATGGTGCATTTGAAATATTGCAGACCTTACAGAAACTTTTTGATTCAACAACAAAACTTAATTTGGTAACAACTTATTTAGGATATGATGTGCTTGAAGAGTTTCCACCCAAAGAAAGATTAATCATTATACTGCGCAGAATTTACCATAATTTTATAATGTTTCTGGATCAAAATAGCATATCTGCCATTGATATGGTTTTCATCAGTTTAGGAGAAACTAAACAGCAAACATCCGAAATACTTCATTTCTTACCAATAGATATGCAAACATTATTGAACACAGTTCTAGGCCCAGATACTCCACCATTAGTGGCAGCAGCTTCAGAATTTATTAAATCTAACATAAATCTGAACACAGTACCTCTAGGTAAAGCATTTCAGGACACTGTTCCAAGTATTCTAAATCTTAATGTCAGAAAGAGGCTCACTGTCATACTTAGGATTTTGTGGAGAGTGTTTTCAAAATATGATGATACTAAAATTCATCAGTCTATCAAGACTGTTTATGAATTTCTGCTACCAAATAAACCTGGCACTGAATTAAGGACACAGGAGCATCATATGGCCATCATTGCTGCTTTGACAGGTTTGATTAGGCCAAATTCCCCTAGTAAAATCCAGAATGTAAAGAACATAGTAATGAAACATCTTGCTAGCCAACAAAATGTGTATGACAAAGTACTAGCACACTTAGTGACCAGAAATCTTCCACCGAAAGACCTAATTGCTAAAGCACTCAGAAGATTCCGTGAACACCAATTAAAAATGAATCCAAAATTATGGTCAGCAGTTTCTGTTATATTTGATTATTTGCATATTCCTGAACATGATTCTTCAGAAGAAATTGTGGAAGACAGAATTAATATTGTAGATGAATTTAAATATTTAGTAGATGAAGCAGGCATTGGAATTGCACCTGCAAAGCGAATTCTCATAAAGTACATCATTGATAAGAAGTCAAAACTACAAAAACTATTTAGAGCACAACATATATTACTTCAATATCCTCCAGCAGAAAAAATGGCAATCATATTGAATAGACTGTTAACAATATATAAAGACACATTACCACCAGAAATATTTTCTGCAGCAAAAACAATATTAAGTCATCTTAATGTTTTAACAAACGAAGTTGATGTAAGTAATATCAGCATTGACAAACTCTTTAGTTCTGTTATAAACAAATTAGCCCCTAAGAATGTAATTAAAGCAAAAAAAGTCATACAAAATCTTCTACTCAATAAATCAAATGTACAGCAACAAGTATTGCAGAACATTATTATCCAAAAATATTTCACTCCAGAACGACAGTTGGTCACAATATTACGTCAGTTCCATAATATGTTCAACCAGCAGCTACATAAAGCAACATTAGAGTCTCTAATAACCTTATTTGATTACCTCCAAGTGTCACTTAATTCCTCGGTCGAAGATCAATTTATAGGAAATTTCACATTTAAGCCTGTTTTTGAAAACATATTTCCAGAGCATGAAGTTCCAGAATATGTGACAAAAGCTGTCAACATCATTCTTCAGCTATTACATTCTGAGAACATTGACATCAAACATGTACTTTATGGTATACACTTATGGAAACTTCCTCCTGATTCTCAGGTTTCAATTATACTATATCGCCTAACTAAAGTCCCATACATCAACAAAGAAACAAGAGATGCTATTGATATATTGCTAGCAGGTTTAGATATTGATTTGGACGAATTAGCTAGTGAAGATATTGATGAATCTTATACTCCTGCCAAGCTCTTCAATGAGGCACTTGGCAACACCAGCACTCCACCAGAAGTGCAAGAAGCAAAAGGTATAATTATGAAATTTTTACTATCAGGATCTTCAAAAGTGAAGAATGTATATCGCGGAATAGATTTCAGCAATATCCCACAGCCCAAAAACAGACTTGTCTCTATTCTTAAAAATATACATAACAAAAGGAATATAGTTGGAGTGAAAATGACAGAGGCATTACATGTAATGTCAGATTTTCTTCAGGTTGATCTTGGAAAACAAAAAATAGATCCATACACATTTGACTTTGATGGCATTTTTGACAGGGTAGTTCCAAATGCTCCCTATAGCATTCGCCAGGCAAAAAAACTGTTCCTCAAAGCTATTAAGAATAGGCCTGGTACATTTAAAAAGATACTGGATCACATTAATATTACAGAATATGAGAATGAAAATGAAACAGTTTGTAAGATATTGAATGCAACACTACATTATACTCGTCCTCTGTCAAAGCAATTGCAATCAGCTACCAATTTGATTCTTGATTATCTCCAAAGAGTTCCTATCAGTGCAGAAACAAATGCTTCACTTGATTACAGCTCCAAAGATGTAAAAGTTGAAGAAGACACAGTTGGATTTCGAATGTTTGATGATGAATTCAAGCCTAAAGGAAAATGGAAAAGGAAGAAAAAGCTAAGGAGGTATGATTAACTGGCATATAAAAATGAAGATAATTAGAATATCTGCATATCCAGTAAAACTATAATCAGAACACTTATTATGAACAAAAAATTGGAATGAAATACTGAAGTGGACTTAAGTATTCAGATGCACTATGATTATGAAAAAAGTGAATCTGAACTATAACCAATAAAATGGGCAGAGTATATGTAGACCACAGACACAATTCATTTAAGAACTTTCAAAAAATTAGAAATGTTTAAAAATTCTGTTGGAACTCACGCAGTGAAGCTTGTTAAATGTAAATTATAACTAATGTGTTGTCTAACACACTTTTATGCTTCACTTACTTTTAAATACAGTGGGACCAGTTTTGAAGAGACATCCTCTCCATCTTCAACCAACTTGACGACTCAGTTGTTCAATTGGTTGAAGATGGTGAGCATGTCTCTTTGAAACGGTCCCACTGTATTTAAAAGTAAGTGAAGCATAAGAGTATGTTACATGACAGATTAATTAGAATTTACATATAAACATATATGCAAATTAAAGGAAAAGAAATATGCATCCTGGAAGAAAGCGAAGAAAAATCCCTTATTTCTATGGGACAAAAGTATTCAGATTTTAATTAGCCCTTTTCTGTGGATACCATTCAATGCACGTTTCTAGTAACATCATCTGATATCTTAGTTCACTCTAAAAGGTTTTCCTTTGGTTAATTTGTGCTTGCAATGTGTCTTTCTAACTCAATCTTCAAGTTTGTTTCAGATGCTCTCAATGGGGTTTAGGTTTGGAGACTGAGTTGGTGTTTTCAGAGTTTGGAAGAAGCAAAGCTAATTAATTCTAAAGTATACTTCATCCCCACGAATACCACTTGTGTGCTGTAATAAGTTACTTTACTAAATTATAAATTAAACATAATTATTTTTATTCCATTTCATGACACAATACAAAATAAAATAATGCCAACATAATTAGTACCCTCTGTCTAACACCTGCGATCCTCACTAATCTCTGTCTTGATTCATCAGTAATTTCCTCCTGAAATTCCAGAAGACAGAGATTAAGCCATCACTTTAGATAGTTCTTTCACAACTCAGAGGATTCTTTTATCATTCTTTTCCTTACCCTTAAATATATTTAGATAAGCATACTTATTCTCAGTACCGTCTTTAATGCATCTCCTTACCATCAAATGTTTGGTGGTGCCTTGTTGGGATCTCATTCAATAACTCGTTTTGTCCAGACTAAAATCCTGCTATGCTGCAGTATATATAAAATTTGCTTTCATCAGACCAAAAGGCATCCCAGAATTTCACATTCTGTGATTAGTACTCTTGTCCATTTTCACTTGTTTCACTGAAGCTCTTGCTTAATGCCCAGCTATTCAGCAATTAGGTTACCATCCTATAGGAACTTCCTTTACAATGCCTTGCTTCCAATGTGCTGCAATATCAAATGCCACAATTTTTTTTTATTTTTCTGTGCCACAATAATTGTTCTATCTATACTCAGTTTATATGGTCCTCTTTCATTTCTAGGAAGAGAAGCAAATATCTTATGCATTTTATAGTGTTGGATGACATTGCCAACAAATGATTAGCTTCTGTTTACGATCTCTGTGAATGTTTTCCCTTCTTTATACAGATGTAATATTATTTTTACATCTCAATAAAGGGCTTCCTTTCCTTTGCCCTCCATGTTGTCTAATACAGTCTGAGAAGACACTAGTGCAATTTGTATGCTGAACAAGCCATACAAAAGAGCAGCTGATCATAAAAATGCTTATTACATGCTGTTTCCATGCTTTATCCTTCTATATAGTGTGTTTATGAATACTTTCATCTTCTGGGGCAATGGAAATTTCCTGCAAAATTGGTCACAAATATGAAGAGTCTTTACAATGCTCATTTTATGGTAATAAATGCTATCAATTTAATTACCATAAATGATGAAACATAGAAAACTTTTAATAATAATTCAATTTGGAATCGAACAGAGTGAAACACCATTAATAATCTCTTCTGAGTCAAATGTTTAGAACACTCTTTATGGTTTTATTTAAGTGAAACTATAAAGATGTTCTAAACATCTTACTCAGAAGAGATTATAGAAAACCTTTATGAAATACTTGTTGTCTCTGTATACTGTTGTGGTTAATGCAGAGGCAATTAAAAGAGACAAGCCGTGATCATGGGGCAAGGATGAGGAGAAATTTCCATAACAGTTCTAGACTATGATTGTAATATCATTTTACTCCCATGAGTATAGGTACTAAAGATGCTATCATGAAAAGTATATCATGAAAGTCCATAATGTAATATTTATGAAAATGTGACCTTGTTACCTATTTCTTATAATGTACAGCAGAAAATAAAAGTAGGCACATTTAATCCAGAATAGGGCCTTTTATATATGTGGGACGGAAAAGAAAAGAAAAGAAAAGAAAGAAAAAAAATCCAATAAAACATTACAAAAAAGTACATAAGTACAAGGTGATAAGAGAGTTAGACTATTAAGAACCAACTAATAATGTATGTATGACATGGACTATTATTTTTAGTTTAAAGATAGTGTTAATTTTATTTCTATTATTGAAATACTTGACATATTTGCATTTTAATTCATATATATGTTGCAATTTAAAATAATCATATAAAGTGTGAGAATACTTCCTTGTATAAAAAAAATAATAAAAATGGAGAATGAGAGAATGGAGGGTGAATATGAAATCATTTTGCTTTAAAAGTTGCAAACCTTTGTTTCCTATCCCTGCCTCATTTCAGAAGCTATTTATTTTGTTATGACCATCTATCTACTAGCAATGAACATGTGCTTCATGCCTGTGAAGGGTTTCCAAGATATAAAATGCTCTTGTCCTGACATAGCAACAGAATACTTGCCTCCTATACCAAGATCGCGGGTTCGAACCCGGCCAGGACCGATGGATTTTTTCGGGCGTAAAAATCCTAAGTATGGCTTCCTTCGGAAGGGAAGTAAAGCCGTGGGTCCCGTGTCGTACATTTACGGCACGAAAAAGAACCTCAAGCCTGAAGGAGAGGCCTCTGAGCAAAATTTGTCGGCCGTTTCACGCCCTGAGTTGAATGGGACGCTGATGACCTGAGTTGTTAAAGAGCGTCCTTAAATCAATCAATCAATCAAGCAACAGAAGATGTGTGATCATACAAACAAGGTTAAACATTGATGCATATAAATATCAAATATTATCCGTAAGGTTATGTTACAAAAGTATGTTCCAGTGTTAAATAAGATTTAAAGTGAAGAGGATAGTAGTAAGAGAATTGTTTAACTTCCACATTTATATGATATAACTAATATAGCAATAGAAGATGTGATCATACACAAATAATGTTAAACATAAGATGCATATAAATATTAAATATTTAGTCCTTAAGGGTAAGATATAAAAGTATATTACAGTATTAAATAAGATTTAAAGTGAAGAGGATAGAGTAAGAGAATTGTTTAATTTCCATGTTTATGTAATATTACTAATATATACATTGAACTAAATATAGAATATTTAGAATAAAATTTGACAATAAAAATTTACTTTAACAGAAAAAAAAATTACAGCATTTTATATTATGCATCCAGAATTGCCAAAGTCAGTCCTGGTGGTGTAGTGGTAACCACACTTGCCTTCTAAACCCAAGATCGCGGGTTCAAACCCGGCCAGTATTGATGGATTTCTTTCGGGCGTAATAATCATAAGTATGGCTTCCTTCGGAAGGGAAGTAAAACCATGGGTCCTGTGTCTTACATTTATGGCATGAAAAAGAACTTCAAGCCTGAAAGAAAAGGCCTCTGAGCCAAATTTTTCGGCGTTTCACGCCTTGAATACAATGAGATGCTGATGGCTTGACATGTTAAAGAACATCCGTAAATAAACCAAATCAACAGAACTGCCAAAAGGATTATCGGTATCCCATAACCTTCCTCCTTCTGGCCAAGTCAGATTCTAAAGCATATACTACTGTATATAATATATGTTGCCTGCCAATTCCTCTGTGATAAAAAATGCTTTTGAATCTAGAAGCTCTTTTTCTGAAAATTTCTTTTGAATATTTCATCTTTAAGTGGTTCCAATGAACTATGTTTATATTTGACATGTTGAAGATCATTTCTAAGATCCACAATTTTGCTACAATTCTCATCTATTCTAGATCCATTTAAAATACAAGTTGGTAAATTGTAAATTCTTTTTCGACTTTCTTATGTTCATTTTTACTGACCAAATATGAGAATTTTTGAATAGAAAATTCAAGAGATGATAATGAAATACTTTTTCTACATGAAATATCCACAATTTCTGCATGCTTAGTTTATCCTCTGGTTGAAATTTCTTTAGAATGTAGCTTAAAGCTGACATATAGACTTTTTTAACAGAATTAAATTTTTCTGTAGATCACAATCATTTTCTTTCAATTATGGTCTGATTTTTGCTCCTATTTCCAAGTCTTCATTGGTTGAGTGGTGGTTCCCTTTATTCTATTTTTGAATCTGACATTGTTAAGGGAAAGAGAATCAAACCGAAGGAAAGATGGCTTAACAAATATAACCAATTGGTCATTTAGATGTATAGTGCTAGGAGAAGAGAGTATGAGCATGTTAGGATTAGTACCACTTCAGATTCATGAAAATGCACAAAGTTCACAGAGCTCAATGCACACGTGAATATTCACTGTTACAAATCAGATTTAATATAAGACTATATGACATTATATAACTATTGAGGAGTAGTTCAAAGAATGAATTTTTGCAAAAATATACATTAATACTCCATGAAGAAAACAAATCTTTCTACTTTTCTGGTTAGTTACATTAGTACATTTATAAATAAAAAGGGGTACTTTCCATTACAGAAGTGGCTCAGTGCCTGCATAATGGATTAGAAATTCAGTGTGATAATTGAGAAGGTTCAAATCCATCAATTCATGTATTATTTTTATTGATATATTCATAATGTTCACTTGGTATATTCACATAGATGTTTTATGATACTATGTATGTTTGCTGTATGTTGCGAGTTATTTATTTATGAGGAAAAAAGAATACAGTTATACATTGAGACCAGAATTTCCATCCCTCTTAAAACAAAAGAAACAACATTCCTGTGATTTTCTATCACCACCCTAAATCTTTGGGGAATGGAATCTACTAATTTTTCTAAAATAATTGGAGTCCTCCACTAGTAACTCCCAGGTGTTTTCTATTGCATGCTAAAGCAGTGCAGCATTGTGAGCTTGGAACCTCGAGAGTCTCCTCTTGATTTTTTGTCCAAACATTTTCTTTTGGGTTCAAATCTGGTCATTTTGGAGGACAGGGTATCTGTTCCAAGATGTCTGTGTGCTCCAAAAACCGAACCTTGTCCACCATAATGGACTGAATGGTTATCCTGCTGGAATATAATAATTCCTTTGGGATAATGTTCTCAGGCAGTTGGGAGAGAACCTATTTTCCAAGTTCTTAAATAGCTCTGCAAACAGCAATCCATCAGTTATGTGGCAGTCAATTAAAGATTTCTTAACTGCTGCATACCAGTTTTGAGTGAGTTTCTTCTTTCTTGTTGATATTGCTGAGATATTTATGAATTTCAATGGCTTCTCGTTGCAGTTTTGCATGGTAGTGTGTAATAGAAGAAAGGATGCTAGGTGTCCTGAAACTTGATATGTTCCCCCTCCGCTTCAGTGGAATTTCTGCTACCACAGACTTATCTATTTGGCCTAGACGACAAATCCTGTTATGTTCTTTGTATAGTATCAATGTAAACTGAATCACAAGAGCAGGGAATACGGTAAACACCGGCCAAAGGCTCCAAAGAGCAATTTACCTCACCAAGAGAGGATAGCATTGAAGAACCTAAATGCCAACAAAGACATCATTGTCTGCCCAGCAGACAAGGTTAATGCTACTTTGATCTTAAACCAACAGGACTTCCAGCATAAAATCTTGGCTCTTTTGAAACTGGACACATACTGCATAATTAAACGTGACCCCACAGCACATATTCTGCGAAAAACAAACCTTCTTATCAAGAAATCTTCCCTTTCAATGGAAGACAAATGTCGCACCACCAGATCCGAAGCCCAGCCTCCCGGAATGTATGGCCTAACCAAGATACACAAGCCAAGAAGGGCCTCTGAGGTTCATTGTTAGAGGGATAGGATCCCCGATGTATGACATAGCCAAGCTTCTAGCTGGTTTACTACAGCTACACGTCGGCAAGACTGATTCTTTCATCAAAGACTCGACTCATTTCATCCATAAACTCCACTTTGAGACCCGATGACCCGATGATCAACTTTGACATTGTGTCTCTGTTCACATAGTTCCTGTACAGGCAGCTCTCACACAGTTGAAAGCTTTCGACGACATTATACCACTCTTCCAACAGGTGCTAACCATGACTTACTTCCAGTTGGGACCACTTGTTTTACGAAAAAATACACGGCATTGCTATGGGCAGGCCGATGAGTTCCAGTGGTAAATTCTTAATGGAATCCTTCAAGGCTACAACACTGGACACAGCTCCACTCAAACCTACAACCTGGCTCCGCTACGTGGGTGACACTTTTGTTATTTGATCCCACAGGGAGCCAGCTCTACAAGTTTTTCTTCTACACCTCAATAGCATCAATTTCCACATCAAATTTACTATGGAAAAAGAAGGTGGACAGTTGGCCTTCCTGGATGTTCCGGTTAGCAGAAAAACCAACGGCACACTTGGACACACCATCTACCGCAAGCCCACTCATACTGGCCGCTATTTAAACAAGAACTCCAATCATCATCCAAGGCAGAAATGTGTCATGAATAAAGTTCTAGTAAATTGTGCTTTACGCATTTGCAAGCCTCGCTGCAGCACCTAGAAATGGCACTACAGTCCAATGGCTATTCAATTCAGGAAGTAAAAAGAGCTTGCCACCTGCCAAATCAAAACCTGCCAGCCAAAATTCAGACCAATCTCATGTAAAGGGCAAAGTTTTTCTACCTTATCTCAAAATCATCAGAGATCATATTGAACATATACTGCAACCTTATAGGGATGATCTTTAAGCCTACTAAGCAGCTAATTAATCTACTATGATCTGTCAAAGATCCTCGGGAGCATTTGTCGTCGGCCGGTGTTTACCATATTTCCTGCTCTTGCAATTCGGTTTACATCGATACAACACAACACATCATTAACATTAAACTCAAAGAACACAAAAGGAACTGTCATCTGGGCTAAATGATAAGTTTGCGGTAGCAGAACATGATATCGAAGTGAAGAGGGAACCTATCATCAAGTTTCAGGACACTAGCATCCTTTCTTCTATTACACACTACCATGCATGAATGCAACAAGACGCCATTGAAATTCATAAAATCCCAACAATTTCAACAAGAAAGAAGAAGCTCTCAAAAAGCAACTGGTATCCAGTAACTGAAAACAAAGTACAGCACACAACACGTGAAAACATAGCGAGCCTATCACATGAGAGCAGCAACAGGGAGAGGCAAGGGTCCCATCAGCCGACAGACCACCTACCCATCCCGGACCAACTAGCGGAGAGCACGGGCAGAATAAATATAGCGACTCTGACAGCCTTCAAACGTAGTGATACCTTCTCCAAGGAGATTTCGTCCACGCCACCTAAGTTATCCGCCGTAGTTGCAAACGAAATGTCTGGAATTCTCTTCTCCAGCAGACCACGGCACAACAGCCCAAAAGAAAATTGCAGTTACATCTTCAAGGTGAAAGTTCTTCATAACTTTTGATAGATTTGAGTTAGAAAATTAACTAATAGCTTACTTTAAAGTACACAAAATTGCTTTATTTAAATATAAATATGTTTGAAATTCATTTTGTGACTTTTTATGATGCAAAAACATTTTTTTCTATAAAGTATCATTTTGAATTTTATTTAAATTACGCAAAAATGTTGCAAATTAGTACATCTTTTTATATGAAAAAAAAAATTGGTGGCTGTCAATAAATGACAGTAGTATTAATCTTTAAAGTTATCAAGTCATATTTAAACTTGCCTTGAAGAACTTTTTTCACAAACTGCCCATTCCAATGATGGCTCCTGAAATCTTCCAGCAGTTTAGATAAGTGATCTGCCTTCTTTGAAGACAATTTACATGTTCTACCAGTTTCAGAAGTGGGTGTGACCAAAGACAAAATTGACTATCATTTCTAATATTTTCATCTAACTGTGAAGAAAACACATGTGGATGAACAAATCAGACCTAAAATTCATTTCCTCAAATTTTCCTAGCATGTAACTTAACCACCAGTGGTCCTCAAACACCACAGTCATATATTCTCTAATAGTTGTCAAGGAATTGTTTTACTTGAACCAGCAAACTATCCAACAGTCACTAAGGTGCCATCTTGAGATGTGGAGTATTTCCTTCTATCAAATTTGAGTTAGACAGAGGAATGAAAGTAAGAATGTATTTAGTTCATGAGCATATAATCACTATCATCTGCTAGAATATCAGTCATTCTTTGCTTGCTCAGTCTTCTCACCTTTTCTGTATACATTACACATATTAAAGTAAATTTTTCCAAGATCTTTAGTGCCTAATTGAAGTACAAATTTCCTGAGAGATTACATTTTCTTTGATTGAGTTCATAAAGTTTTGTGTAAAGATTTGCATGATGTGTACATTTGAATTTTTAAATCATTGTTAGATAAAACTGATCCTAAACATTTAACATTCTTTTGCTCAAGTGAATGATTTCATAGTTTCTTATTGAAGCAGAATACACAACAGCAGATAAAGGTTCTGATACAGAGCCTGAAGAGGAATGCTTAGCTGCAAATGAACAATGTACAATTGCTATCACAACTTAAAAAACCATAAATTACAGAGAAAAAAGTTTAAAATCCTCTAAAATAAAATACTGCAAACATTAGTTTGTTGATTTCCAAATTAAATATATTAAAATTTTATTTCCTTAATTTTCATGCTTGATTATCTAGATAATATGCTTAACAATATGCTTTCACACAATTTGTTGACAATGTATATTCATGATAGCCAGTCTATGTATACATATAATCAAATATCTCACAAAATAATAGCCCAATTGAAAGATAATATTCTCTTATTCATAAATACAGTGAACTGTTCATATGATCGAATCCAGTTTCACGTGCTTTTGTCAAGTTGACAAAATGAAAATGAGTTTTTCAGGATTTGAATTTTAAATATGAAAAAGGCATTTTCTAAATCATTTAGTCTTATTTTAATAATGCAAAAGCTTAGTTTCTTATGCTGCATTTTTTTTATATATCTGGAGTTATCAGCTAAAACAATATTACATTTTTTGAACTCAAAAACTTAACTAAAATTGTTAATTGGAACAATGCATTGAAAGGTTAATCATACATTAAGATCATTGTGTGAATGAGTCGAACTAACACTCTTTTGCTCCACTTACTTGTTTAAACATGTAGAACAGGTTTCAGGAATCCTTTGTTTGCATTGTCAGCCTCATTGTCGGGTGGATAAACAGTTATGTTGTGGGAATGTGATGGAGGTGTGATGAGCTTGAAGTTTATGTTTTCATCACTACAACTGTCAAAGTTTATTAAAATGTCTTTGAACTTACAAATATATGTGCATATTTAAAATATGGTATATATATTTGCCATAGTCAATAAAAAATAAACTCATCAATGACAGCCATAAAACTTCTGAATTTACAAGATAAAAACATTTCATTCACTACAAAACAGAAAAGGATAACATGTTATCTTTCTTGGACATAAAAATAATGAAACGTTAAGAACCTGGAATTTGGAATATACAGATAGAATACACGACACATTGAAAAAAACAAAATTATTAAAATCAGTGCAAGAACCTAGAGAATTAGCAACATGGGAGAAAATCTACATTTGCAAGTACAAAGACAGTTTAATGAACTTTGACACTACTGGTGATGAAAACATAAACTTCAAGTTCATCACATCTCCACTAGAACAGATTATATATCCCTACAGCACAACAATTCATCCTCCAGTTGAAAATGGGAACGAAGGGTTCATGAAACAGCTTCTACATATTTAAACAAGTAAGTGGAGCAAACAAGTGTCAGTTCAACTCATTCACACTGATCTTAATATCATAAAAACCTGTTGAGTTAACAAAATGCTTACAAGTATGCTTGAATAAAATAGTGATTAAAACAAACAAAAAATGTTAACAACTTACAGCATCCAATACAGAAGGGGCACCATGAACAATTATAACAAAGATAAGGTGAAAATTGCTACCAAAAACTGCATCATATCTTAATAAAATTGTTACCATGTAAAATTACTGGAGGCCTCAAAATAAATTTTTACACACTTTTTGTTAAGGTTAAACTTGACAATCACACAAAAATTGGGGAGGAAAGGGAGGGGAAAAGAAAGAAAGAAAGAAAGAAAAAAAAAAAAAAAAAAAAAACAGACGATATTTTTTTATTAAATTTTAAAAATATTTTTTTCAAATTGTGCACCCTATATTTTCAAAAATGGTATTGTTGAAGAAATGTAAATACACAATTTGAAAGTACATTTAATGAGTTCAAATGGATTACATGAAAACATTCATGTTCATAATTTTATAAGTTTTATTTAACAATAACTTAAAACATGCATTTTTTTATTTGATTTTTATTGATAATTTAACATACTGTAAGTTTTCCTTTGTTGATCACATAACACTAACAAATTTTCTGAATACAGTAGGATATATGGCGAATGTACATAGAAATTTTCAAGTAATCTGAAGGGGTCATGTTTCACTTTGTCAAAAAATGTGTTGGTTTCCATGGAATCACCCAATAGTAGCTTTAAAGTTATTTTAAATGCATGTGCTAAGAAGTGAAAATGTGTAACATGCTTCCAAATGGGTTAAACACATAAGGTTTATTTAGGACAGTTGGAACATTCTTAGATCAGAATTTTTTTTAAATAAAAAAGAAATGGAATGATAAAGAAACAAGTGCTCCTTGCTACTTGTTCAGTCTGAAATTCAAGTAAGATTAAATTACAATTACAGTTGCCACAATTTTTTTGAAATTGTATAAACTGTTATGTAAATAAAAGAAAGTTAATATGATTAAGCAAAGGATTAAATATGCTGATTGTATCATCTTCTGTTTATGGTTGTAAAAACGTTTAATATTTAACAACTGTTTAAAGTAAACAATGTTTACATAGTGTATGTTATATGTAATTACAATTTATTGAAGCATATTGTTAACAGGAGTTTACTGAATATTGCTTTAGCAAAATATTAGATTGAGTCATATCTTGAGTACTACTGATGGGCCATGTTGGGGTACTGAAAAAGTTGGCATCCCTAAAAAATTTTGTGAGACTGTGCCACTCATATCTTTATATAAAGGGTCATTAAGAAGTTACTTCACAGCCAATGTATAGCTGAAATTTCACTAGAGAAGCAAATTTGGGTGGCAGTAGTGGTCACATTTCAAATGTATAATTATTGTGTTCAGTTAATCACCAAGGCAAGCACAAACTCTAATGTCCAAACCTTAGCAACAGTGGGTGGATTACCTGCTAAAAACCGGTTTCAAAGGAAGAAATATCAGAAATGTAGGAGTACCAATTTTCTTCTATCTACGCACATCATCTGAGTGCAGAGGAAATTGTTGATGACCCGTTACTTTTTAAGTTTTTTGTATTTTAGAACTGTTTTCAAGATATAAAATATCTGAAACAAAAAGTTCTCTAATTTACTGGCAACTAGAAATATGGACAACCCACAAGATTAATAGATGAATGCTTTTCCTTCACAAATTTGGCAACACTTTTTATCACACCAATCATAGTTATAGACATTGTCCGAAGGAAAACATAGGTTATTTTCCTAAGGTATGCCAAGTGAGGTCAACACATTATTAATAACAAAGAAAGTTCCTTCTCCCGTGCTGCCATTAATCTTTAGGAATGATAAGATAAAAAAGGATATTTGAATTTGCTGGGAATTAAAAGGAAAAAAGATACAAGTAAAGTTTAAAGTTTTATTGCATTTGCATCATTACTAGCTACCCCGGAAAATAGTGTTTCTTTAAAAAATTTAACTTCTTTCTTCATCTCAAATGCCATGTATTGGCATTAGTGCAGAGGTTTTAGTTCTTGCACTACTGCATTTTGTGCCATTTCAGAAACAGAGAACTTTGCTATAAATAAATTTCCTGCATGGTCAAAAAGCAGGTGACAGGATATTGTGTTCTAAAAGAAAGGATGTAAACAACAATTTGGCGTTCTGATCCTGTTTTCACCATTAACAAAGAATGATGAAATAGGCTTATTTTCTGATTTCACTTGTTTTATGTTTCTTAGAATTGATATGTTCATAATGCGGTAATAATGGGGGGAAATCGTTGAGATTTTCAGACAATCTTGATAAACTGACAGTGCTGTGAATGTAATGAATGCATAATTTTAAAGTTTTCACTTTGTCACTTTTATTTGGCAGTCCGGTCATTTATAGTCAGCAAGCAAGTTAATTAATTTTGATCATTTCTTACAGCAATGATGTCTGAATAAGGAGCAATATAAGTTTTATACTGAACTAGGATTTTTCAATAAAACTGTTAAAAAGTTTATGGTTATCTATTTACAAAATTAGACAAAAATATCACAATCACATATTAACAAACACTTTATTGTCTCTAAAACAATTAAAGTAAATACCTCTTTCATGCGTCAAATGTTCAAATATGTATGTGACTAAACATATTATTGCATCACTGTATAAAAATAATTTTATTCTAAGTATAAAACAACATTTTTTCACTTTCTTTTTCAACAATTTCTATTTCAAGATTGCCATCATTAGTTTGTAAACAGTGAAATCCAAAGTGGATATGTATAAAATGTGAACCAATTTATAAAAATTTTCAGTAAAACAAACAATTAATTGCTCTGCCTCCTTAAAAAAAAAAAAAAATTGCCATCCAAAAACTTACAAGATGCAGCAGCTTCAAACTATAATTTTTGTACCAAAATCCAATTCTTGCTTCATTATAGCAGTCATCACAAATTCAGCATTGAAGCACTCTATTAAAAAGAAAGAAGAAAAAAAGAATGTTTTAAAAAATTTAAACACAAAGTATTAAATGCATTATTTTTTATAATTCAGAAATTATTTCTAATGTCCCCAATTGGGCATATAGCCATCAAAACACTCAAAAATAGCTAATCTAAAGTAATCCTTTATCTTACCTATTCCATTTCTGTACACATCTTTAAGAAGGTGAGCATCGTTTAAGATGGATATTATTATGTATGTATATTCCCTCTGGTTAGCCTCTTGTATACATTTCAGTGGCCTTCTATGTTTCTCTACTTTTCCACCAGCACATTCTATTATTTCAGTCAACACCGATGGTGAAGGGACCACTCCAGGAGTGATGTAAAATGTTTTTCCCTAATGCAAATAACAAAAGTAGTTATAATCCTTAACAACATGTAAAATTGGCTGCATTCTATTTTTAACAATTTGGGCATGTTTTGCAAACTCTAATTTCCATCACTAGAAAATGGCAATTTAAAGATTTTCATATTCACTGATTTAAGATTTACGAGGCATACTAAAAGTTCTTGGCCTGACTTAGAGATGTCATGAAAATAGTCAAATTACTATGACAGTTGCTAAGTATCATACTTTAGATAGTGTGCTGTAAAGTTTCAGATGTAACTTGTTTGTAACAATAGTGTAAACAAACTAGTGTTAACATTTTCTACAAAATGGATAAAACTGAAAAACGAAATGTGATAAAGTACTTCGTTTTGAAGGATTTAATGCCAACAGAAATCTAAAAGGAGATTAAATGATTCTTGCCCTTTGTTTTCAACAATTAAAAAGTACACTGCTAAATTTAAGCACGGTCATACATGTATTCAAGATGATGAACACTCGGGCATCCCAAAACTGGTATACTGACAAGATTGTGACAAAAACTCACAATGCTATAGTCAATGATTGCCACTGAAATTACATGAGTTGGCTAAGATTACAAAGAACGATAGGTTATGTCATCTACATTTTACATGATGTTTTGGGTATGAAAAAGCTTTCCACTTGGTGGGTGCTGCATTTGCTAACAATAGACAAAAAATTGCATTCAAATGAACTTTTTGCAAGAATGTTTAGACTTATTCAAATGCAATTCCAGAGAGTTTCTCTGACATTTTGTAACAGCAGATGAAACTGGTTTCATCACTAAATGCCACAGGTGAAGGAGCAGACCAAACAGTGGGTGGCAACAGGTGAAAGTGCAACAAAGAAAGCAAAAACAGTTCCATTTGTAAGAAAAGTAATGGGTACAGTTTTCTGGGATTTTCATGGGTTGCTTTTAGACTACATTCAGAAGGGCGGAACCATTACCGGGGGAATATTAATGCTTTACTGGACCAACTGAAGGGTATTCAAGCTAAACTCCACATCTTGCAAAAAAGAAAATTCTCTTTCATCTTCACACACATCTGGGATTGTTGCTGCAAAATTGCATGAACTTTGCCTCCAAGTGCTTCCACATCCATTATATTTGCAAGATTTGGCTCCAAGTGATGATTTTTTGTTCCAAAACCTGAAGAAATGGCTGAGTGGATGAAGATACACATCAAATGATGAGGTTAAAGCTGAGATACTTATTTTTCACAACTTGACAAATCAAATTTTACTGAGAGTATTAGAAAGTTGGAAAATCATTGAATTAAATGTACTGATTTACAAGGTGACTACGTGGGATGAAAGAGAAAAACAATTATCTTAAATCTTGGCTTTTTTTGGTTAGGTTGAGAACTTTTAGAAAGCCCCTTGTACATATTTTGATAACAATTTTCAAAATGTTTAGATCCAATAATTTACCCTAACTGAAAGTCTATATTGAAATTTTTTTCTTCAAGATAATCAAATAGTGCTTTCTAAAAAGGAGTTTAGGAAATATATAGTTGACCCAAAAAGTTCTGCGGTTTGTTCACAATGCTCAAATTTCAAGCATTGACAACAATTAAATATGCAACAAATATATTTAAGGTAGAACAAACTGTTGGACTAATAAGCTGATAGATTCAGTTCCTAGTGTTAGCTAGCTATACCAAGAAGCGCAGTCAAATATGAACATCCTAAAGATGATTATAAGAGCTTGTATGCTCTACAAATTTAAACTTGGGAACAATGCTACTGCAGCAGTGCAGAAAATATCCCAGACTTTCAGTGCTGAGGTTGTGAAAAAATGGATTGTGCAATGATGGTTCATGAAGTTTCAAGAAGCCACAAAACCTTTCAGGGTGAACCTGGACAGGAACACCAACAACAGAGAATAATGAGGCTCTCTTAGCAACTACTGAGGCAAACAACAGCTATACTTGTGAGAACATGACACTACATTTCCATATAATTCCAAAAACCATACAGCTTCAGCTCCACCAGCTAAGAAAAATATTTAAAACCATTAATTTTGCTTGATATTTGTAATATTGAATAAATTCATTCATATAAACCATGCATTGGGTTCCACATGAGCTGACAAATTCAGAAGAAGGTATAAGCTGTGCTCTGTTTTTTCAATATCATTATGTCAGCAGAAGGGTTCCTTTTTTGATAGGCTAATGACATGCAGTGAGAAGTAAATCCTTTATGACATTTTAAAATGTCATCATTTCTGGCTGGCAGTCCATGAATCTATTTCCAAACAACTGAAACCACCACTGCATCAAAAGAAAGTTGTTTTGTGTTTGGTGGATTGTGCATCATGAACTGCAATCAGCTATCAATGCCACTGTGTACCAGATGGAATGTGTTCATGAAAAGCTGCAAACTAAAAAGTCTGCACTCCTGAATTGCAAAGGAATTTTTCTTTTGCATGGTAATGCAAAACCTCATATAATTAAGGTGGCCTGTGAAACCATTATCTGTTTTGGTTGGAAAACTGTAGTGCTCCCATCATATTCTCCAGACATTATCAATGTTTTAAGAACTATCGAAATTACACAAATTCGTCAATTCTAATTGGAACTAAACACAGTGAAGCTTTTGAAATGTATATAATCAACTACTTGTCGTCTAAAGTCGTCGAGTTGGTCGAGAATGGAGTGGATGTCGCTCCGAAACTGGTCCCGTCATTTTCAAAAATAGTGTGAAGCATAAGAGTGTTTAGACGACAAGTAGTTGATTATATACATTATCAGATGTGACTGCATTATCAGATCACCTTTTCCTTTCTGTGGATAATCACCATCAGGACAGTAATTCTGAACCTTTGCTGACCTGAAAACAGCACTTGATGGATTTTTTGCACTGAAAAGTTCTTGGCCTAGCAATAGTTTTTAACTTGAACCTTAGTTTTACGATCTATCTCTCATGTAGTTTTCTGAGCTGGAAAATACATCTATACAGTTACAGCCACTCTTGATTTAATGAAAAATGCTGATCAGCAAGGAAGTGTTTGAACTTTAGGAGCAGATGGAAGTCAAGAGGGCACGAAATATGGGGAATGTAATGTTACTATGCTATCTACTATTATCACATGAATGGATTTTATTTCAGCAAACGTTAAAATTAGATTTATACATCAACTTTTACAAAATGTACAACTGCTCTTGGAGTGCTTGTTTTTATCCTGTTAGGATCTTAACACTCTGGTTGTATATGTAATAGATCCTACTTTCCACTGACTACCCCTTTCAATATCCTCTTCCTTGACTAACCACTTTCTTCCACCACTTCTCTTTTACCTTCCCTACACAGCTACTCAATTTTCTTGAAAATTCCTTACTGCCATTTCCAAAAATATTTAATATCATATCAACAGTGCTATCAGTAAATTATCCCATTCTCTCATACTTCTTCTCTACATGTTTTTGTTTCTGGGCATTCAATTACACACTGTACATCCTTATCTATTTTCCACATAGTAGACACTTTCTTTTTCACTTTTAATGCAATTAGTCCTAAACTATTATCACATAGAGTGGATGTTTAACAGTTCATACTTCAAATCTCTCAATTTTTCTTAAAATATCTTTGTGACCAAGTTTCTCATAAAGTTTTTCATCTAATTAGTTTAAAAGATTGGAATAGTACTCTCTAGTTATGGTTTTTACTTTTTGAAGATCATTAGTTAGTGCTTACTGATTAATTTATCAGAACATATTTCAAGAGCTTTCGCTCTCACATTCAGCTGGGAGTAGATTAATGCTGGAAAGTGACAATGTGACCTATGAGGGTTCCAATATACAGAAATATACAGCAAAACACCATAAAAAAAAGTTGAATCCATTATTGAGGGCAGTAATGATGTACTGATTCTTCCTTGTTGAGTGAATGTTTACTAGTTATATGAATAAGGCTGCTTATAATGGTGTGTTGATGTGGTTTAGGCCTGAAGCTATTACTATTTATGTGATTATCTGTATGTGTGAGTTTCCTATATATATATATACCAAATGAAATTATGTTATTTCTTCTGTATATTTTAAGGTTTAAAAACATCCTTCTTCAATTTCTATAGTGAACTTAATGCTTTGGTCTTGCAGATTTAGTAATTTTTACGGTATCCTCTGTGTTTTTGGTACTATTGCAAATGTGCGATCTACTAGCAAAACCATGTTTTAAAGAAAATGAAAGTGTCTTGATAATGTATGCTTCTACTGTACTGTACATGAATAAATTTGCCATAAATGGAGAGAGGGGATTACCCATAGCCAAGCCAGTTTTGTTGGTAAATTTTTACATTGAACGTGAATAAATTTTGATCTATGCACAATTTTGTAAGATTGGTGTAATCCTCAATTTCAAGCAGATTTTATGATGATGAAGTAGATGAAATTGAGAATTTCCACACTGAAGAAGGAAAGATACAAATTCAAAAGTTTCACATACAGCCAACTTACCACAACAAACTCAATAGGATATTCAAAGAATGTGGCATAAAGTTAGCCCCAAAGAACAAATTTATTAGGTTCCACAGTAAAAGACACCATACCAATGGAACAGAAATCAGGAATTTATGAAATCAAATGTGCAGATTGTAACCAAAAATACATCGGGAAATGAAGAGAAATTTAGAAATTTGAAGAAAGGAGCACTTTAGGAATATTTGTTTAAAACAAATTGATAAAACAGCAGTGGCAGCTCACTTTTAGACCCAAAATCATGAGATTAAACCAGAGTCTATGCTCCTTAAAGAACTTCACAACTAATAAAGGTATCGACTTCGGAAAAAATTTTCATCATAAAAAATAAAAAAAGTTTAATGAATTTTGATGTTATACCCATGGATGAACTCAGCAAGTTCCTACTCAAACCATTAGTTTCAGCCATGGAAGAATCTTGGAATACAGCCACCAAATCGAGTAGTCGGCCAACAGCTGACACTGGCAGAGATTGCACCCGAAACATATCCTAATGTTGTATAAGTGGAGTTAGTGTGAACATATTTAATACATTCTTATAGAATGAAATGTGAATTTATCAGCCTGATCTGGAAACAAAGCAAGCTGGGTTTTTTCACTTGGCAACCCTCTAGTTAACATCAGAAAGTGCTTGCAAAGAAATGATTGCCCCATGTTCTACAAAACAGGTCGTGCACTGTAGCTCCACTAGAACAAAATATATACAACCTTTCTCTAAAGTTTTTGAGAAACATTGTTCCAAATAAGAATCAAAGGCATTCTTTTGCAATAATACAGCATATCAGTTCACATAGCCAAAGTCACACATGACTTCCTGCAGATAAAACAATTGTAGCTGATAAGTCTCCAGCTTATACATTTGAATCATGTATAACCTACAAACAAAATGATTTGCATACTAATATCTGGGAGTTACTCTACTTTCAAAGGCTTGGAGCTTACCAATGTTAGCAACTACATTAAAATATTACTTAAAAAACAACAACATTAATATAAATGCTTACCTTCAAGAACTCATTCCTGTTTGGTTTTTCCAGCACCTTTGGTATATTACAATCAAATTCTTCCTCAAATTTTGTATTATTCAAAATATATGTCTTTTCATCTGAAAAATTTAAAATATACATACTGACACAAATATCTACCAACATATTTTTACCAAGTTAATTATATTATCCAGTGCAAGCCCAATAATCTTAAACACTTTCCATATTTACTTAAACTCACAAATTTAACAAATTTTGCATTTTGTTTTTATATATTTTTCCATCCAAACCATCAAATCAGAAGATCAGATACAAATCCTATAAAACAATGCACTAAAATTGTAATGGGAGCAGTAAAAACACCAAAAGCTGCAATACCATATACATAAATAAATCTATAACAGGAAGAAATAAAATATGATGCATAAAAAATTCTTAAAAACAAACATAATATATGATAAAACACACAACAAATGTAACAGTATATTGAAAACATGAACATCTCCAATACAGCAAACTGAACAATAACTAAATGAAATGACTACACATTAGAAACAGAAACTACAATTAAACCCCAAATCTTCTCCTGTTTTTAGAATATGGATCATTCCTTCATCTACCAGAAAAAATCATGAAACAAGAATTTTTTCCAGAAATACTTTAATTATACACAATACATACCAAATTTCCAAAATTATCCTGCCTATATATTTTTACAAATGGTCTAAAATGAACCAATCAAAAAGGAGCAGGAATGCACTGTAAACATTTCCCCAATATTTAGCTGTCAGCCAAAATACTACCTATTTTGATGTCAAAATAGAAGCTATAAAGTTTACAATGAAAACTCTGTTCAGAAAAAAAGTTTCAAAAAGAGTTCTATTGATAGATCCAAAACTTCCTATTGCACTATAGCATAGCAATCAAGTTACCAAAAAATAACAAAATATTGGAAATAGGGAAGTCAATCAGAGAGCTCACAAAAACAAGTAAGGACATTTTTCTGTAGGTACCATAACAGTTATTCTAGGAAATAATATAGCAGATGAATGGCAAAGAAATAACAACCCTACCCTTCCATAGCCTCAGATCACCCTTACAAAAGAAATACAAACACAATATAAAACAAAGGAAAAAACAAACAAACAAACAAAATAAATCAAAAGATAAATCAATGAAACTGATAAAGTGCACCAGGAATAAATACTCACAAGCAGCAAGAAAGGAAACAGCAGCACTGCTTAGACTCAACCCATACCATTACTAGCTGGCCACCTACACAAAATTGATATAAAAAATTCACCTCAAGCATACAACCACAATCATGAACAAGTATTATCTACTTCAGTGCAATGCAATGGATCCACATAAAAGAATAGAACTTAATTTATTATAATGGGAAGCAAGAAAGAAGGACTTTTAAAGCTCACTACTGGAATAAAAATATATATTCTATTTTTTTTCTTCTACCACTCCATCCAAAATATTTACAATGCCTTTCATTGGCAGCCATCTCATGTGGAGACAGCAACTAATTGCTATATAACCAAATCTTTTTATTTTTACAAATACTTCAATGAACCAAGTTAAAACACATTATGTTTACTAATAAAAAATATAACAAAATTTTAGTATTTAATTTAAGATCAACAATGTGTTAGAATACAATGTATACGGTCTATAAACAAAAGCACAATTGTACCACCCAAGGAGAAAGCAAAATTAAAACAGATAATGCCACAGCAGGAAGGATACATGGCCTGCCGAAAATATATAAATCAAAAAATACCATGAGACCAAAAATCAACTGTAGAAATACACCATCCTACCACTATCAAAGTTGCTCGTCCAGAGATTTTGGAAATTTCTTAGGTTTGACAGCTTAAATATAAGCAATTCCATAGAACTGGTGGAGAAAATTAAAGATTTGGTTTTCCAAAAGGAAAGGATGATCTTCTGGTATCCTCTGATGTAAATTCACACTTACCCAGCATAGCAAAATGCTAACTCCCAACATCTCATGGAAAATGGTAGCAGTCTGTGAAATTAAGCAATGAGGAGTTTGATGAATGCACTCAATTAACCTAAGTCTGCATCAATCAGAATTTTTTCCAGTTCAATGGTGAATTTCATAAACAAGAAGCAGAATAGCTATGAGAAATCCATTATCATCTTTTCTGACTAATTTATATATGAGTAATTTAGAAATGTACATTACCAAATCATTCCCATACATTTTTAAGGTCTAGCACAGAAATGTTGATATCTTTGTAATGGTTACTAAGAAACATTTGCATGATGCTTTGAAATTTGAACCTATAAGATAGAGAAATTAAATTCACATATGAAACAAAACAGACATATAATTCCTTTCTTTGGCTTAAAGATAAGAACGGGCAATAATTTGAAATTCGGAACATACAGAAAGAATACGCATATTGACAATTACATAAAAGCAAGTGGCTTCAATTGCACAGCAAACACAGACACTCAGTCCTCAACAGCTTAGCACATGCGCTCATGAACATATTCATGAGTAATCACAGATAATACAAATGACAAATATCAACTGAAATAACATAGAAGTTGTAGACAAAAAATCAAAAAATTTAAACAAAAAAAAGAGGTTAAAACAGGTTACAAACTGACAGCCAGAAAAGAAACTACCTTTCACAGGAAATTTACTTATCATCTTTGGACAACCAAAAAATTCCAGTAAATGCTCAGAGAGTTTGGTATAAACTCAGCTTAAATAATCTGCTCAACTCCAGTAATAATGACAGAATCCCAAATGAGAAGAAATCAGGATCTATAAATTCAACAAAATGTATATTGGCAAAACAAAAAGAAGCATTGGAATTAGGCTCAAAGAACACTGGAGAAACATCAAGTATAATCAGATAGAAAAATCAGCAGTTGCACATCCTTTCTGAAGAGGTAAACATGATAAAGAAATGGAAATAAAATTACTAAAATTTGTAGATAAATATGGGATTTTTTTTTTTTTTAAAAAAATATGAAGATAAGGTTATGTACTTCGAAATCCTAACAAAAGACAAATTAATCCAAGTTCATATTTTTGTTCACGAGAGCAATACCAAGTCCATTCAACCATCAATGAATCCAGCAATTGATTCACAGGTGATGATATGGGCAATGGCCTGTGAAACATGTTTTTGTATAATTTAATGGTAAGTGGAGCATAAGAGTATTAAATTGACTCACCAGCTAAGTTAAAAAAATTATAGTCTTTGTTTTTACTTCATTCTTTCTTAAAAATGAGTTTTAAAATTAAGAAAATGTGCATCAATCCAGTAGTCCAGATTTTTGGACTCTGATTGGAAAGATAAGCAATACATATTTTCCATTTTAAAGTGATTTAGTAAATTTTCTATAGGAATGTTTCATTAAAATTAAATTCACAAATAAAGCCTTTGCATCTGCTGATTTGGACAAAAATAGAAGCATGTCACATTAACATGATTTGCAGTACATTGTAAACCACGGATACTCATTTACCAGGAGACAAAATGTAATTTAAGGTCCACATCTAAGTTACAATTTGCTCTTTTTATGAACCACTAACTGATATAATCTTCAAAACATAAGATGATGGCAAATTATGTCACATAATAACATAAAACATATGTACTTATGTATAAAAATGCTCTTAATTGCTCCACTTACTAAAACAGATTAGGGCATTTTTTGTGGAACATTATCAACTGCCTGAAGAGTTCAAGTGAACTTTAATTGATATTGTTTCACTGGCCTCGTATGTCGACTGGAGTCCACTCTAATTCTTCTGCAGTTGAAAAGCAGTTGATACATGGAAAATGGTTCATGAAAAGTGTCCTAACATATTTTAGTATGCATAGTCAATTAGCATTTCTTAAACATAAGTTGACCTCTTTTATATTATTAACCATTCCATCACCATTTATAATTACTGAGTCAGATTGTTTAAGGCTTTTTGAGAAGTAATAGCTTAATGAGTTGAAAAATATACAAATACTGTGTTCTCATTCTGCAAAGCAATCAGAGTTTGCATACACTAGTGAAATCAGTTGGTCTTCAGTGAACAAGATTATGGTAAAACTGGAGGTCTGTGGATGCAGACAGTTGAGCATGCTTAGTCATATTTATCATGCCAACTGTTTCCATTGCATTGGATTTTGGAAGCGTGTTTTAGACTTTCTACTGTTGAGTTGAACCTAAACATACTTTTGGCTTCATTTACTTGTTTGTAAGCAGTACATGTTTCACAGATCATCTCTGTATTCTAAGCTACTTGTCAACTACTGAAAGATCCTTATTGGGGATATTCATTTTGCTTTCGTGGACATGAGATGAACTTGAAAACAGCGTTTTCATCTTCAGGAATATAAAGTTCATTAACCTATCCTTGTATTTATGCATGTAGAATTTCCCAATGTTGTTAGCTCTATGTTGTTGTTAGTTTCTGTGCTGACTTTAATAGCTTTATTTCTTTCACTATATCACAGTTTGCTGTCCAAAAATAAGATGCCACTGCAGATTTTTCTATCTGTGTCCATTTAATGTTCTTGATGTGTTCTTTCAGAAGTCTGCCAGTGTTTGATTGTTTTCCTTGCAACACTAATGATCTGAGATGTTAAAGAGCACCGTAAATAAAGCAAATCGACAAATTTATCATTTTCCCAATATAGATCTTGTCACATTTTGCACAGTTTAAGTGATAAATGCCTAATATTTTTTCTGATGGATCACTCTTTTTAATTTTGCTCTTCAGGTGATTTTTAATGTTAAAATTTAACATTATATGTATATGTTCAGATTGGCTGCATATAATTACAGTAAGTGCAATTTTACAGTTTTTAGTGCAGTTCCATGTCTAGCACTCAATTTCTTTGGACACATAACGACCTCTTGAGCAGTGCAATTCTCCTCCTCCTCCTTCTTATAATAATAATAATAATAATAATAATAATAATAATAATAATAATAATAACAACAACAACAATAATAATAATATATTCACTCATAGACATGCTCTATATGTTTCAGGTTTTGTTACATTATAAATTACATAATTAACTTTAAATTCCTAATATTATAAAGTGGTTCGAAAAGCACACTTGTACATCAAATTATGAATTTTATTTTTTCAAAACACATTAAACATGGACATAACATAATCATCACACCTTTCCATTTCAGGTATGAAAAATTATATTGGGGACATGACCCTCTCTATTTGCTGGCATGCAAGAGTTCTATCTGTGAAATTCATTATAACTGCCTCACAACCTTGCATTTAGATTTTGTCAACAGCTTGTCAGAACTTTTATGTTGAACCGGTTTCATACTTTTTCATTAGTCTGGGAACTGTTGCTCATTTGGTGCTTCATTATGCCCTAGAATTACTTAAAGTACCCAGGCAGTTGCTGCATAACTTTCTCCTTTCTGAAGAAACGTTTTTACAATTAGCACACATTACTCAGTTGTAAACTTCTTCATGCAACACAATGAAGAAATGCAGACTGAAGCAAAACATAATACAAAACAGTGAAGAAAGAAATTTCATTTCATTTCTTTTTTCTACAATGTATCCTACATAATAAACAGCTACTTATTATTATTATTATTATAATAATAATAATAATAATAATAATAATAATAATAATAATAATAATAATAATAATAATAATAATAATAACAATTATTTTACAGATGCTGTTTAACAATTCAGGTCATCAGCATCCCATTCAATTCAGGGCATGAAACAGTCAATAAATTTTGCTAAGAGGCCTCTTCTTTCAGGCTTGAGGATCTTTTATATGCTGTAAATCTACGACATGGGACCCATGACTTTACATTCCTTATGAAGGAAACCATACTTAGGACTTTAATGCCCAAAAAAATCCATCGAACCTTGCTGGGATTGAACTAACAACTACAAGATAAACATGTTACAATTACAAGAGACTACATCTGGTAATTTCATACAGTACACTACTTACTTGTTTACAATATAGATGTATATATTTATAAACATATTAAATTACAAGAAACTGTAACTCATCAATTCTGTATAAGTTTTTTTCTCAAGAGATAATTATTTAACATCATTTTAAAAGAGTAACCTTGTTCAATTTTATGGATTTTGGTAATTTATTGAATAATATAGTTCCTGTGACGTAGGGATCTTTATCTGTTGCAACTTTAATTCTGTTTACTCCACGATAATTATTAATATCCCCAGTGTTATATGAATGCCTTTTGTTTAATGTACTGTTACTTTCATTCTTTTTAATTAATATAGCTTTATATACACAAAGGGAAAATATTATTAAAAAGTGTTTTTAAACACTTCTTTTAGAGACTGGCAACTTTTAGATTGTATATACACCATAAGCTTTTTTTTTGTATTATCAGTATCCTATTGAAGTTGGCAATAGTTTTTTCACCCCAGATTTGAATTTCATACTCAACATGTGAGTGTATTATTCCATACTGACCAGCTTTTTGCAGAGGATGTCTATAGATTCTTTAAAGTTCAAGTTTTATCCATATGAATTCCTGGAAATTTAGTGTTTTTTCTTACTCAATAATGAATCATCATTTACTATTTTACATACATTCTCTTGTTCCCTAAGCTGAAATAGAGTGCATTTTGTTTTATCAATATTGAGTTAGTTCAGAAGCTTTTACATAATCATACAGATATAGTAAGATGATAAAGCTTTGATTTCCAGATGGTTTAAATCTTTGTCCAAACAAATAAATGAGGTATCATCTGCATAGGATATAAGTTTACAATCTGGCAGCTGTGGCATATCATTTACATAAATTAAAAATAGAGAAAACCCAATACTGAGTCTTCTGGAACATGTTTTAACCCTATCATATTTTGATTTGTATGTACATATGAAATTTCCAGTATATTTCAGTACAGTGAATGCAATTTTTTTTAGATAGGATGATCATGCATTTTACCCCTTATACCATAGTGTTCAAGTTTTGACAGCAGAAGCTCATGAAACACACAGTTGATGCATTTGATAAATTTAAAAATATACCAAATGTTTTACTGCTTTGATCTATATTTGCCAATACCCTATGTATAAATTCAGATATAGCCGTGACTGTTGTGCTTTGATCTATATTTGTCAATACCCTATGTATAAATTCAGATATAGCAGTGACTGTTGATAAACCCTTCTAAAGCCACGTTGATTTTGATTTAATACATTTTAAGTTTCAACAAAACCTACAAAGATATTGGTACTTAAAATGTAAATTGGAACTTGCACAGTGAAGCTAATTATATTATTTGATATCATTGTATGATTCAGTTGAACTACACATTCTTACAGCTTCACTTTTCATAAATGTATGGAACCAGTTTCGAGAACATTTAGTTCCCATCTTCAGCCAGGCTAAAGTTCAACTGTCGGATCAGCGTTGAGCTGTGGGAATGTGTATTCTGCTCTGGTAGCAGTGTGATAAACTTGTAGTTTTTGTTTTCATCTCTGGCAATGTCGAAGTTCATTATGCTGTCTTTGTATTTGTAAATGTAGATTTTCTCCCAGGTTGCTAGTTCTGTAGGTCCTTGTACTGATTTTAATAATTTTGCTTTATTTATTATGTTGTGATTTTGTGTCCAAAAATGATATGCTACTGCTATTTCTCTATTTGCTTGTACTTTATGTTCTGATATGAATTCAAAGCAGGAGTATCAACAATTCATATCAGTTAATAGAAAAAATTAAAGACATAAAACTACATCCCTCTGACACTCTTATATCTTTCGACGTAGAATCTCTGTTTCCAAGCATACCAAAAGAAAAACTCCTGATTTATCTACATAATTGGCTAAAAACAAGTGGAATTAGGGATACATACATAAAAGAATACATCAAACTGACAGAAATTTTCATAAATGAAACCTTTTTTACTTTCAAAGGAAAATTTTATAAACAACAAGCAGGACTTAAAATGGGTAGCCCCTTATCTCCATTTCTAGCTAACCTTTTCACAAGTAGATTTGAAACACACATTACACAGCTTTTCCATACATATTTAAGGTACGGTACAGATATATAGATGATATATTTGCCATAGTTAACAAAAAAAATCATTAGCGATGCCTTAAAACTTTTGAACATACAAGATATAAACATATCATTTACATACGAAATAGAAACAGGTAACACATTGCCATTCTCAGATATTAAAATAATGAAATGTCAAGAAAATCTTAAATTTGGAATATACAGAAAGAATACACACACAGATAATCAAATCGAAGCTGACACTTTTAAACTGTTAAAACTGATAGTTTTAACCCCCACAGCGCACAAACTTGCAGTAATTAACAGTTTAACACACCGGCTAGTTAACCTACAAATTAGCAAAGAAGAATATTTTAATGAATACAAACAAATAGAAGAAACAACAGTTAAAAATGGTTTTAAAACAGAACTAGTACACAAAAAGGTGCAAAAATTCAAGGGACAAAAACATATCAAAGAAGCCACAACACTTTCAGCAAGAAAAGATAAACTAATTTTTAAAAAGTTCACAATCATCCATGGGCTACAAAAAAATTTCAGAATACTCTTAAAGATTTTAATATCAGGTTGGCACCGATTAAGAGATAATGTTAAAAACTTACTGATGGATAATGTTAATGACAGTATTCCACAAGAAGATCCGGTATTTACAAAATAAATTGTGCAGAATGTGAAAAAATCTACATTGGAAAAACAAAGAGAACCATAGGCACACAGTTAAAGGAACATAAAGTACAAGCAAATAGAGAAATCAGCAGTAGCATATCATTTTTGGACACAAAATCACAACATAATAAATAAAGCAAAATTATTAAAATCAGTACAAGGACCTACCTGGGAGAAAATCTACATTTACAAATACAAAGACAGCATAATGAACTTCGACATTGCCAGAGATGAAAACAAAAACTACAAGTTTATCACACTGCCACCAGAGCAGAATACACATTCCCACAGCTCAATGACTGATCCGACAGTTGAACTTTAGCCTGGCTGAAGATGGGAACTAAATGTTCTTGAAACCGGTTCCATACATTTATGAAAAGTAAGTGAAGCTGTAAGAGTGCGTAGTTCAATTGAATTATACAATGATATTGGTATTATTTGTCTACAGTTTTCAACTTTATCTTCTTTTCCCTTTTTAAACACTGGTCAAACAATAATGTTTTTAATATGTCTAGAAGTGTGGCATTTTATATGGAATAATTAGTTAAATATACTAGTATTTTTAGGAGCAAGTTTTGCAGGATTTCAGAGTTTTTGGAGTAAACCATCCCAACCAGGTGAACTAATTTATTTATTATATTCATCTATTTCAAAGAGTTAAATATTTCTGCCACAATGATGCTGCTTTGCTCATCATGAACTACATTACCATTTTCTCCTGTACTTATGAAATACTTATTAAACAAGTTACAAATTTCATTTGGATTTACAATACTCTGACCATTATCATTTAAGTTCATATTTTTAATTTCTCCTTATTTGGTTTTACTTTACTATTGACCATTGTCCACATTCATTTGGTAATGTTTTCCAAATTTGCTATTTTTCTACTAATGTTTTGTTTTTCAAAATTATTTAGTGCTTGTTTACATCATTTTTTATATTTATATAGGGACTTATAGATTCTAATTTTCTAAGGAATGCAAAAGGAATCATTAAGTTTTGAGTTTGGTAATCTATAAATCCCAAACAACATTATTTTACTAATGCACTATTATTATTTATTATTTTACTATCATTAAAGTAAAATTGTGAACCTATTATTTCAAATGCCATTTCATTAATATTTCTCAACATGGATTTACATGTGCTAAATTTTTTCTAATAAATTCATCTTGTTAGAATAGAATAGAATATTTATTTCATTCAGTCATTACAAAAAGTTTGACAAATACTTTTACATTTTTAACCATTGTTCCCAGAGAGTACATTTCTGGGATCCTACACACTCAACATTCTGGTTATATATATATATATTAGATCCCACCCTCCCCGGTTTCTTTCCTATCTCCACATATACATTCTTACTAACTTTAATCACTCTTTTTCACCATTTTTCTCTTACATTCTCTATATAATCAATTTTTTCAAAAACTCCTTGTTTCCAGTTCCTAAAAATGGTCCCATTTCTTAATCCATACACTGCTCTCCATTCTTTAGTTTGTGAACATTCAACTATACAATGAAAAGCCTTATCTATTTCTCCTGTACACTTTTTATTTTTATTCCACTTAACTCTAATATACCTGCTCTATCTCAAACAAATCCCTCCCTTCTCTTTTTAATATAAATATCTACATATTTTTCCCACTTCCATTCTTTCTTAAACTTCCTATGTTTCTAGGTACCATCTTGTAAACTACTCCATATTTCTTGCTTTCCAATATTGTCTACCCTTTGCTTCACTTTATTCCATAGTCTTTGTCTAATCATTAATTGTTGTTGCTCCACTTCACCTGTTCCAATCTCTTGAACTATTCTCTTTAGTTGAGCTAATTCTTTACCCTTTAGTTTTTTCTTGTATCTGTAAACAGTATTTGATTATGTCTCCTTTTCTTGATGCTATCTTATACTAATGTTTCAAAATATGTTTAACTACTATGCCTTTCCTGCCAACTTTTCCTAATTTCACCAATGTCACCTCATTGGAGTTGCCCTCGGTAATCCCGACACCATTTTACAAAATGCTCTATGAATCAGGAAATTGAAATCAAACACCTTGTGGCATCGGACCACCCAGGGTAGTCATGGTCACTACATAGGTTACAGAGATATTTGTCAAAGTTGATATTTCAATGCAATGCTCTAAGTGAAACGTTTCCATCTGTATCAGGTTTGTGCTTTGATCATTTACTAGTAAATCAAATTGCTGATCTGAATTTTCACATAGGACATTTACTACTATGCTATTGGACAATTTATTTAATGTGGGCAGATGAACACACTATCCAATACAATGAAACATCTGTCATATCTTCAGTACCATACTACCACCCTAGATTACAACGTGAAGCCATAGAAATCTCCAAGCATCCTTTTAATTTCAACAAAAAGAGAGAGGCTCTCAAACTGAGCAAAACCTGGTATCCGATATTAGAGCACATAAAACAAGCCCACACTAGCAAAATTCATGCGAACCAATCACCGATCAGAACGGAGATGCCCCGCCCTCCGAGTACAACCCCTCTGCTCCAGCCAAACCAATCCCCTTTGAGCAGTTCATATATAAATATAACACCTCCAGCTGGCATTTCAGTCGTGGCAGGACCTTCGCCCAGAAGACTGAGACCGCGCCACTGAAGATGTCCTCTGCAGTTGAGGATGAAACGTTTGGACTCCTTAGCTCCAAGAGATCACAGCTCCTAAGCCCGGAAGAAACTTCTAGTTATAATTCTGACTCCGGCCGTGAAAGCTTCCGATTACTCAATTTATTTAAGTTAGTTTGTATCTTTGAACTAACATTGATGCTAAATAACTTTTATATCTGGAGTTCAAATATAGTCCATGTTTCTTATGATACTCCCTTTGTAGGCTACAAACATCCACATGGGATACATTTGTCCCATACCCAAAACATAAAAACTTGAGTTTTCCATTAGTTTTTCTTACAGCTATGTTTACATATGAGGTATATACTAAATCACAAAGATGTGGGTCAGTCCTGGTGATGTAGAGGTAACCATACTTGCCTTCTAAATCCAAGGTCATGGGTTCAAACCTGGCCAGGGTCAATGGATTTTTTCGGGCATAAAAATTGTAAGTATGGCTTCCTTTGGAAGGGAAGTAAAGCTGTGGGTCCCGTGTTGTATATTTATGGTAGAATAAAGAACCTCAAGCCTGAAAGAAGAGGCCTTGAGCAAAATTAGCCTGCCATTTCATGCCCTTAATTGAATGGAACGCTGATGACCTGAGCTGTTAAAGAGCGTCCATAAATAAATCAAATCAACAACAATGATGTGGGACATTCACAACAATCAGTTTTGAATTTCTGACTTTCCAATCTTTCATGTATTTCACTCACAACAATTGCAGCTAATTGCAATATATGTCATTCTCACTTGCCATTATTATTTTAGTATCACCTGTATCATATTCTGACACAAAGTAAATAATTGAAATTTCTGCACAATATATAGTACTAATCAAAATTTTTTAAAAATTGTAAATCTTTTAAAAAGTTTTCATATGGAACTAACACAGTGAAGCTCATGTGAATTGAATCTGTCGTCTTAACACTCTTCATGCTTCACTAACCTTAAAAATATATAGAACCGGTTTCAAAGATATGTTATCTCCATCTTCGGCCGTGGACGACTAGTGTGAAAGGTTGTTGTTGTGTAGTATCAGAAGCAATGTTCCGCTCTGGTGAAACTTAAAATTTATATTTTCTTCTTTCGGAATGTCAAAATTCATCAAATGATCCTTATGTTTGTAGATGTAAATCTTTTCCCAAATATCCAATACTACTGGTCCCTGTACAGCTCTCAATAATTCAACCTTTTTCTTTATCATGAATTTCGGTTCAAAAGTGATATGCCACCGCTGATTTTTCTATTTGTTTGTATTTTAAATTCCTCATATGTTCTTTAAGAGGTATCCCCACATTCCTCTTGGTTTTTCCTATGTAGATCTTATCACATTCAGCACATGAAATCTTGTAAATTCCTGATTTTTTCTCCTTTGGAGTATTATCTGTAGTATTGTCTTTCAAAACGTTGTTTAGACTAAATTTATTAGTGGGAGTCAATTTTATATTAACATCTTTAAATATTTTTTGAAATTTATACATCACTGTTGGGTTATATGTGAATTTTTTAAAGGACATTTTTTCTTTAACTGTTGATAATGTAGTGCAATTTTCAATTCTTTTCTTCTTCTGGAATTTTTTAATCTTATTACGTATTTAAACCATTTAAAATTGCTATTTCTTTCATTTTCTTATATTCCATGTTATATTCTTCTTACTGATTGGCAAATTGATCATTCTGAATATCAGACTATTAAAAATTGCATGTTTGTGAGCAATAGGATTAAAACCATTTTCTTTGATATAATTATCTGCATGTGTGTCCTTTCTATATATGCCAAATTTAAGGTTTACTTTACTTTTTATAATTTTTATATCCAACTTTAATTTTTTTATATTTTCTTTACTTTTTATAATTTTTATATAGATATAATCTTTACTTTTTATAATTTTTATATAGATATAAATGTGATGAATGTGATAAGATCTACATAGGAAAAACCAAGAGGAATGTGGGGATACCTCTTAAAGAACATATGAGGAATTTAAAATACAAACAAATAGAAAAATCAGCGGTGGCATACCACTTTTGAACCGAAAATCATGATATAAAGAAAAAGGTTGAATTATTGAGAGCTGTACAGGGACCAGTAGAATTGGATATTTGGGAAAAGATTTACATCTACAAACAAAAGGGTCATTTGATGAATTTTGACATTCCGAAAGAAGAAAATATAAATTTTAAGTTTCACCAGAGCGGAACATTGCTTCTGATACTACACAACAACCACCTTTCACACTAGTCGTCCACGGCCGAAGATGAAGATAACATATCTTTGAAACCGGTTCTGTATATTTTTAAGGTTAGTGAAGCATGAAGAGTGTTAAGATGACAGATTCAATATAGAACTAAATTTCACGTAGCCCAACATCTGAAAATTGCCGATAATTTTGTTGACCTTAGGAGCAAGACCTCTGGAAAGGCTGTTGCAGTAAATCATTACTTTGGGCTTCTGCCGAGATGGCGATAATGTTGCTTTATAACTGTTTATGTTGTTACTTCTTGATCACTTGTTTTCTTTCAATTTGAGCTGGAATTTTCTATGTCTTCTACATCTAGGGATAGTATTGCATAAGGATTTCTTGACTCTACAATTACTTCTTCTTTCCACTTCTCATTTATATGACTTATTCATTGTTTTTCTCTACTCCTCCCAAGACAGGCCGAACATTTCCCGCATCTGTTTCAGAACTAACGGAACTTTTTATTTTAGTGTTTTGTTTTCATTTTTTACTTCACCAAATCATTATTCAGGATTTCTATAATTTTATGTTTATCTTTCTCAGTCTCAGAGCTAAAGTATTTCTGCCTTTATTCACACAGTTTCTTGTTATCTTTACACTTTTGTAGTCACTTCTTTTGTTTTTTCAAAGGAATTTTCACTATTTTGCCAATTTTTCTAGTGCATAACTACTATAGATACTACATTCTACCATCTCAGTAACAGTAGTTCAACAGAATGGGTTTAAATGGGTATGGGAAGAAAAATAAGGTAGGTTTATAGGCTCTAAACAACAGACAATTAAATACAAAGAAATTAATAAAAATTAAATATTGCAAAGACTGTACCCAAATTCCATGGCTTTTAATTTGGTACAACATATGTGATAGCACATACTCTTGTGCATTGTTTTGGCTGCACTGTCACTACAGTATTTTGCTTGCCTATAATTGAAATGCAAATTGTAAATATCTTTCTTCTTCATTGTCCTTGGTTTTTATCCTGCTTAGTGCATAAATATTTCTGGATTATTATTCCTATTAGTTACCCCAAGACAGCATAATCATAGACTTTATAGTGAATCATGTTCTGCATAATTCAATGGCATGTAGAGCATAAAAGTATTAAATCGACTATAGAATAAACTTATACTGAGTTTAGATTCTTCTGCAAGCAGCTGTTGTCTCCACTCCACGGGTTTTTTGATATTTCCTTTTATATAACTATTCACCTTAAGTTTTTGAGCACTCTACTGCAGAATCCCATACCTTCTTTATAAGTGCAATATTACAAAGAGTGGTGTTTAGGCTTACTTAACTTAAGAATGCTCTTTGACATCTCTGGTCATTAGCATGTAGTTAAATACAGGGCATGAAATGGAATTTGCTAAGAGGCCTATTCTTTCAGGCTTGAGGTTCTTTTACATGCTATAAATCTATGACACAGGACCCATGGCTTTACTTCCCTTCTGAAGGAAGCCACTCAGGATATTTGTGCCCTGAAAGATCCATCGTTCCTGGCTGAGTATGAACCTGCGACCTTGGGTCTACAAGCCAAATATGATTACCACTACATCACCAGGACTGACAAGAGTGGCATTCACACTCCTCATGCACATGCTCTCTAAACTAAAAGGTATCCTTTTTAGTAAGTGCTATAATGCTTATCCTTTTTAGCAGGTACTATAATGCTTATAATAGATTTAGGCTTTCAGCACAGATAATCTAAAATTTTTGTTTGGATCATTGCAACAAAAATATTACAATCATGGGAAATGGGATTGATTTTTTACTATGAGCATATGATGTAGCTTTTAGCTACCCTCTCACAAATGTTTTAAAAGATGAGTACTTTTCAATTGTGATTTTCATATTTTTATTTTTGGACGCTCTTTAACATCTGAAGTCATCAGCATCCCATTCAAATCAGGGCATGAAACAGCTGACAAATTTTGCTCAGAGGCCTCTTTTTTTCAGGCTTGAGGTTCTTTTTCGTGCCATAAATGTACGACATGGAACCCACTGCTTTATTTCCCTTCCAAAGCAAGCCATATTTAGGATTTTTATGCCCGAAAAAATCCATCGGTCCTGGCTGGGTTTGAACCTGCGATCTTGGGTTTAGAAGGCAAATATGGTTACCACTACATCACCAGGACTGACATACTTTTCAATTGTGGATTCACTATCATTTTTTGCAACTTGCAGAGAACTACCCAATATTTTTGCCATTCTTAAAGTAATTAATCTTTTCCAAAATTGTTTATTAACAGTCATATAAAGAGTATTATTTTAGAATGAGATAAATGATATATTTTCATTATAAACAACTGGCTAATTTTTTTTTTACAGAATTAATAAGAGTTAAATATTTTCCCTTCCCTTATTTGACGACTAGTTCCTTAGCAAAATTAGATTATTTTAATTCACAAACTTATAACATGCATATTTTTGTCACAAATATAAAAACATTAAGTCATTGTCTTTGAATCTATATTTGTACTTATTTAAAAATCATTGATTTTATATAATATCCATTAAAAATAATTTAAGAAATATTAAGCAATGGGGTGCCGCTGTGATAATGGCTATAATGGCTTGATGTTTTTGGGAAAGTGTTGTGTAAGCTGGACTACAACATGATGTAATACGAGTTAAAATGGCTTCATAATTACATGAAAAAGGATGTACACTTTGCCAGACAGTTTTAACAAATGCTATCAACTTTTCATATGCCTGTGCACAAAACTAAATTGTTTTGTACAGCTTTTAAGTTGTTTAACATTAGCAGTAAAATATGAAAGGCACTAAAAATTCCTAAAGAAATACATGAAGTATTATTAAGTAATGAATTCCTTACCAAGAAATTTATTATGCGTATGGCTGTCCTTGATCCAATCTTCAGACACCAGAAATCTACAAGTTGAAATGCAGCAGAGGAACTTTACTGTGCGATCTGGTTGACTCATGACTAAGTGCGTGGCTCTTTTGCATGAGTCTGCAATACCACCACCTAACTGCCTGACTTTCTGTAAATTATATTAAAAAAATTATATAAATTAAAAATGGAAGAAAAAAAAACATTTAAGAACTTTAAAAAATAAGGCATTTTTAAAAAATTCTGTTCGAACTTACACAGTGAAGCTTGTTAAATGTAAATTATAATTAATCTGTTGTCTAACACACTCTTATGCTTCACTTACTTCGGTGGGACTGGTTTCGAAGAGACATCCTCTCCATCTTCAACCAACTTGACAACTGCTATGAGAAACTAACATCTATGAGGACCTGTGGCTCCGTCCTGGTGGTGTTTTTTCTTTACAAACTGGAAATTGGTATTACATTCTCCTATAATGTCGAAATTCATAAGATGATCCCTATGTTTATGAACGTAAATCTTCTCCCATGTGTCCAATTCTGTACGTCCGTGTGCTTCTTTTAGTAACTTTATTTTTCTTCATTATGTCGTGATTATCTTTCCAAAAATGGTGTGCCATGAAGACATATCAATCTGTTTGTACTTAACGAAATTGAAATTGAAAAATTTGCAGAAAATTAGTAAAAAAACAATACAGAAACAGGATAATGTGGTAAATTTATCACAAGTAAATTTTAAAAAAGAAGAGTTATGTATGCCCAATATGGGTTTTAAATATGATGTAAACTTCTCCAATAACGTTGAAGATTACATAGTTGATTTGAAAATTGCCAGAGAGGGTTTAACTAATAAAGAGAAAGAAAAGATTAGAATAAAATTGGAGAATGCACAGAAACAGTGCATGAAGCTATACAGACTTGCACTATAATACCAGACATAGAAAAACATAGTTTAAAACAAAACATTCCTAATATAGCCAAAATGTGGGTTACCTAAAATCCATAAACCGGGGAAGGGCATGAGACCCATCATTAATAATATAAATACCCCTACATACTTTCTAGCAAAATGGCTTACATACAGATTTACAGCTCTAACAAGGTTTCAAAGTAGAAGCATAAAAAACACATTCCAGTTAATAAAAAATAAAAGATTTTAAAGTTCTACCCTTTTGATATTTTAGTGTCATTGGATGTAGTATCTTTGTTCCCGAGTATTCCAACTTACAAGCTTTTATTGTTTTTGAATGATTGGTTAAAGGAGACAGGAATTAATGAAACTCACAGGAAAGAATACGTCCACCTTACTAACATTTGTATAAACCAGTCATATTTTACATTTGCAGGAGAGTTCTATAAACAGAAAACAGGACTCACAAAGGGAAATCCTTTATTCCCCTTTCTGGCAGATTTATTTATGAGAACATTCAAAACTCACATAATTTCCATCTTCCCACATTATTTTAAATGCTGGTACAGATATGATCATGACATTTTTAGTATAGTGAAAAAAGAATTTGTTGAAGATGCTTTGAAGCTTTTAAATATACAAGATATGAATGTATCCTTCACACTGGAAACAGAAAACAAAGGGAATGTTGCCATTTTTAGATATAAAAATTAATAAGAATCATGGAAATTTAGAATTTGGAATCTATAGAAAGGATACGCACAGAGATAACTATATAAAATCAAATGGGTTTAAGCCCATAGCTCACAAGCACTCAATTTTCACTCATATACATAGACTGATGAATTTACCAATAAATAAAGAGGAGTACAAAAAAGAATTTGAGAAGATACAGGAATTGCCATTATAAATGGTTTTAACAAAAATTTAGTAAACAAAAAACTTAATAGATTCCTAACGAAGAAATTTATCAAGAATGCCACCACACTATTAACAGAGACAGATTTTTAAAAAATTCACCTACCATCCAGTAGCTATGAATAAATTCCAAAACATTTTTTAAGACATTAACATTAAATTGGCACCTGTTAACACTCTGAAAAATGCTTTAGTGGACAAAAGTTTTAATAACATTCCACTGGAGAAAAAGTCAGGTATCTACAAAATAACATGTAAAGAATGTAATAAGATATATGTTGGAAAAACTAAAAGGAACATAGGAACACAGTTAAAGGAACATCTCAGGAACATTACGAACAAACAGATTCATAGGTCAGCAATGACACACCATTTTTGGAAAACACGACATAAAAGGGAAATAAAGTTACTAAAAGAAGCACACGGACGTACAGAATTGGACATATGGGAGAAGATTTACGTTCATAAACATAGGGATCATTTTATGAGTTTCGACATTATAGGAGAATGTAATACCAATTTCCAGTTTATAAAGAAAAAACACCACCAGGATGGAGCCAGAGGTCCTCATAGATGTTAGTTTCTCAAAACAGTCGTCCAGTTGATTGAAGATGGAGAGGATGTATCTTGAAACCGGTCCCACCACATTTAAAAGTGAAGCATAAGAGTATGTTAGATACAGATTAATTATAATTTACATGAAAAAAAATGTTAAAACAAAATGAGTAACAAGGCATAAAATTATGATATACCTCCATTTGGAGGGGGAAGCTGAGTTTTCAAATATACAACCATATTTATCACTAGCCAATTCATAATAATTAATATGCTACCCAACAACTCATTATAAAGCATAAAACTGAATTTAAAGTGTTATTCAGCTGCACTATTTAATTTTTTTAACCTATTTTTGCAAGTCTTCATTTCACTAAACAAACTACATGCAATATGCAATATTAAAAAAAAGGTAAACCCAGGGTATTCCTAATCTAACCTTCATTAAATCAAATCTCTGTGTAGAATTTGAGAAGATAACCCATGGTTTTTTATCTTCAGCTGGAGGGGTGAGATTGGTCACTTCAACATTTTCAAACATGTTCTCCTGATCTGAATAATCAGCAGCTGTCAGTGGAGGTTTATCAAGGCGAGGACGTTTAAGCCTACGAGTTGTAGGTGGTGCAGCACGCTTTTTATCATAAGATTCTTGAGTGATATTGATGGGCATTTTCCAGGCCGCTAAAACATAGAGAATTTAAAATGATATAGTAACATGCATACCATCCTCCCTTAAGCAACTTATCTAGTAAGTGTGCACATAATCAACAAGTACAGTTTATCAAAATAATGGAACCTAGATTCATTATTTTGAAATGGATGAGTAGCAAAATTTATTAACACAACACCACAAGAGCTATGAGAGAGCATTAAAAGTCAAAGAAAAGAAAAGGGGGATTTAAAATATTCATTTATTTGCAACTACATAGTATTTTTAAATTAAATTAAATTAAATTTTTAAATTCATATAAAAGGTTGAATATTTTCTTTTGTTTTATAAAAAATTTGCCTCTCAAGTTAAAAAAAAAAAAACAATCTATCTCAAAATCAACAACAACAACAACAACAACAACAATAATAATAATAATAATAATAATAATAATAATAATAATGATAGTTCAATGCTGTACACAAACGAAGAATGCTTTATGAATTTCACATACTTTGAGAAAACAAAATTGGCATATATTTTCCTTTTTGAAACTACTATCAGTGGTTCTCACACAGCTTCTTTCCATTAGTCAGCACATTGCTTTTGAAATAGATGAAATTTCTTTGTCCATGACAGCAATATTCTTAAAAATACCCCATTTCAGGTATCCAAAAGTTACAAATACAAACTTTCCACCATTTGTAGGGAAGAAAAATAAATTTTGTTCACAAATGGAAGATGAAAATTAGCATCAGGAACACTAATATTGACAATGCTGTTCCCTCCAAACCAACATTAAAATTCTTTTAACTTGAAGTGCTAAATGGAACATTTACAGTGAAGCAAATCATATAATTAAGATTATTGTATGGTTGAGTTGAACTATTTATTGGCTTCACTTACATCTTCCAAATATAAACAAGTGAAGTCAATAAACTTGCACAGTTTGACTCGGTTATACAATAATCTTAATTATGTGAAAATGATTATTATTTTTTTAATTAAGCTTTAACCACTTTTAGTACTGTAAAAAGCACAGGCAGTGGATATTATTTTTTCACCCTAACCAGGCCAGTCAAGTACATTTGTCCCACACTCTACATGTCACTTGATCACTCTCTCTGCCTTTTCCTCTCTCCCAGCACAACAGTCCTCTTTCTGTGTGTAGTTAATGCAATTACAATTTTCTCTAATAGTACATGAACTTAGGTGTGTTTTTACTTGTGCATAATGATGTCAAATTTGATGACAATTAAAAGACATTGTGTATAAAGCATATTACTTTTTTAAGGCTCCGAAAAACTGCCAAGAAATGGTTTGTGATTATTTTTAGGGATACAAAAAAAAATAATTGCAGAAGCATGTCAAGTGTCTGTAAGAACAGTGCAACTTATATGTGAGGAAGCCTAAAAAGCGTCATTGAAAATGTAGAGGTCCCACGGCCATGTTTTTCTTTTACAAGAGTCAGTTCTGGTGGTCCAGTACTTGCCTTGTAAACCCAAGAACGTGGGTTTAGTCCCAGCCAGGGTCAATGGATTTTTAGGAGTAAAAATGCTATATATGGCTTCCTTCTGAAGGGAAGTAAAGTCATAGGTCCCATGTCATAGATTTACAGCATGAAAAAGAACCTCAAGCCTGAAAGAAGAGGCTTCTGAGCAAAGTTTATCGGCCGTTTTACGCCCTGAATTGAATGGGGCGCTGATGATCTGAGATGCTAAAGAGCGTCTGTTAATAAAATGAATCAAACAATCCTTTGCAAGAAAAAAGTTTACACATGTAAACTCTTATGACACACCTGTCATAAGAGTTAGATGATTTCCAGAAAGATATAATCCGTCACTCAGTACAGGAGTTTTATAATCATGGTGAATGTCCCAGACTTGAAAAACTTAAAACAGTTTTAAAAGACAAAATAGTCAATACAAGGGGTATTATTTTTTTACACAAAATTGTGAGAAAAACTGGCTTTAGATTTAAAAAAAAATGTAACAACAGTTGATGGCTTTTGATGGAGAGAAAAGATATTCAAATAAGTGTACTTACGAAGCTGTTGACAATGGAGTGGTATATATATAAACAATGTATACAGTTTTTTTCACACTAACTCCATTCACTTACATAAAATTTGGAACATATGTTTCGGGAGCGATCCCTCCCATCTTCAGCCTGTTTAACAACAGTTTGTCAACAGAAACAGAGTACAAATTGGAATATCAACAAATCATAAAGATAGGAGAAACTAATGGATACAACAAAGACACAGTAATAAAAATCATCAATAAAACCAAAAAACAAAAGGCAATAAGAGATGTTTCCACTCTTAAAAGTGCAAAAGAAAGGTACAAATTCAAAAGTTTCACATACCACCCAACTTATCACAATAAGTTCAAAAAATATTCAAAGAACAAGGAATTATGTTAGCCCCAAAGAACAATTTTAATATAAAGAACTTATTAGGTTGCAGAGTAAAGGACTACATGCCAACAGAACAAAAATCAGGTATTTACGAAATAGAATGTGCAGAGTGTGACAAAAAATACATTGGAAAAACGAAGAGGAATTTAGGAATTTGGGAATCTGGAAAAAAGAACACTTCAGAAATATTCGCTTAAACAAATTGATAAATCAGCAATAGCAGCGCACTTTTGGAATAAAAATCATGAAATTAAACCAGAGATAAAACTACTTAAACAACTTCATAATGCAACAGAACTTTCCACTTGGGAAAATATTTTTATTACAAAAAATAAGGATAATTTCATGAATTTCGATATCCCTCCATTGGATGAACTCAGCAAATTCCTAATAGAACCAACAGATGCCGCCACAAGAACATCAAGAGACCCAACTGCCATGTTTAACAACAGTTTGTCAACAGGCTGAAGATGGGAGGGATCGCTCCCGAAACATATGTTCCAAATTTTATGTAAGTGAATGGAGTTAGTGTGAAAAAAACTGTATACATCGTTTATATAGAAAAGATATTGTTACAGCAAGAGCCTCATTTTTAAGAACAATGCATGATATAAAGAAAGAAGACCACTTTCATCCTATTATTTACATTACCAAAACCATGCTAAAAGTTTTATCTGGCAGTTTTCTAAGGTGGTCTAAAGATTCCATTAGGTAAAGGATCACATCTGACAATCTGCCATTTCGGATCAGCCAAATATGGTTTCATAGAAGAGGCAGATTTAGTGTCTCAGTCAAAAATTATGATTATCATCAAGAGATGAATAATGAAGTGTTAGTGAATGGTTTACTGATCTCCTTTGGAGACTGGAAGCAGGATATGTAATAGTGATGGGCAATGTGAGCTATTACTCTATGCTTATAGAAAAAATATCCAATATAAATTTTAGAAAAGCTGAAATTTTGTCATGGCTTCAAAGCAAGAATATACCTCATAATTCTACACACACAATAACATTGGTCCTGGTAGTGTAGAGGTAACCATACTTGCCTTCTAAACCCAAGGTCATGGGTTCCAACCTGGCCAGGATCAATGGATTTTTTCAGGCGTAAAAATCCTAAGTATGGCTTCCTTCTGAAGGGAAGTAAAGTCGTGGGTCCCATGTCGTATATTTATGGCACGAAAAAGAACCTCAAGCCTGAAAGAGGAGGCCTCTGAGCAAAAATTGTTGGCCGTTTCACGCCCTGAATAGAATGGCATACTGATGACCTGAGATGTTAAAGAGCATCCGTAAATAAAACAAATCAATCAACACACAATAACCAAACTGCTTTGCATTATTAGACAACACAGCAGCAACTATTGATTACTTTGTACAGAAATGGGACACAAATAATATGGTTTTCTTCATATCACTGTCAATATAACCCTATTGAGCTCGTAGGGACTCAAATAAAGAGAAGTGGCAGACAAGAATTCCACATTCAAAATTAAAGATGTAAGAAAATACTGGAGAATGCTGTGACAACAGAAGATGCAGAAAGGCATTATCCATGTGGAGTGACCCCAAGAGGAAGACTTTGTGAAGGAAGGACTAAGAGATGAACATATTCAGAACATAGTGATGACAGTTCAGTTCCAGTGATGAATGCAGTGAAGATGATATCTGCCAGATATAGAATTTCTGTTCAATAGGTCATTTTTTCCTCTTTTCCTTCCCTTTCAGAATATTATATTAATTTTGGTAACTCATTATTAGCCACTCTCCCAATGGGAAAATGCTAAATGAAGTTGACTACATATTGGCAGATACACTAAAAGATGTAAAGGATATACAAGAGGTGCAAAAATTGAAATTCGCCAGTGACTACAGAATGGTTTGCGCAGAAATAAAATTCAACACAACAACACCCCACCTAACTAGTCCCAGAAGACCACTCATGCAAGCACTGGATAAAGAGAGATTCCTTGTACGACTACAGAGTTGATTATCAGAAGATTCCATTAACCTGGATTGCGGAGCCCGAGAACTCTATCAATCTCTTGAGAAAACTTTACTTCATGCTAGCAACAGCACCTACAAAACAATAGACATCAAGAAACCTAAATGTAAACTGAAGCAACAAATAATTACTCTTACAGCTGAAAAAGTGAGAGAGCAACACTCAAGATAGATACAGTTGAGAAGCTAGCAGAATATAAGAGGAGAACTAGACAAAGTGCCAAAAAGAGCATTACATACACACATTTCTGACCACCATGCTATGGTTACAAAACAAATACTTGAATCCACCAAATCAATAAAAAATGTATTGAAAAGCCAGAATATGGGGAAAAATTGTATGCTTGGAGCCAAGAAACCATCGAGAGACCTGACTACGTCAAGAAAAGACAGCAGAAGCAACATGATTCTACAAATCCTTGTATGCAAGCAACTCACCCTCAAACTCACATATATAAACGAACTCAACACCATCCCGTCCATTCTTCAGAGTGAAGTCAGGAAAGCAATAGAGGAACTAAAAATTAGAAAGGCTTTTGGAGGGAACGACATATGAAACAAACATTTGAAATTTGGAGCAGAATATTTACCACAACCAATCATAATCCCATTCAACAAGATACTGCATGAGGAAATCATACCCAAACATTGGAAGTTCAACACAATTATACTGTTGCACAAGAAAGGCCCTAAGGATGACTTAGATAATCACAGGCCTATCAGTTTAATGTCTAATATGTTTAAATTATTTCCAAAGGTAATAACTAGAAGACTGACAAAAACTCTGGATGAGAATCAACCCAACAAACATGCAGGCTTCCATTCCAGTTTCAGCACTGCAGATCATCTTCAGTCCGTTAATCATGTTTTAGAAATATCTGAAGAGTTCAACCTCCACTATATATAGCATTTGTCGACTACAGCAAGGCATTTGATTTGGTAGATCATGCAAGTGCATTACAAGCATTACACAAACAGGGAATTAAATAAAAATACATCAGAATCACGTAAAATTTATACAACCAAAACAAAGTAAAAGTGAGAACGGAAAGGATGGGACAAGCTTTCAATTTAAATAGGACAGTAAGACAAGGCAACCCAATCTCCCCTAAACTCTTCATCTACGTTCTGGAAGAAGTCTTCAGATAACTACAATGGGTCAGCAAATATGGCATCAGCATAAATGGTACCCAACTAACCAACCTAAGATTCTCGGATGATGCGGTGTTATTTTCCAGAACACCGGAAAACTTATGACAGATGCTTCTAGAACTAAACAAGTAGTACAGCTATCCCAGCGGCCTCATGATGAATTACACTAAAACTAAAATAATGACCAATGCACAAAAAAGACAATAGAAATAAATTGTGAAGAGATTCACTAGGTGGATGAATACATATATCTTGGCCAGATGGTCTCATTTGACCATAAAGAGATTAAGAGGAGTATGGAAAGCCTTCTGGTCTCTAAAGTTCATATTGCAAGATGCATCTCTAAAAAGAAAATGAGACTAGAGTCACTCAACTAGTGTGTCTTCCCAATGGTGATAAGTGGATGTCAAACCTGGTCTCTTACCAACAGACAGCAGCAGAGCATAGCAATATGTCAAAGGAAAATAGAGAGTAAGATCCTGGGTATAACATGACAGACAAAATCTCCAACATTAGACTGCAGGAAATTACAGAATCAGAAAGCATCATGGACAGAGCTGCAGTGATAAAATGGAAATGGGGTAGGCATATTGCGAGGAAACAGCAGGACAGAGGGGTGCAAATAACCATCATGTCCAGGGCGACTGAGAAGATGATCAGATACATTCAAGGAGCATTTTGGAGTTCATTGGTCAAGCATCGCCCGTGATAGAAGTGAGTGGAATAAGAAGTGGCAAGGACTCAAAAAGGGCAAGAAACTATAAAACAGTATCAATTTTTTCAGTAGAATCCCTAACTCACATGGAATAGCTTGCCATGTGAGTCACAAAAGGAGCTTTTCCCTCTAGCAGGAGGCCCTAGCCCTTAATGGTACATAGTGGGTTCTTTCATTTCATTTCAATATTAGCTGTACAAATTCACATATCAGCCATGAATGACCAGTTGAATGTACTTGCATAGGATGGGGTGTGTAGAATGGGGATGAGGCGACGTGCCATTGTTGTGCATGGTGGAAGTGAAAACAGTATAGTGATTCACAAGATTTAATGATAAATTGGAAAAGGAGTTTTTAAGAAGGAAGCATTATAGGCCTAATAGAATTTTCTGCCAGCATTTGCCTTGATGAGCATTAAAAAAAATCTGGAGAACACCTCATCTGGGAGAATGGTTCATTCACAAGTTTGTATCCTAGTGATCTTAGTCATCTTCGGCTGCTCTAACGAAAGTGAAATGGATGGTTACATGACCTTGCTGGCAGTTGCATTAAGAATGAAATCTAGATGAGTACAACTTTTAATCATGCGTTCTTCTCTTATAAGGTAATGGTACTTCCCTTTTATGAGTTTTTCAAAAGATGTGACAAATATTACAGATCATTCATTTTAAACAATAAATTTTATAAAAGAATAGTTTGAGCAATAATGGAGGCAGAGAAAAATCACTGTTATACTGTTATTTATTATGGGACTGGACAATAAACAAATGGGCATAAAAACAATGGTAATTTATCTTTTATTTTTAATCTTTCAAAATATAAAAATAGAACTGCTTTCAAATTAATATTTTTTCCTGAAGCTGGACAAATGACACTTTAATATATCATACACTAATTATGAACAATGAAAAAACATATTGTATGAAAAAGAACTAGTTAACTGTGTCCTTAAGTACTAGGGTTTTTTTAGATATGCACATTCATACAAAAAGAAAAACAGAGGGGGACGCAGAGTGGTTTTCCCATCTTATTAGTTAAATATGTTCGAATTTTATAACAGTGATGTTTAATACTACGAATTTAAAATGATTGAGTTGAATTTGTAACGGTTACATCACTAATATTTGAAAAAAAATAGCTGATCTAGTCAATCTAGAACTGAAGATAGGAGAGATTAGCTCCAGAAACTTAAGTTTTCTTTTTTTAAAATATTAGTAACGTATGTGTTACAAATTCGACTCAAATCATTTAAATTCTTTCCCATCTTATGTTCTAGTTTCAGAGATAACATTTAATTTTACACTTTTATAATTACAGAATATCTATTATGACAAAACTCTTACCCATAAGATGTGGCACTAGGGCATATTCAATGCGAAAGGGATTGCCTAAATTAAACTGTTGAAATTTTTGCAATTCTGGTTGCTGAATGCAGGAGAAATGTCCAAACATTATTTCATTTAACCATTGAGCATTTACTACTGGTTTATTCCATTCTCTTGCTTTCTTATACTTCAAGCCCTCTAATCTGTGAATATAAAAATTAACATTTTTGAGAATTAAAACAATTGTAAAGTATTTTAAAAATTATATTAATGCATGTAAATACCTATGTGCTAAGTGCTGTTTCCATACTCCAGAAATGTAGGGTTTTTTCTTATGAAATCCATTTTTCTTTCTTATTTCTCATAGTAGAACTGTTATTCATATTATCATTTTAATAGAATTAACTTGATGTATCAGTCTAATATTACCATATTTACATGAATATTAGATGACTCTTAATTTTGAAGAGCCTAAGAGTTTTTTTATTTACTTATTGGTACTATCAAGCTAGGATATTAGTTCTAGGTCCAAGTAACACTCTCTCCTTATCTCTCTTCAAGCTGGGAAGAAGTATGAGGGTAGGTCGATAAGTTTCTGGCATAACCATTTTCTAGTTATGATAAGACAAAAACTATATTTCACTTTTCAATATAGTTACCCTTTATTGCAATATACTTCTCAATCTTTGAATTAACATTACACATCCCCTCCAAATAGTCATGTCTTGTCGGCAAAATGGGCATAAACAGCATCCATCACTTCTTTGTCACACTTAAATTTCCTTCCTTGAAGGTCCTTCTTGAGTTTTGAGAGAAGGAAATAATCATTGGGAGTTGGTTCTGGGCTGTAGGGTGGTTGATCTCCTTGAAGCCACATTTCTTCACAGCTTCCTTTGAAACTAGAACTGTGTGCACAGCTCGTTGTCATGAAGAATGCGCACATCACCACTTCGCTTTCTTACCTTTTCTTTTTGATGGAAGTAAATATTCTGTGCAGTAGGCCAGCATAGTACTCCCTATTTACTGTGGTGTTCTTCACCTTGAAGTCCTTAAGATTGTGAACATGATCTTCTTGGTTGACTAAGTGCATCATCTAGTTTACGCCACTCCATTGATTCTCTTTTGGACAAGGGATCATAGTAGAGGACCATAGTTTCATCTCCTGTAAAATGGTTTGCAGAACTTCTCTCTCCAAAGAGCTCCAAAAATGCCTGACAACAGATGACTTGCTGCTTTTGGACTAAGGAAAGAAGACTAGGCACCCACCTTGCACCAATCTTATTCATGTTTAAATGTTCATGAATAATTACAAGCACTATTGTTTTAGAAACCCCCAACTTTACTGCAATTTCTGTAACTTTGAGCTGCTGGTCTTCCATAATTTCTCCTTCCACAAGAGCAATGTTTCCAAGAGTGAGCACCTCCAAGGGCCAACCTGCACGCTCTTAGTCTTTAATGCTTTCTCGACCATTCAAAAAAGTTTGGCCCATTCTTTTGTGGTAGAATATGACAGGGATGCTTCCCCATATACACCATCCAATCACTGTTTAATTTCATTTGAAGTAAGTCCCTCTTTTGTGAAGAACTTAATAACAGGTGGATACTCCATTTTGAACATGTCACAATCTTCTTCACATAGCCTTCTTTATGCAACTACATCTGAATAACTGAACACAGCAGAGCAGAAGTCACAGCTGCAATTATTTTAGATAAGGCTTTTGTGAAGGCAATAATCCTTATCGGCAAGGCCAGAAACTTATGCACCTACTCTTGTATAAGGAAAGTATTTGCATTAATTACTGAACAAGGCATTTCAGGAAATTGTAAGAAAAGTGGGACTAAATAAAGATGAACCCATTTGTGGAATCTGTAAATAGGATGAAGAGACAGTATCCCATATCCTGTTTGAGTGCCCATTGCTGGGAAGAAAGAGATTATTCTTTCTATAATTAGGGAAGACATAGGAACAGACACTAAGATTAGAACCAAGATACTGCAACTTGTTCAAGGAACAGATTTTGGAAAACAATGATGGGATCAATGGTGCAACAAAAAGCTTTATCTACTGACATAGCTAACTCCACTAAACCTCCTTTATCTGAACTCTTACCAGTACTATTCCATGCCATCACTATCTTCATCGTCAATACCATCATCACCACTGTCTTAACCAGTGCTGCTTTCATTTGGAACCTTTTCCCACAGGATATCATCTTCAGATCAATCCATGCCATTGGATTTGCAGCACTTTTTTAATCCATTCTTGATGGATTCACTGGAGATCCTCCACCAAGATGTAAGTATCCATTCCCTTAGGATGGTAGTTGATGGCTTCTTCAGTTTCCCATTTGGAATGAGAGCATAGTCTTGAATGGCTTGTTTACAACATTCATTATTAAGGAGTTGTGATGCCATGCCAACAGGAATTATAACAAGGTTTGTGTTTGTGTTGAGTTTTGAGATCAGGTCCCTTAATTGAGTGATGTGTCTGCTAACAGAATTCAAAATCAACATTTCCCTCTTATTAAGCAATGAGTCTGGTCTTCCATTGCAAACAACTTTCAACCAATCTAGCATCCGATTATTTGTCATCCATCCTTTTTCCTGACATCTAAAAACAAGGTCAGCAGGCAGTTTCTCTTTTAGCATGATTTTTCTTTGCATTATCACACAAGGAAGAAGCTTCCTGTCATTGGTTAAGGCATACAACATGGCCGTAATTCTTACCAGTGATTTTAATTAGGATGCTTATTGCATCCTATGCATTGAGTGTCAAATTGTATGGTATGTCAAAATAGATGGGTGTCTGATCAGCTAATCTGACAGCGAATAGTGATGTTCATTTTTTAAGTTTTATGACATGATGCTGAAATGCAACATATGTTGTGGGAAGACACTGTGCTAGTAATATTCTATTTTGCAACAAAATATACTTTCTTCTTCATTCTCAAGCACCAGCACATACTAGCTTTAAAAGTCGCACCACCTACTTGAGGAAGTTGCTGTTTCAACTCGAGCACCTTCAATGTATAATCATCTCCTATGTGATGATGAAGCCTTAATTTCATTTCTCTCACATGTGCTAAATAGCTTGCTGCTCCAAATCATGAACCTCCCTTCTTAGATCTGCTGAAATATTTGCATGATGAAATGGCATTCTTTAAGTTCACTTTCATTTGATGCCGCTTGCAAATGTTTGCTTCCAAGATGCAACATTTTATTTTCTTCTGCACAGTTATTTGTGGCTTCTGCTTCATTAATTTAAGGTTTGCATCATAGCACCTACAAGAATCTGTTGGAAACTGTGAGCTTGTAAAACCATGCCTTTCAACAGAATTGCAATTGTTCAGATTCATTTTAGATTGCAGTACTGATGAATGTTCAAAAGATTCTTTACACTTTACTGCTACTGCCTTTACCAACTACTATGGCTTGAAAGCAACTTGTGATTGCATTTTAATTAAAGTCATAGTTGAGCACATATCACATTACATTCATTATAGCACTTCCACAAACCCTTCCTACATCATTAGCATTTCTGCCAAATGCTCCCTTGTACATTATGTATGTCTTTCAGTGCTCCCATTGCAATCTTCAAACTGGTTAATACAAAAATTAAATTTCCTCCCTTGCCTCCATTCCTGCCCACAAGCTACAGCATTTCATCCTTTCCACTGTACAGCCCCCACTCCTGTATTAAATAGATGCAGTTCCTAAGCATCCATTGCTGGAATCATGGCAACAAACCGCCACAAGTGGCTGAGGTCATTAAGATGCAGACTTGTAAGCGGGAGGTCAAGGATTTGAATCCCGTAAGGACCATTTTCCAGATTGAGATTTTTTCCAGGTTTTCCTCATTCCTGATAAATGGCAAATGCCGAGGAGGTACCCTAAGCTTAGGCTTGGAACAATTCCTTCCTTAAAAATAAATCTTTTCCCAATATATCATTTCGTCTCATGTATCATCAGTGTCCATCGCCCGTGGTGCCTCTGTAGCAAAAATAGGCGTTAAACACCATTCATTTTCATTCATTCATGTGCCAACAAGCTATTTCTCTCCTCCTCTCCTTTCCTATATTTATATATACATGCAAGGCTAAAACCAAAACAAGAGTCATATGTCACACTCTCTTCTCTATACCATATTCTTTCCTGTAAGTATTTTAAGCTATTATCTTCTGGATTCTCCTTTAAAGCAAGTTGAATATATATTAATAATAAATGTTAAATGTTAATGCAAGCACATTTCAGAATAAAGAGAATAAATAAATAAATAAAAAAATAACAGAACTAAAATGAATCACTTTTTAATAGTATTGATAACTACTATCATTTCAAATGATATAGCAAAAATAAACAGCTAAACCACATACCATACAAAATGACTCACCTTCTGCAGATGAGAATGTGATTATGTCTTGTAAAATAGCTGGTATACTTTGCACCAATAATCTCAGCCATGTACTTGATGCGACATTTTTCTTCAGGCTCAAAACCTGATGATGAGATTATATGATTTTTACATGGCTTCTCATCGCTGAAATCGAATAAAAAAATATATGCATAAGCAAAAACATGTTTCAACATTGAAATCTATTTTCTGTACTAGAGAAGCAAATGTAATTTTAGCATATTAACAACCTGAATGGAGTTGGGAAATGGAGAGCTTGCCATGGAGGAAGTACTTGCTGTTTCAGCATGACATCATTAAGCCAATAAGCTGTTATGCAACGTTTTCCTTCTCTTAAGGCCTGAAACAAGAAGGTAAAAAATATATAGTTTGAATAAAAAAGGGAACATTTTCCTTCCTATTTGAGCTGCTATATATATATGAACCCAAGAAATATGCCGGATCTCATATAGCATTCCTTTTTTGTACTGCATATACATGTGATGAGTCTCCAAACAATAACTGTCAAATGCATGTCTTCTGCCCCAAAATAGAGATAATAGTGAAAAGTTTAAATTAATCCCCTTTCCAATTGTTTGCAAAGATATAAAATAGTACTTTATCTTTACTTTTACTTTGTCATGTTAGCAATTAAGATTTAATTGTTAAATTGGTCTGAAGCAGGAATATCTGGCAGTGGTAATATATATGAGGGTATTAAACAATTTTCATAAGGAATCACTTATATTTCCCTAATTTTTACCAACTTGCTTGGAAATTTTTAGAAAGCTACTTTCATAATATGCATGGATTCGCAATCAAATTTTGTGCAAGTTATACAAATGTCTATTTGTAGATCTGATGAATTTGGAAATGAAGTGACTGTTATTCAGAAGATTAAAATTAACTAAATGTTTTATTAATGGATATCATTGTATGATTAGTTGAACTACACACTCTTAAAGCTTCACTTACTTTTTATAAAAGTATGGAACCGGTTTCGAGAACATTTGTTCCCATCTTCAGCCATGCTAAGGTTCAACTGTCGGATCATTCGTTGAGCTGTGGGAATGTAAATTCTGCTCTGGTGGTGGTGTGATAAACTTGTAGTTTATGTTTTCATCCCCGACAATGTCGAAGTTCATTATGCTGTTTTTGTATTTGTAGATGTAGATTTTCTCCCAGGTTGCTAATTCCGTAGGTCCTTGTACTGATTTTAATAATTTTGTTTTATTTATTATGTCGTGATTTTGTGTCCAAAAATGATATGCTACTGCTGATTTCTCTATTTGCTTGTACTTTATGTTCCTGAAATGTTCCTTTAACCGTGTGCCAATGTTTCTCTTTGTTTTCCCTATGTAGATTTTTTCACATTCTGCACAGTTTATTTTGTAAATACCTGATTTTTCTTCTTGTGGAATACTGTCATTAACATTATCTATCAGCAAATTTTGAACATTAAATCTATTAATCGGTGCCAACCTGATATTAAAATCTTTAAGAATATTCTGAAATTTTTTTGTGGCCCATGGATGATATGTGAATTTTTTAAAAATAAGTTTATCTTTTTTTGCTGAAAGTGTTGTGGTTTCTTTGATATGTTTTTGTCTCTTGAATTTCTGCACCTTTTTATGTACTAGTTCTTTTTTAAAACCATTTTTAACTGCTGTTTCTTCTATTTGTTTGTATTCTTTAAAATATTCTTCTTTGCTAATTTGTAGGTTAACTAGCCGGTGTGTTAAACTGTTAATTACTGCATGTTTGTGTGCTGTAGGGTTTAAACTGTCAGCTTTGATGTGATTATCTGCATGTGTATTCTTTCTGTATATTCCAAATTTAAGTTTTTCTTGGCATTTCATTATTTTAATATCCAGGAATGGCAGCATGTTATCTGTTTCTATTTCGTATGTAAATGAAATGTTTTTATCTTGAATATTTAGAAGTTTTAAGGCATCGTCAATGAGTTTTCTGTCAACTATGGCAAATATATCATCCACATATCTGTACCATACCTTAAATATGAATGGATAAATGTTTTATATTTTGTGGTATGAAAGTTATCCCATACAGTTAATTCTACAGGCTTCTGGATAACTTTAAGAAATTTTATGTAATTTTGAAATTTATTATTTTTGCTATTGCTGATTTCTTAGTGGTTTTGTATGAGGGTATATCCATAAGTTTCTGGCCTAACTATTTTCTAGTTATGATAAAGTCAAAAACTATATTTCACTTTTCAATATAGTTACCCTTACTTGAATACACTTCTCACATCTTTGAATTAACATTTAAATCTCCCCCCCCCCCAAAAAGTCACAAATCTTGTCTGCAAAATGGGCATAAACATAATCCATCACTTCAACATTACACTTAAATTTTCTTCCTGGAAGGTCCTTCTTGAGTTTTGAGAAGAAGAGGAAATAGTTACTGGGAGCTTGACCAGGAATGCAAGCTGGATGTTCTATCTCCTTAAAGCCACATTTCTTCACAGCTTCCTTTGCAACAAGAGCTGTGTGCACCGGCTTATTGTCGTGAAGAACGTGAACATCACCATTCAGCTTTCCTCGCCTTTTCTCTTTGATGGAAGCACATAGTCTGTGCAGTAGACCAGAATAGTATTCCCCATTTACTGTGGTACTCCTCTCCTGGAAGTCAATGAAGAGTATTCCTTCAGTCCCAAAAGATGATGGTCATGATCTTCTTGGTTGACTGAGTGAACTTGGCCTTAGAGGCAGTGCTTTGCCAGGTTTACACCACTCCATTGATTCTCTTTTGGACAATGGATCATAGTAGGGGACCATAGTTTCATCTCCTGTAACAATGATTTGCAGAATTTCTTTCTCATCATGGCAGAGCTACAAAAATGCCTGATAACAGATGAATTGTTGCTGCTTTTGAACTGAGGAAAGAAGTCTGGGCACTAATCTTATTCATGTTTAAATGTTCATGAATAATTCGAAGGATTGTTGTTTTAGAAAGGCCCAACCTTGCTACTATTTCTGTAAATATGAGTAGCTTGTCTTCCATAATTTTGCCTTCCACAAGAGCAATGTTTTCAGGAATGAGCACCTCCAAGGGCCAACCTGCATGCTCTTCATATTCAATGCTTTTTCCACCCTTTTGAAAAAGTTTGGCCCATTATTTTACGGGAGAATATGCTTCCCAAATACACCGTCCAATTGCTGTTTAATTTCATTTCGAGTATGCCCTTCTTTTGTGAAGAACTTAATAACAGGTCGACACTCCATTTTGAACATATCACAATCTTCTTCATATAGCCTTCTTTATGCAACAATATCTGAACAATTGAACACAGCAGAGCAGAAGTCACAGCTGCAATTATTTACTTAACAGAAAAGGATTTTGTGAAGGCAATAATCCTTATCGGTGAGGCTGGAAACTTATGGGCGTATCCTTGTATTTGACATTTCTCACACGTTCTTTCAAATGCAAAGCAATAGTTCTTTTAGTTTTAATAATTTACTTGTTGCAGTCTTTAAGGTTGATTTCATAAATGCCTGATTATTCACTTGGCAGGAGGGGCTAGTCCATTGTTAGCTACACCATGGATCTTGTGAGCTAAAGAAAATCTTAATAGCCAAAAACAAATAAAGGAAATCACCACTGTGAAATGCTACACAGATGAATATACATACAAGAAATTTATATTCAAACCATGGACATACCAAAATGTTTTTTAAAAATATTTAAAAATAGGAATTTTATTCTGGCCCCAGTAAACAAATACAGGCTAAACAGCAACACAAAGGACAGACTTCCCCCCAGACATTCATGAAATCAAACATATAAACTGCAACAAAAAATATCAATAAAACCAAAAGAAATATTACTTTATGTTGCAAGAAATACATGAGAATTTATATATATACCACTCCATTGTCAACAGCTTCGTAAGTACACTTATTTGAAATACATGAGAAACGTCAAATGTAAACACGCTGAAACAGCAGTAATAGCGTACCACTTCTGGTTCAAAACTCCTGAATTCCAAATGAACCAAAACTTCTTAAGGCTATCCAAAAACTTGTAGAATCAACTATATGAGAAAATCTTTCTAATAACAATAATCTCAGCTCCAAATTTATCAGATATACTACATCTGCATTCCATACACAATAACTGACAGTGAATCCATGCTGATGATGAAAGCAATAGCCTTAAAAAAATTACAATGGTAAAAATTAGTAAAATATGAATTATCCATTATCAAAATTTAATTATTGTTATATTTCATTCCCACCATTCAAATCACTGGAAATCATCATCAGTTTATAAGGTTTGGCATAAGTCTCATTTCCCAGTGCTGACAGCCCATTTGAATTTAGCTATACTCCGCACCTGGAGATGACAGAAGGATAGGTGGTCAGCCTATCACTTTGGCCATGTAGTGTAATGATAAAGTACTAATTGCTTAGTGGTTTTGTCCATGCATCTCTTTTTTTAGATATATGTGCCATAAATCTAAGACATAATACCCTTGGTTTTAAGTGCCTTCCACAGGATTTTAACTCAATTTTTATACCTAAAATTATTTAAGAAATTCATTAACAATATAGACTGCAACCTATTTTTGCACAGACCAGGAAAATAATGCATAATCAACATAAATAATACATATAAATTCACTTGCAAGAATAACAAATGCATGAAATGTTGATATTTTATAAATGGAGCATGCAATAAATAAAATAAATTAAAAAAAAAACATATAATACCACAAACAATTTGATAAAGTGCAAATTGACAGTTCAAAACAATTCTATTTTAAGTGATTGACACTAGTTAAATTTTACAATATGGCAAATTACAATGATGTATCACAGAAAGTTGGCCGATTTTGTAATTATAATACTTTAATTCCACATTTGCATGTTGGTGATATTATTTTATTGTACTAGGGTTAACGTGAGACCATAATTTAATTTTTTGCAAAAGTAGCAGATGATAATATTGCTCTGAACCAATAAAATTATTTCATTTGCACCTACTCTATTCACTTAAGAGTAAAAGCAGTTCTGCAAGCCTTATTTGAAATTCTGAGTGCACAAAGCTAAAAATATTCCTTGTTATTAAGTAAATGTGCCTCAATTTACCTGTTGAACTAAGTTGTTCTTTTGGGTTTCACAAAGAACATGTGTTACTTTGTGGCTGTACACTGTTTCAACTTCACCACCATTTTGGGTAATGCCAAGCTGCCACATTGACACTTCTTCTGGCATGCTGACATCGTATTCCACAATATAGAATATGCAACCCAGCAGGAAAAGTTCAGGTGGCACTGCAAAGTACATTTCAATATCAACCTTAGATTAATAACATATCAAGCATTTAATAACGCTTAATCATAATATTGCACAATGAATAAAATGTGATTTTTTTTAATCAAGCATTAGGATAAGGTTTGGAATCAGAATATAAAGATAAAAATTTGAGGTCATACCTAAAACTGAAAAAGTGGATCTTCAGCCTAATGTGCCAATGCTCTTCTATCTGAGCCATAGTCCCCTGTCTGACCATAACCATAAATCTCCCTCATCTGAGTTTACATACCTGGAGTTCTCAAAGATTATCTTATTATGACGTTTTATTCCTAAGAGGTTACTCAAAGCCTCCGAGGACTTGGGTCCAGATTAAGTTAACTGCACTATTAGGGTTGAATACTGGCTGAGATTGCAAATTTTTCTGATTCCAATTCAAAAATAAGACCATAGTAATAAAATATCAATGTTCATCCCCTTAAACAGTGAAAATCTAATGGTTCACTTATTAAAATACTGCTAAACACATAACTCCACTTCTAAATCCAGTAAAAAGTTCATGTTAAGTTACTGATTAAAATTACCTGTGTTTAATGTAGATATGAGAGTTGGTTGGGCCACTCTTATATAAAGGAACTTCAATCTATCATTCCTGGAACCATTGTTTTATCAGATTATCGCTCAATTTATGCAGTCCCAAATGTTTTACCTTATATCTTATGTAAATAAAACCCATACTCATCATTCCTCGAAGTATTGTTTTACTGCATTATTCATTCAAAAAGTTCAGTCCCAGAGAAAGTCTATCCTGGAAAGATTGTTTCCAAACAGTGTTCATCGTAGTGCAGAGAGTTCATGTCACGCTTGATCCCAGAAAGCATGAATCTGTAGTTGCTAATACTTTTGAAGCAGCAAGATGATGATTTGATAACTGATGTGAAGAATGCACCAGAGTTGCTGTCAGTTTTAACACTTTTGAGGCAAAGGACAAGGAATATGTGTTCAAAGTGTTGAAATGTGCAATGAAGTGGGAGTACCACAATTTTTTGATAAGGGGGAAGGAGTAAGAAAGAGGGGGTAGATGGTACAACAGCTGAAGCTCCGAGAGCACGTGAAATTATTTAAGTGTATTCTATGCACATGACAATGGACAGTAGTGAACAATAGAATATGGTGAATGTGGAAATTCATTTTGTATGAAAAGAAAAGCAGCAAAGAAGCAAATGTCAATTAATGACCAAAATGACAAGTTACAAAAGTGTTGATTTGTTTTATTTACAGATGCTCTTTAACTTCTAGGTCATTTCCCCATTCAGTTCTGGGTGTGAAATGACCAATAAATCTTGCTTACAGACCTTTCTTTCAGTCTTAAGGTTCTTTTATGAGTCGTGAATCTATTATACAGGATCCTCAGCTTTACTTATCCTTCGAAGGAACCTATATAGAATTTTTAAGCCCAAAAACATCCATTGATTCAGGCCAGGGTTGAACCTGTGATCTTGGGTCTATGAGGCTAGTATGGTTACCACTAGACTACCAGGACCAACAACAAAGTGTAAAATGTGTACATGGTAACATGAAAAATTGATGCAAAATAGGTTTGCTTATTTACTGGCTTTATTTTTGAATATGATTTATGCACTTCCTATGTTTATCATTTTTCTGCATCCATAATTTTTTTTAACCTCGTCCCTCCAAAAACAATGAATCAGCTTCCATTATTCTTCACTCACTTGGCTTTTCTTTTATAATGTTTCTGGAACATTTGCTCCCATCATTAGCAGAAGACCAACTCAAGCAAATGCTCCCCAAATATGTTCAATTAAAAAACCCAGTAGGTGAAGTAAAAGTGTCACCAAACCAATTCCCAATTCTATATCAACATTATTTTACTATTTCACTGTTAATAGCTTCAAGAGAGTAAGTTCACATTACCTGTATATGCTTATAACACTGTTCTCATTGTACATATAATAAAAATTAGCATGGAAAAATAATTTGATTTTAATTAGCAGTGTGTAACTGTAAGCACTCCCTAAAGAAGCCTAAGGAAATTTGTTCAAGATATCCTGATACCTGAATATTTTTAGTTTAAATATGCATCAAAGGCAATTTAATGGTTTTCCATTCTCCATTTGACCTGTTCAGCTAGGTTTGATTAAATTTGATTTGATTTATTTATGGATGCTCTTTAACATCTCAGGTCATCAGCATCCCATTCAATTCGGGGCTTGAAACGGCCGACAAATGATGGAAAAATAATTTGATTTTAATTAGCAGTGTGTAACTGTAAGCACTCCCTAAAGAAGCCTAAGGAAATTTGTTCAAAATATCCTGATACCTGAATATTTTTAGTTTAAATATGCATCAAAGGCAATTTAATGGTTTTCCACTCTCCATTTGACCTATTCAGCTAGGTTTGATTAACTTTGATTTGATTTATTTATGGACGCTCTTTAACATCTCAGGTCATCAGCATCCCATTCAATTCAGAGCTTGAAACCGCCGACAAATTTTGCTCAGAGGCCTATTCTTTCAGGTTTGAGTTTCTTTTTCCTGACATAAATGTACGACACGGGACCCAAGGCTTTACTTCCCTTCTGAAAGAAGTTGTACTTAGGATTTTACGCCCGAAAAATACATCAATCCTGGCTGGGTTTGAACCCGCGATCTTGGGTTTAGGAGGCAAGTTTGGTTACCACTACACCACCAGGACCGACTTGATGAACTTGAAACTTAAAACTATGCACAAGTAAATGTACCAAAACAGGTGACTGACAAACTTAGCTTGCCTGTATTCTCACATAAAAGCGAGAGTGAGGAACTTTCAATTAAGTATCATATTTTACTTAATACACAAATTTATTATTTTTATTGAACTTTAATAATCTTTTAAATTTAAAAAACAAAAACTTATTTCCTAGAGAAATCTATTAAAAATAAAGTGACTAGCATAACTACTGCAAAATCAATTACATTTCAAATTTGGGTTGTGCCCATAAAATTGTGCCCGGGGTTGTTGCTGCACCTGTTCCACACTTTGAGCTGACTTGGCCAATGCTGCTGCCACTCTTGCTGCTGTAGCTGCAGTTTGGTTGTATGGTGTCTTGGCTACTACACTTCCAACACCTGGAGTGGTAGCTATTGCCGCAACAGGTGGAGACTGTTGTTGCAAAACACCACCTGCATGTGGAGTTCCTGCTCCAGCAACCACCATACCTGGTGGACGCACTGGCGACCCTGAAGTTCCAGCATTGGTGATGTTTCCCAGAGTTCTCCTCTGCTGCTAGGAAAAAATTTATTTTATCCTAATCTATCAACTACAGTATAACTCCACTTTAACGATCACAAAATTTATGTTTTCCCATCATTTACAACATTTTTTCTTGCTCCTCACTATTTCCATGTGTTCACAATGTAAATATATCCTCCCCTTGCCTTAACACTTACAAAATTTTTAATTTCACACCATTTACACTATTAAAAGTCTTAAATTTTCGTAAGATAATCATTGTGCTGGCATTAGTTCTATGATAAGATTTTTTTCTATCTCAAGAAAACAGATATAAGAATGATCTTTCACTATTCAATGTGTTTTCAAATGTAATCGTTGTGTGTGTGGGGGGAGAAGGAATGGGTAGTGGCCATGGTAAATTTTAGATGTTTTTTCTTTGTTTATTAATAAATTTGTTTATGTTTATTTTTACTGTGTGGATTCCTTCAAAGGTATAAATAAATTTAGATGTTTTGTTTTAAACTGCCAGTTCCTAACTGTGGCAAGTGAAGAGGAAAATTCTCCAAAAAATGTCTACCAAAGCTTCACCACATTGTTTCAGGTTTAAACTCATATGTTTGACAATGCGCCAAATTAATGTAGGCTCAAATTCTTCCTTTCCTATAGATTCCTCAGTAAATGATACTTTATAGCAATGTAGTCACAATAACAAACATAACTTTGGTTCATGAGAAACTAACAAGTTTCCAAAATTTTCAGCATGACTCTCATATCCTTTATGAAGCTTGGTGCACTGAGTTTAAGATGGTGCAATGTTTAACTAGATTACTAAATGTAATTCAATTCATTGATTTTTAGTTGCTGATTTTGTTTATTTACAGACGGTCTAATTTCTCAGATTATCAGTGTCCCATTCAATTCAAGGTGTGAAACGGCTGATAAATTTTGCTCAGAGGCCTCTTCTTTCAGGTTAAGAGGTTCTTTTATGTGCTGTAAATCTATGACATGGGACCCATGGCTCTACTTCCCTAAGCAATAGTTAGGATTTTTATGCCCAAAAAAATCCATTGCTCCGGCCAGGATTGAATCACAATCTTGGATCTATGAGGCAAGCATGGTTACCACTAGACTACAAGAGCCAACATCTATACATTGAAATTATTATATCAGCACAATACATTCTGTATTAAATGGGGAAGTTGTGAAATAACCTCAGCAGTAAATCAGTAACATGGTCTTAACAAGGATGTAAACTGAACCCTATTCTATTGAATTTGTTTATAAAAGAAATGTTTGATTTAAATAAGTGAATAAACATATACCTATAATAAATAATATAGAAATTCCAGGATAACTGATGGATAGCAAAAGTTATTGGTTTACAAAATGACATTAATGGAATTGTAAAATTTTGTGATGAATGGGGTTTAAAGGTGAACATTAATAAAATGAATAATAGTTTTCAAGAAGGATAATAAATTCAGAAATGAGAAAAAACGGATTATGCAGCATGCATAAGTGTATTCAGATATATAAGGATTTGGTATACCTAGGTGTTAAAATAACTGGTCAAGGACAAGCAGAAGCAGCTGACTTTTACAAAGCCTAAGATAGTTTTGAAAATGAAAAGGTGATTCTATATATAGCACCTATGATCAGTGTTAATTGGATGGAGAGAATTTATGGAGCATTAGTCTCAAGTTTAGATTGAATTATCGTAGAGAAATATGGAAGATAGAGAGTGGTTGGAAGAAAATGGATTAAGTACTTATTATGTTTTGCAAGATGTTTTAAAATGTTCCACAAAATTCTGCAAACATGGGTGCATTGCTTGAAATTGGAAAGTTTGGTGTAAGATGTTAAAATATTGGTTTAGGGTATATCATAAGAACACATTTTAAGGCAATATATCAGGAATCAATAGATGTATTAACAACCGGGTTAATATTGAAATTTGTTGAAAATATTCCAATATACAACATTCAAATATACATACTCTATTACAAAATGAGATCTAAAAATACACAAAAATAATACTAATCTTTATGTTCTTCATTACCAAATTGACTCACTAGATAACGAAGAACATAATAGTCACTTCACTGTAATCGTTCCGACACAAAATTAAATGTTATATTTAATACTAATCTTGCTTATTAGTTATTTTCTTTCTAGAGTTGCTCATTTGCATTCTGATTCCCCAATACACACAACTCCAGGTTATTAGTGTATTGATGACCATCATATTGCTGTATTATCCCATCTTTGTTTATGTTTATCTGACCTATTGTACTTCTAAGGTTATGTTTCCCTCCATCTTCCTCTTAATCATTCTTATCCATTTCTCTCTAACTTGGCCCAATAGTGTCGTATCATTTTTATATTCTTCTTTCCTTTTACAGTTAAAATTTTTTTAATTAATATTTCCCCAACTAGATTCTTCCATTTTTGTTGCCAAACCTGTTCTCTCCATAACTTTGTTTGCCTACAGTATAATAAACAATGAAAATCCATATTAGTTTCTCCACACATTGGACATTTTTCTACCCTTTTATCATAATTTTTAAATTCCTTTTAAATTCATAACTCCCGTTCTAGCCCATGTAAACCCTTACCGACTTGCCTTAATCACATTTTTTTATATATTTTCACCTACCCCATACTATTTTGATTTCCCTATAAAGTCACAATGAACTCTTTTACCCTATGCTACCAAATATCTTGTCGCTCAATATCTTCCAATCTTATTTATTTCTTTCCACAATCCTCTGTTTTGGTATTCCCTATTTATCCATAAGTTTCCTAAACCTATCTGTTGTAAAATTTCCTGCACTTTGAGATACCATGGTCCTTTCCTTTACATTTAACTTGGATACTGAAAATTCTTTAATAATATCACTCTCTTCCAATGTGATAATTCAGAATAAGTATTTCATAATTCTTGTAATAATTTTTATCTTAGTGGATACCTACCAAATTCTAGCTGCACTACATCATTTGGGGATGCTGTTAGTAAACCCATGATTAGCTTACAAAAACTTCAATTTATTTTATCAACATCTTGCATCCTCTACACTCCATATTTCTGCTCTATATACTATTTTTACTTCTACTGTGGTTGTGCACATTCTTTCCAACCCATTCACTCCTATATCTGGAATTTTTCTTTAACATGCTCTTATAACTCTCATAGCTGTTTTTCCATTTGCTATTGGCATTTTTTTCTGTTCATTCCAACTTCCATTAAAACTTAATCTTATCCCTAGATAATTAAATTTCCTTATCACCTCTATTTCTCTCATATTAAGTGCTATTTATCATTCTTTCTCAATTTATACCCCCTTTTAAAAACCATAATTTTTTATTTGCTTTCATTTATTTTCGAATCCCCATTCTTTACAAAAAAAATTCACTACTTCAAACTGGATTAGTAAAATAAAGGATCAATTAGAAAGAAATGAAATGGGTGATGAATGAATCAACAGCATCCTTAAATAAACCATAATGAATGAATGGATAGAGAATGCCTAAGGAAGGGATTTTGGAAACAAATCAACTAAGGGTGTGAAGGTATGGATAGACAGAATATGTACAGTGTAATAAAGTTGAAAAACATGTTCATTTTCTATATGGGAATGGGAATAAATTTTTGAAGAGAAAGGTATACTGAGCAATACAACAAAGAGAACATTGCTAGGCTTAGATAAGGGTGTTGGAAACTGAGAAGATTCAGAAATAATTTTGAACAGAGCATATGCCCCAACTGTATGGGAACTGAAAAAGCATTTCATATATTTGTATTTTTAAATAATGGGAATTTTCACAATGAAATATAGTATAATTTTGCTATGTTTATGAGGAAATCACTCAAATTTCACTAAATAATAAATTTTTGAAGAGAAAGGTATACTGAGCAATACAACAAAGAGAACATTGCTAGGCTTAGATAAGGGTGTTGGAAACTGAGAGGATTCAGAAATAATTGTGAACAGAGCATATGCCCCAACTGTATGGGAACTGAAAAAGCATTTCATATATTTGTATTTTTAAATAATGGGGAATTTTCACAATGAAATATAGTATAATTTTGCTATGTTTATGAGGAAATCACTCAAATTTCACTAAAACAAAAAGAAACATTACCTTATGGTTTAAGGAACACATTGGAAATATAAAATATAAACATCAAAGAAATCAGCAATAGCATGCCATTTCTGGCAAAAGAAAAATACCAAATTCCAAAAAGAACCAAAAAAGAATTCTTTTTTTTGAATGGTGTTTAACATTCATTTTTACTACTGAGGAACCACAGGCGACCAAAATTCTTAAAAGCTTTTGAAAAACCCATAGAATTAACATATATCCTAATATATTCTAAACTTAGGTATTCATTTTTTACACTGAACTGAATTATAAGCACTTAAGCACCTCAAAACCAATAATGTTAAAAATCTATTAAAATTAAACAAAATAGTTTTCCTGCCTAAAAAAATCTCCAAAATTTATCAAATTAATTTTGAGACCATGAGAAAATTTACAAAAGGGAAACAAAGAGAAAACATAGGTATCAGATTCAAGGAACTTTTGAGAAATATAATATATATAAGCAAACAGAAAAATATGGGGTGGCAGTACATTTTTGTAATGAAAATCATGAGACAGAAAAAAAGATCAAATTATTAAAAATGGTTCAAAAAACCAAAAGAATCAAACAACTGGGAAAGGATTAACAGGATAAAAATATTAATATTTAATAAATTTGGAAATACCAGAAGAGGAAAGCTCAATATTCAATTTCATGTAAGATCACCTAAGTTACCTCATACACCAACTAAACTCCAACCAATGATCCTACTACACTGAACAGATGAATATGTGGACATGTGGATGTGCAGAATATGTTAGGATTAAATTTTGAGTAAACAAAGCTAGAAAGAGTGTTATTTCAGATAAGAGATTATTAACTAAAAATGTTAATTGGAACATTCATAGTGAAGTCAATCATATAATTGAAAACATTTTATAATACAGTCGAACTACACACTCTTATGCTTCACTTACTTGTCATTATTGTACACTGGTTTCGAGAACAGGTTGTTCTCATCATCAGTTCAAATCTCCGACTGTTGGATAATTCGTTGTATTGTGGGTATTCTACTCTAGCGGAGGTGTGATGAACTTAAAGTTTATATTTTCATCGCCGGAAGTGTCAAAATTCATTAACTGTCTCTGTATTTGTAATTGTATATTTTCACCCATGATGCCAATTCTGTAGGTCCTTGCACTGATTTTAATAATTTTGCTTTATTCACTATATCGTGGTTTTCTGTCCAAAAATGAAATGCCACTGCTGATTTCTCAATTTGCTTGTATTTTATGTTCCTGAAATGTTCTTTTAACCGTGTGCCTATGTTTCTCTTTGTTTTCCCTATGTAGATTTTTTCACATTCTTCACAACTTATTTTGTAAATGCCTGATTTTTTCTCCTGTGGAATACTGTCATTAACATTGTCTGTGAGAAGATGTTTAACATTAAACTTGTTAATCGGTGCCAATCTGATATTAAAATTTTTAAGAATTTTCTGAAACTTTTTTGAAGCCCATGGATGATATGTGAATTTTTTAAAAATATGTTTATCTTTCTTTGCTGAAAGTGTTGTGATTTCTTTTATAAGCGTTTGCCTCTTGAATTTCTGTACCTTTTTGTATACTAGTTCTTTCTTAAAACCATTTTTAACTGCTGTTTTTTCTATTTGTTTGTATTCTTTAAAGAATTCATCCTTGCTAATTTGTAGGGTTAACTAGCCTGTGTGTTAAACTGTTGATAACTGCATGTTTGTGAGAAGTGGGGTTAAAACTGTCAGCTTTTATGTGATTGTCTGTGTGTGTATCTTTTCTGTAAATTCCAAATTCTAGACTTCCTTGATGTTTCATTATTTTTATGTCCAAGAATGGTAACATGTTATTAGTTTCTGTTTCATATGTGAATGATATATTTTTGTCTTGTAAATTCAAAAGTTTTATGGCATCCTCAATGAGCTTATTGTTAACAATGGCAAATATATCGTCGACATATTTGTACCATGTTTGAAATATGTATGGGAAAGCTGTATTGATGTGTGTTTCAAACCTGCTCATGAAAAGGTTAGCTAAAAAAGGAGATAAGGGGCTGCCCATAGTGAGTCCTGTTTCTTGTTTATAAAATTTGTCCTTGAAAGAAAAATATGGTTGATTTATGCAGATTTCGGTGAGTTTCATGTATTCTTTTATGTGAGCATCATTAATTCCACTTGTTTTTAGCCAATCATGTAAATAAATCAGGAGTTTTTCTTTAGGTATGCTTGGGAACAATGATACTACGTCGAAAGATATTAATGTGTCTGAAGGTTGCAATTTTATGTCTTTGATTTTTTTCTATTAACTTAAATGAACTGCTTATGCTTCTGCTATAAAATTTTGGTAGTATCTTGAATCTGTCAAGAGATTATTAATTACAATACAGTTTAACATTTTTTTCATCTGCTTTTGATATAATGTTCTCTCTATGTATTTTAAATGTTTAGCTCCAATCAGTTTTCAAAATGACTCGCTTTTGCCCTCACACATGACCAAAGTCTCTAGCCATTCATTTATAGTAGATGTAGTACCTCTAGTGGAAAATCTGCAACTACTGATTTCAAAGGACCATTTGAGACTTTCAATATTTGTTGCCTTTTTTGAAAACCATACCTTCAAGTGCTCATAACAGTTTGTAAAACATGAGAATCAGGCCTTGACTACTAGAAGGACAATCTTAGTACTAATAAAATTGCCAATATTTGTTTTATGCCAAGTTTTGTGGGTTGAAACTGAATCTTTGCCTGTCCTTAAACAAAGTCATGTTCTGGTTCTTCACCATAGGTTCCAGAAGAATGGTTTTGTATACTTTGGTGATTGTTTTCAATCCCGTTTGACTGAAGTAGAGCTTGGTGGCAAATCATAGCTAATTCCCTGCCAAACTATTACTGAGACAGGATGGTGATTTCTTGGACCTTTGGAACCCTCTCACATGCTTCTCATAGGGTTGAGGCATTTACTTCATTTTGACCATTATAGCTTTCTCTGAAAATGGAAACTTTCTTGTCAGTTAAAAGAATTTTCCATTGGCTGTTGTTAGCATAGCTGTAGTAGTCCTGTATCTCAACATCATCTGTTTCAGTTATGCAGTCAAAAATGATCAGTATTATGATGAAAAGCTCTCAGTACAAGATCTTGCTTAGCATGCTGGGCATAAATCTCGTGATTATGCTCACCTTAAGCCATCACTTTCTACCATTGAATTTTGCTAAACACAAGCCATAACTACTTGAACAGTAGGGTGCAGGCATCCTGATCATCAACAGTACTGATTTGCAACTTTTTAAGAATGTGGAAAATTTTTCAATCCTATGAAGGGCTATCCCTCCATTCCATGGTTAAACCTCAAGTAAATGACTCCTGCTGCACCTTAACTCAACATTGAGCACAACAGTGTCTGGCAGCAAAACTATTATCTGATGTCAAAACACTTTGTACACTTCATTTTAAAAGTTTGTAATAGTATCTATGGCAAGATTAGGCACTCATTTACCTGAGGTCATATATAAATACCATTAATGTTATGTTTTTAAAAGCAAACATTAATCTACAATAACTATAAAGCAAAATCAGCCATATATGGTATCCTTCAGTGCAAAGGATCTACCTGATAAGTGAGAAGCTGTTCTGGTGGAATGTGAGGACGTACAGGAGATTGGAGAATTCCTGGGGGAGGCTGATGTTGCTGTGCATGATGCTGAGCTGTCATTAGTCGCAACTGTCCTGCAGCACTACCTTCCTGAGATCCAGTAGCCTGCCCAACAAGCACCTGTCCCTGAAATGTACCACAGTACTTACAAGCTATTGATGCATTTAAAAAAATAATAAAAATCAAGCTATGATCAGAGTTACAGCACTGTGACAAATGTTATGCAATAATAGATTTCTATAGTTTAAGGGGGGGGGGAACCCTGAATATAAGGAGCTCATTTTTTGGTCATATAAAACATTAATATTTTTATGTGAGAAGCTGTATCAACAATGGATATTTCTGCAATTACTAAATATTAATTGGACAATTGTAATAAATAATCAAATCTTGGCGGGAAGTTTCATGCTTCCTTTATAGAAAGGATGAAAAAATACTAATAAGGTAAAAATTAACAGCAGATACATTTACTAATATAAACTGTATGTTAGTATAAGTCAGAATTTTGGTTGAATTTGTTGCACATGGGATGGGGGGGGGAGACCAATTCATCTTGCACAGCAGTTTTGTTTGTTAGTAGCATCATGTTCAAGCAAGAGGTACAAGCATTGATGATTGCTTGCACAATGCATTATTGTTATTATTATTATGCTTTTGCCCAAGAGGGCATATATTCACCCAAAATTATGCAGAAGGGCAGTTTGGGGATACGGCACTAGAAACTATGTATGAGTGGCACAAAAGGTGATAAACTGTGGAAAATGAAAGTTACCAATGTCGCCTTTGGATAAACATAATGGTAACAAACATTTGGATAGTCCAGGATTTTATCGAGGTGGCCAATGTTTAACAATTTCTGAAATCACTTCTGTGGATGAGATAAGTTATTGAAGTGTTCAATCTATTATTTCAGATGACTTGAATTTATGAAAAGTCCCATTTCCTTGAATTTTCTGAGGATCAAAAAGTTGAATGTGTGAGAGTGTGTCAGAACTTTCGGTTCAATAATGGGATCAAGGATAAATGTTTCTGCATCTGATTAAAACATGGGTATATCACTATACTCCTAAGTTGAAGCAAGCATACATGGAGTGAAGGAAAAGAGGCTATTCCATTCCTGTCAAAGCAAAAACTTGCCTGGGAGTTGACAGTTATCTGGGACTTCCAAAGCATGTTGTTTTTCATCATGAATGCAGCTAATTATTACTTGCTTCTGACCGAGGAAAAAGTTGCTTATCGGTAAAAAAAAAGATCAACAGTCAATTTGAGAGTCTGTCATCCTCTACCAGACAACATCTATTTGCATACAGTTGCTTTGATATAAGAACAACTCAAGAAAATCCATTAAACAGCATTGGAACACCTGCCCTATAGTCCAAACTTATCACTTTGTGATTACCATATGTTTGGACAATTAAAGAAGCATTGGGAAGCCAGCAATTCGATGGTGATGAAGGTGTGGAAGAATTTAAGTATGTCTGGTAGGACCAAACACATTTTTTCTTTGATAATGGGATTAAGAAGCTTCCCATCCACTGGAAAAAATGTGCATGTAAATTCAGAAAGTATGTAGAAAAATGAAATATATCCCATTTTTATTTAAATTGGTTTCAATAAATAAATAATAAAAATCAGTTTATACTTGATTTGCCCTCGTATAATTAAAAATTAATTTAATACTTTTGTGAAAAATTAACATTGAATAACAAACTGATGTTAGAAAAATAAGGTCTTGTGCTATACTCACACTATACTTATTATAGACAGAAGGTATAAAGAAACACAAACAAAAATTTTAGATTATGAAAAGGCTTTTAATAAAAAAAAAGTTATTATTTATATTACATGATTATGAAGTCTTTAGTCAATTACAGGGTGATTGATTTAAAATAGAAATGTAACATTAGACTGTGAAAACACACACACGTGGCAATTGGTGGATTTGAGATGAGAGAAGATGGAATTACCTCTTTGTCAGAACGTTCACATATACTACCAGAATTTTTGAGAAGTTAAAAAGGTAATAATAGTCTTTGCAAATAAGAAAGACAGTTACTTTTGTGGTAAAAACCAAAGGATATAATGTTTTAAGAAGAAGAAAAAAAAAAGGTTAAATATATGACTAAAAACTAGAGATGTCTAATATGCAATGGGATCCTATCCATAAAATATCATATATTATTTTAGAATTATAAAGTATGCTATAATCATGCACATTTGGCATAGTAAATAACAGGGAATTACCTGAACAGCCTGTTGTTGAGGTGATAAATGTGGAGCTCCTGCTGTGCCACTCTGAAGCCTGATACTAAGCATATTTGCCAATGCAGTCTTTGTTTTTGGATTTACCACCAAAGCCTGCTGCTGTGATGCTGTTTGTTGCTGCTGCTGTTGAACCAATGGTGGTGGTCCCTGTTGAGCAACATCAACCTAGGCATTGGAACATAGCATAATTCGAGCTCAAAGAGTGGTTTTAAAATTGCTTCTATTTTCATCATTTATGCCTGGTGTTTTACAGATAAAAGGATAATGCACATTAAGTCACATTTCCTTGCAAAAGAGATGCATGATAAAAGTCTCTCTCTTTTGAGCAATGATACTCAATGAAAAAAAATGAAAGCTAGTGGAATTACAACAAATATTTAAAACTGGCTGCTGGTAGTTCATTATTGAATAATACAGGATGAAACACTTTCATGCAAAGGCAGCATTGAGCAAACGATACTCTCATTCTGCTAGGTTCAAACCCAGAGATCAAAAATGAAATCTGTGGCAGCAAAGAAACATTGAAACATCAGGGCTGGTTTCCACCTGTTTCCCGGCCAAATTCTACCAACTACTTATTATCTCATCCCATTATCATCTTCTCATTTAGCATATGATCATCCACAGCAAGGTGTGTGACTAGAAACTAGATCACATCCATTGTCATCTGAACTCCAATGCCAGCGAGAAAAATGAACTGGATTAAGCACCACCACCACCACCACCACCATAGCTCTTTCATATGTACAAAAGTGAGGTCACTCTTTTTTCAACTGTTAAAAGTCATTAAGTGCATAGAGGCTAGCCTCATTTGCCAGGTGAATTATAAACTAAGCCATTTGCATCACTACATAATGCCAAGCCATGAGAAGAGAGAAGAGAGTTTAAAAAGAAACCCAAACATTTCGTGTATGCTCATATACACACAAAATTATGCATCAGTGATGCATTCTAATGAGCTGTAAATTAATTAATTAACTTTTACACTTAGTAATAAGGTTTATAATCATTATATATACATTAGGTATACAGATTAGCATTTACAACTTAAAATTGTCATTTGTAATAATATTTTTTTTGCACACCAATTAAAATTGCAGATTCTAGGAAATGACAAAGATCAATGAAATTGATGATCCTCAAATAGTAAATCATTGAATTACTTCCTATTGGGAGGAGAGAAACATGAGCACCAAGTTGGCCTGAACAGCAAAGCTGAAACCAATGACCAGACTAGTCTCTGATGATGACAAATTGATGCATATATAGTCTTCAGCTTATCAGAAAGCAGCAGAGTTATGTTTAATATTCCTTGCATTTCAAGCCAAAGAAACAATTCTATATACCTGATACATACTACCAGTTGCAATTTTTTCTGCTTTATATTTGTAGCAATATTTTGTTAGAAAATTAAGAAAATAAAGTTTTGAAATTCCTTGTAGGGTTATGTAACACCTTTTGTATGTGTGTTGGTCAGAAAAATAAAAATGAACACATTATCCATGATAGAGGCTTCCATTTATGCAAAAATATGACTTAGTATACCTCCCTTGATTTGTTTACTTGCTCACCTTTAAAACCTGGGTACCATATATAAAATAAATGAATTTTGTACTAATCCTTCTTACAGAAGCTGCTGGAAGAATGGGCTTAATTAGGTCCATTAGTGCAGAAGAAATGATGAGTGTAAATGGTACTTTCTTAAGATGTCAAAATGGGCATCTTCTCTATAATAAGTAGAGTAAGAATTCATTCATCTTATTTGTAATATACAAGTTTTAAAAAGAACTGATGTGGCACCATGAGTTTACAGTGCCAGATGCCTAAGATGGTTGGGGCAATCCTAAATGGTTGTCCTGTGAATGGAAGTTTTTAAATATGTCTCGCTGTAGCATACCTCCTCTCCCAGTCATTCTTGAGCTAAGATGGTAGGTCCCTAAGTTTCCGGTATAACCATTTTTGTATGAAAAAGACAAAACTATATTTCACTTCTCACATCTTTGAATAAACATTTCAATCCCCCCCCCCCCAATAGTCATGTCTTGTTGGCAAAATGGGCATAAACAGCATTCATCACTTCTTCCTCATACTTCAATTTCCTTCCTTGAAGGTCCTTCTTCAATTTTGAGAAGAGGAAATAGAGGGAGCTAGATCTAGGATGTAGGATGGTCGATCTCCTTGAAGCCACATTTCTTCATAGCTTCCTTTGCAACAAGAGCTGTGTGCACAGGTGCATTGTTGTGAAGAAGTAGCATACCACCACTCAGCTTTCCTCGCCTTTTCTTTGATAGAAGCACATAATCTGTGCAGTAGGACAGCACAGTACTCCTTGGTTGACTGAGTGACCTTGGCCTTCAGAGGCAGTGCTTCGCCAGGTTTACACCACTCCATTGATTTTCTTTTGGACAAGGGATTATAGTAGAGGACATAGTTTCATCTCCTGTAACTTGCAGAACTTCTTTCTCGTTGCCACATCAGAGATCCAAAAATGCCTGACAACAGATGAATTGTTGCTGCTTTTGGACTGAGGAAAGAAGTTTAGGAACTAACCTTATTCATGTTTAAATGTTCATGAATTCAAAGGACTGCTGTTTTAGAAGGACCCAACCTTGCTGCTATTTCTGTAACTTTCAGCCATGGGTCTCCCATAATTTCTCCTTCCACAAGAGCAATGTTTTCAAGAGTGAGTACCTCCAAGGGCTAACCTGCACGCTCTTAGTCTTTAATGCTTTCTTGACCATTCAAAAAAGTTTGGCCCATTCTTTTGTGGTAGAATATGAGGGGGATGTTCCCCATATACACATCCAATCGCTGTTTAATTTCATTTGGAGTAAGTCCTTCTTTTGTGAAGAACCTAATAACAGCTTGATACTCCATTCTGAACATGTCATAATCTTCTACACATAGCCTTCTTTAAGCAACTATATCTGAAAAACTAACACAGTGGAGTGGAAGTTACAGCTGCAATTATTTACTTAGTAGATATGGTATGGCACCAGATAAGGGTTTTGTCAAGTAGATAATCTTTATCGGCAAGGCCGGAAACTTATGGACCTACACTTGTAAGCACAAACTCTTCCAATTAATTGTCCATTAAAAAATCTATCTGAATATCATAAATCAAGTAATCTGTGTAGATTGAATGAATGCTTTTAAGTAATTTTACATGAAATATGAAGATATATAAAAAATAAACAGAATTTTGGTTTTACCGTTTATAAGTGTTATGGAGCAAGAAACAACTTTAGATGTGTTGCATGGGAGTTTCAGGAGTGGGGGAAAAGCTGGTTTGTCTTGTACAGCTGTTTCATTTGTCAGTAGCATCATGTCTGAGCAAGAGATACATTTGCTGAATGTGCAATGCATTATTAAGTTTCTGGTGTGGGAGAATATAAAACTGCCCAAAATTTTGCAAAATTTAAGGGCACAATTTGGGGATAAGATGCTTTCTAGGATACAAATGCAGGAGTGGCACAGAGTTTCACAGAAGAATAAGAAACTGTGGAAAATGAAAGTCACCACATTGACCTTCAATAATTGTATTAGAAATAAACATTCAAGCCATTTGTAACCTTATTGAGTGTGATCAATAATTAATGATTTCTGAAATCACTTCAAAGGTTGGGATAAGTTATGGAATTGTACAGTCCATCATTTGAGATGAACTTGGATTACCAAAAAGTCTCAGTCTCTTGAATTTTCATTGATGATCAAAATCCTGCACATGTGACAATGTGTCAGGGGTTTTTGGCTCAATACCAGGATCAATGAGGAAGATTTCTGCAAGGAATTGTAACCTGTGATAAAACATACCACTAGACTATAGTTAAAGCAAGTGAGCATATGGAGTGGAAAAAAAGAAGGAAATAAGTACTGACATCTGGGAAGGTAAACTTGACATTTTTCTGGGACTGCCAAAGCATTTTGTTCATAGATTTTCCTTGAATGTTGAAGAGACAATGTAGCTTATTACTGCCAGCTTCTTGTTGAGGCAAATCATGCTTATCACGAAAAAGACGTCAACAACCAATTCAAGAATTTCTAGACAATGTCCATTACCATACAGCTCCTTTGACAAGGGTAAAATTTAAGGAAATTCATTGGATACCATTGGAATACCCTCCCCAAGTTCAGTTTTATTGCCTTATGATTACCGTATGTTTGGACCACTAAAAGAAGAGTGGCAGGCCAGTCATTCAACAAGGATAAAGGTGTGGGAGCATCCATGCCTAACTGGCTCTTTCTTCGATAATGGGATAAAGAAGGTTCCTATCTGCTGGGAAAAATGTTTTATAAATAAGGAAATGATGTAGAAAATGAAATTTATTCCATTTTTATTTAATTTGGTTTCAATAAATTACACACACACAAAAAGATATATATTTGATTCACCCTTCTATTTGCCTAGATTTTAAACAAAATATCCTACACTATGTGTTAACATATACAAGACACCAAAGTATTTATTTTCAGACATATTTAATTAAATTTATATTTATTGCTTAATAATTAGGTGGTCCACGATATGCCTATAGGAAAGAATTCTACTCATATATTTTACATCGTGAAAACCATTTTCAGAATGGTAATGTGGCTCACCTGTTTCTTGTAATCAACTTCTCTATAGTAAGATATGACTCTGATGTTGAACTAACCTTCCATTATAGCCATACTACACTATGAATTTATGAACCAATTATATCAAGCTCTAGTAGTTTTGCCAGTTGTTCAAAAAATAAAAAAGAATGTTCTAATTATGAATGAAAGGTTGTTCATGGTCTCTAGGAACAACCTGTTACAATGATATTGGCACAGCTACACACATGCCTTTCTTACATACAGAGTTATTTTGTCATTTCTGGTAATGATATGCAATAGTGATTGTGGTGTGGCTATGCACATGTAAAGGTTAGTATGTTAGTCAATGTTAAACATGCCTAGGAAAGGGCCCAGTTACAACAATGCCTGAGGAAAAAGTCATTTTGAAAGGGTTACATCACACCAAAGCCACAGTTATTCTGCGATTAAAGAAACATGTAAGGAACACACTTTTACCCAAATCAATCTTGTGTTAAAAATGAAGGATCACATAAAATTAACACCAAAGGATAAAAACACAATCAATGATCTAGCCAAACTCCTTTCATTATGAGAAATATAAAGCTTTTGGTTTTTCAGTGATTCAGCTACACATCATCACCATAAACAAGAGACACATAAAAACTGTAAATGCTTCATCAACTGGGATTTGAAGTTGGAAGAGCATCCAAAAACAGAGTTCATAAATTGTTGCCCTGTTACATTTCAGAATGTTGCAAAAACAGTAGCAATCTGCATAAAAATTATTTGTAAGAGAAACATGAAAATTTGTGGCCTCTTTAGAAGAAGTATATGCCTAGCCTAATGACTGCAATAAATTGTACGTTATTTGCTAGTCTAAGGGATAACACATTTTTTTAAAAAGGTTACTTTATTGTGAATGGAGGGAAAATATTTATATGGGATTCACAATTAACACAGAATAAACTTTTAACGTTAAATTAACAATGCACAAAGTTACTAAATAAAAATGTCGATTGACTTCTTATGCTATCCAACTAAAATTTTGTCTCCAACATACTATATTGACATATGGGCTATGTATGATGCAGAAACAAATCTGGATGTATTGGAACAGTGCGGTTCAATCCTTAAATTCTTTAAGGAAATAGAGCTAGAAACACAAATTTATGCCATACTTTCAGCAACATTTCTGTGAAACCACCTTCTTCAAAGGAATTTTGCACTTCAGATTCCTAGACATCAGATGTCCCCGTGCTATACAGCTTTTCGAAAGTTTGTAATTAGAAGTGGAGAAATATAGACATGCCTGTACTGTGTATACAATTTCTTCAGTGGGAGGTGCGGAGCTATAACTTATGAAGGAACATCACTACAATATAATCAATGGTGGACAGACAACTTTTCTTATGACATAATGGATTTGTTCCTGAAAAGTTCAAATAATCCTTCATACTACATCAGGTGGCAACAGTTCACCACTGGAACCACCAGAAAACAATACCAGGAATCAATTTTTATCTAAGAGATGTTTATAATTTAAATAAAACTCATGTGTTCCTGATTGTCTTTCAATTTACTTGACATTATTTTTTAAAGATAAATTTGGATTGGTGTTTTGAAACAGTTAATAAATTTTATAAGGATTTAAACAACATGTAGTGGAAAACAATTACTGTGACTATAGCATGTAAATCTGGATATGTTAAACTACATCAGATATAGATTTAAATTTTTTCTACCAATTCCAATCTAAAACAGAATTTTTATACAAGATTTATAGAAAAATATTATGCAGTTATGGTTGCTATAAACCAATTTTCAATATTGTATAAAATATAGTGAACTTTTGTAACAGTGATGTCAAATATTCGACCAGAACTGACGATAGGAGCAATCGCTCCCGAAACTTGTCTTCCTTTTTATTGAATTTTAGTGGCGTGTATGTTACAATCTCAATTTTCAATAACTTAACAAAAGAGGTATTTCAATTTTTTTAAGATCTTAAAAAGGTTACATTCCTGTATCTTTGACAATTGCAAACAATATATTAAATTATATATAACAATATCTTCTACCTTATTTGCAACTCGCTTTATGCTTCCAATTATGTCTGTTCCAAAAAAAAAAAAAAAAAAAAAAAAAAAAAAAAAAAAAAAAAAAAAAAAAAACATATAACCTAGTCTGTTATACCCCTGGTACAAGTTACCTGTTTTGACTTATTCCTCAGTAAAAATTAGGAAAACAGCACTGTGCTAACAGTGTCACTAGTCAGTACTCAAATTTTTCAACTGCTCTCTATGAATGAAGCTATAGGCTCAAACTCCAGCTGTCTTAAATCTTAAAACCCACATTTCTCCTTAATAAATTTCATTCAGCATTACTGACAGTTAAAAAATAAACTTGTGTCAATTTCTCATTACATTATTTTGTTGTTTTCCAATAATATGTAAAATATCTATAATCTATAATCTAATGTCTATAGCTATGTTTAAGTGTTTTTAAAAATATGAGGCAATAGCTTTTCAAAGCTTTAATAATATGTCCTTCAGTATAATCAAGTGAAATAGGAATAAAGATACATGTTGGGTAGCAGAATATTCTGACATATTAGCAGCTAAAACACTAATCTATTAGCTATTCTTATCTTGTTTTGAGATCTAGTCCAAAAAGAAAGCACCAAGATAATAGCAAACTATTACTACAGATTATTAATGCTACAGAAAAAAAGCAAGCTATGTAAGAAATTAAAAGATTAAAATAATTAAAATAGCAGAACTAAAATGTTTCCCTAAATACCCAAATTTTCACTCCCAAATACATCTCTGAAGCATCTATTTCATTGAAGTACAGTAGTCATTATGTTGCAAACTACTTTTCATCTGGTGCTAAATCTAATTCAAGTGTTGAACACCTTTAACCATCTTCTCTGCAAATTAAAGACGTGTGCATACCATTATCAAATAAAAGAACTAATGCATGATGGACAGAGTTGTGCTGCTGGTTTTCAGAATCTGAAACTACTCAAATAAATCTTCAGAAGTTTTGGTTTCTACAAAGCAAAATACAATGCTGTGGCTTACAATTCAAGTGTACAGCAGGTCTGGCATGGTACAGACAAGGATTTTAGAAGGAAGACATCTAACTAGATGCTATAAATTGATATGGAAAGAAATACTACATGAATCCAAAGATAGCACTGTTTAATATGTTTAATATCTCTGAAGAAGTCATTAATTTATGATATAATATGGATTTTTAGAACTATGTGCAAATCACTATGCTCTACCTGAAACTGCTCTTGTTGTACCACGTCATCCTGTGTCTGCTGTTGTAATGCTGGCTGCAACGTTCCCTGCACCATTTGTTGCTGAAGAGACAATTAACCATTAGCTGCTGTTAATGCTGATGGTCTGTATTTCTGCACTTATATCATTCTACCCTCTTAAAAAAGTGACCAACAGTTCAGCATATTGCTGCTGATCACACTTTCACAAAGTGCAATGAGAAACCCTGACTTCAAAAAGAAAATTTTAATGCTTTTCCATTAAGGAATTCAAGTGCTCATTAACCTTTCAGGATATTGTTTCAATCAGCGAAGTGCAAATGTGCTTCACTTGAGCCACTGTCTCCATAATACTTAATAAATTGTTGTACCTGTTGCCAAATAATAGACAATATTTTATTTATGACAAAAAGTCTAGAAAAGGCAATATCAATGCTAAATGAACAAGATTAATTACATAAATATTACACAAATATCAACTGCACTAGACATGACAGTTGATAATTACAACATGCAATACATTTTTAGGCTTGACTAACCTAGATATGAAAAGCATTTAATCTAATGCATTTTTTGTAAGGTTATCTTATAAAAATTTAAAAACCAACTAAGATTCCACATTTTCTGTAAACTAACTTACATTTTTAGTTGCAACCAATTTCAACCTCCTTTTGAAGATACAGATTAAAAGAACATACGGGCAATCCAATGAAGTATAAATCAACGTATACTATTGTTAAGTGCACTGTGCAATACCTTGCATTGTATTGTGACATCAGTAAGCCAGTGATTGTTCAAGTGAGAAGGTTTTGCATTATAAGTTACATTTTTATACATTAAATATTGTGCTTAAAAATATTGATATTAAATATTGTATTTATCTAAGTTTAGGTTTTGTACATTAATTAAGTCACTGACTGAGACATTGGTGTGTTTTAATGAATTTTCTGTTCTGATACTTCCTGTTCTTTATTTTTGTAAATGTTTTAACATCCCATGCCAACTACCCAAGTCTTTGAGACAAACAGAATTACTCCACAGTTCAAGGGGCCCTAAAGTAACCTCAAGATGAAGGAAAATTCAGAAGAAAAGCTCCCCTGGCAATATCACCCAAGAACAATTTGAACCTGTGCCCTCTTGTTTTTGCAGCTAAATGCAAATGATGCCATAGTCAACCTAATCTCTGTACCCTCTTGTGGATTTAATAGGAATCTCTATTTGAACATCTCTAGCCCTATAAATGAACATTTGTGGAAAAAAAAGTTTTTCCAAAAGGACTATTGCCTTGTTGTGTTATTATTTTAATAACTTTGGAAGCCCCCTAACTTCATGTTTTTGGCCAAAAATGTGTATTATCACAGATTTCTTAATGTTATTTCTAACTCAAAATCCAATGACAAAATATAAGGAACATATTATTGAATATTTATTGAAATGCTATGAAAAGTACAAGGAGGCCTACACCTATCTGACCTAAACCATTCTTAGGTTGACACCCCATGAATACAATTAATGTATTGCAATAAATTTGTTTAATAAATTATGAACTGAATTTCCATTCTTAGAACAAAACAAATTTAATAGAGTAGCCTCTGGTTAATATCTATTATTATATGCTAACCTCTGTCTTCAGTTCATCAGTAGTCTCCCACTAGAATTTCAGAAGACAGGTTCAACCAACTCCTCAGATTTAATCACACTAGAAGGTTCTCTTTCAATATCCTTTCCTTATTTATTTTCCTCATCAATTCTCTAACTTTAGCTCCTTTGTTTTCAAATGTTAATTCTTCTTGAATTCATTAATTACATATATCTCTTGTCAACTGATCATGTCCATTTATTCTTTACTTTGAATAAATATTACCTCAAGGCCCTTATGACCTATCTTTAAAAATGTTTGTACATGCTATTTCTTTTTTCATTTTTAACCATTTTTGTTTCAGTAAATTCAATCTCCAATGTTGTGCTGCTATACATCCAAATAATGTATGCATAACATTCTCTTCATTTTCACTAATTGAAAAATTTGACACTGCCCCTACTTATCTCAACTATTCAATCCCTTTTCATTCATTCATTCTTTTTTTTTTTTTTTTTTTTTTTTTACAATTATTCACATACCATTTTCTATTAGGGTCCATCTTAATTTTCCTATAAATTTTAATAACTTTTTCCTTTCATCAAAGTATACATAATTTGACTCTTCATATCCTCAAATTGTCTTACAATCTGCCAACATCCTCTTTATAAATTATTTCTCTTTGCCCACATATCACCCATTCCATTTATCTGCAGCTGCCCTCTAATCTTATTTATTCAACAGTTTCTACTAATATATCAAACAATTTTTGTACTAATCCCTCAGGGAGTTCTTGAATCCTGTAACAATATTTTAGCACCCTCTTCGCAATTATTTCATTAGCAGCCAAAATTGAAGTAAAAGTATTTGCATGTAAAAAAAATATAGGTATCAGAGTGTGAACCAAGTTTTCCAACTCTATAACTTATGTCCATATATACTGCCACGGGTGACCGAGGTCGTTAAGATACGGACTTATGAGCGAGAGGTCTGGGGTTTGAATTCTGCCAGGATCATCCTCCCTGACTGAGGTTTTTTCCAGGTTTTCCTCAGTCCTCATAACTGGCAAATGCTGGGGAGGTACCCTAAACTTAGGCCTGGAATGTTTCCTTCCTTTAAAAAAAAATCCTTTCCCAATTTATCATTTCTTTTCATGTATTATCAGAGTTCACTGCCTGTCATGCCACAGTTGTAAAAACGGGTGTTAAACATCATTTAAAAAAAAAAATCCATATAAAATTTAAATTAACTAGATCACTGGAGTCTGAGACAATGTTTTATATATTACATATAAATATAATTTGAAAACCAATTAACATAAGAAATATTTTAAATATAATGATTATCATTAAAGTACCTGCCCTATTGCTTTATCCACAATCTTTTTATAAAGTATGCACCAATTTGATCCTTAATGATCACATCTTGACAAAATAAGTTGAAAATGGGGGAGTCTTATTTGCAAGTAACTATATATATCCTGTTGTGCACAGTCTTTGATCAAAGGTAAATTAAATAAAATAATCAATGATATTTAGGAATTTAGGTTTTTCAAATGAGTCCACATTATTCTAAAATATGCATGTTTTGAAATGGCATTAAATGTAAGATTATAATTTATTCTCAACAATGCAGTGTATCCGTAAAGTCAAGGTGCAGTTTTGGACAGTCACACAAAGCAATGAAATGACAGAAATGTGAAATCTTCACCAAAAGAAAGAAGAATATTTCCAAGTATGCATGCCTGTTCAGTGCAGTTTGATGTGGTTTCCGTTTGTTGCTCTACCTACATCTAAGCAATATTCTAATTCATTCCACATACAACTAAGGACATCAGATGCAACCGAGTGAATAGATTATCAGATTTTTTTTTATAAATGGTCAATGTCATTGACATGAACTCTGCACACACACTGCTTGACATAGCTCCACAAGCAAAAGTCCAAAGGCATTAGGTCCAGCAATTATGTTGGTCATGCCTTCCAACCACCTCTGGGGAAATGTAACCAGAAACTCGCCAAAGTAAGCACAATCTTCTGTAAGAATTGTTCATCATTATCCTTATTATCGAGCATCTGTACAGCAAACTCATATCACTTGGGTTTATCAGTTGAGAGGATAGCATGTAACAACTGCAGTTTGTAATCCGTAAATTGGAAACATTTCTTTAAAACTTATGAGCTCTAATCTTCTTCAGTCCTAGATTTTGAGCATAGGTATGCACCGACTTCTTGGGGCTCCTTAGGTAACTATGCCATATAGCTTCAACAGATTTGTCACTAACCGAAGACCTACCTGAATGTTTTTAGACCAAAATGCCTCCAGTTTCCTTCAGGTGCCTATCCCACTGGTAAATGTTATTCCTATGTGGCAGCTCTTCACTGTACATGCAGCAATATTCACTACAAACACATATCATGGATTCAAATTTTGCAAGTCACTGTCTACATCTTGACTAAATGGCATGATTCACTTCATTGTTCACTGTTCACCTGCTCGTGCACAAAATTGCAATTTCTGTTTCAAAAACTGTTTGGCAAGCTCTTCAATGTATTTTAGGTTTCATCATTTCGTTTAGCTATTATAAGTGTTCAAAACTGCTCCGTGACTTTAGGGACACACTGTATTTCACACACTGAGAATAATTGGGCCACAATTAAAAAAACAATTAATTTTAGATTTATTGAGGTTTTCTAATGGTCTATGAGTTTCATTAGATAATAAAAAAAAAAGCTTTTTAGGAATAAGGAAGATGATCATGTGTATCACATCACACTAGATCAGCTGGCTAATTCACTTATAATATCACAAACTTACAAAAAGCATGAATTATATGTTACATAGAAGTGTAATTCTGTATAATAAAAGATCAAAAGCATTTAAAATCATTTCAAGCACAAAATTTAAAAAATTTGTTAAAAATCTATTATTAAAACAATTCTTATACTATGGAAGAATTCTTGGAAACTAAGTTATAGAGTTACATATGTATATAATAAATTTGTAGTTATGTATTAAATAAACTGACAAAGCCAAATGTGCAAACTGTACATAATCGGTTATTGAAAACCTTGAATCTTGCTTGTACTTCTGTTAATTTCCATCAGAGAGCACTTAGAAAATAATAATTTCTTGATTTTATATCAGAATACACAGCTTTAAAAATGCTCTCCTATAAAATTTAGTATTATTTTCAATTTGCAATATATCCCTTTTGAACTAATCCCTTCTTCACATATTTTCAACATTCACTTTAATAAATTTTACAGAGTTTTACATTTCATATCGTGCTATAACTTGAACAAACTTTTCTAACTTATCAGTACCAGTTACAATCATGTTTCTTAAATTCCTGCTCAATTCATCCCAGCTTTTCTACCAGTTTTAAATCAAAGTTTGGCTTGGTTACATCATAAGTTTAAGGACTTTAATTTCTTTTTGTGCAACAAATTAAACAGTGATTCATTGTGAAACATCCCCATTTGTAACCTGAATATCCCAGAATCCTGTTCATTTTTGAAAATTTTATTGGTACCAGCAAAAATCATGTCTTATATGTTATTTTCCCTGAATAAATTGGAAATAGTCTGTGTCATGGCTTATAATGGAAGCAATATTCTTGAACACATTCTTTAAGTAAACTATATTCTGAGACAGCATGAGTTTCTAGGAAACAATACATGTAGGTCACTATCGCAAAAATCTGGGTTTTTTAGACAGCAGTCTGCAAGGGTCTGCTAGGTTCTCTGTCAATGGTTTTATTGCCCTGTTGACTAGGTAGGAGGCCCTTAGAGTGAATTTCCATGCAACACACCAAAGGTACACCATGTTGTGAGTGGCCAAGCTGAAGACAGAATTATGATTTTCAAGATCAATAATGTCATATAAAAGTGTGCAACTGTTGTTAAGTGTTAAGTTGAAAGTTATTGGAATACAGGAGAGGAAGAAATGAAGTGTAAGAGAAATAATATTTAAGTTTAATTGCAGAAAAACTTAGCTGTATGACACTTCGAAAAATAAAGATTGCATTAGTGGCCTGTGGGCAATAATGTAGACGAAACTGGCACAGAAAACAACAGCCTATTAAGAAATAAATGAACAGCTATGGGAATTGTTTGTTCATACCCATTTAAAGAACAGGCTACTTCTGGACCTATTCTGCTGGCCCAAACTCTTAAAAAACTAAATAAGTTGGATTTCAAAGCTTCTAATGGATGGCTAGAAAGTTTTTAAAACAGGCACAAAATTTTATGGAAGCAGATGTGTGGAGAAGTGATATTAACAAATCTCTTGTTTCCAAGTAATAGTAGTACTATAGGGGGTATTTGAGAGAGCTTTTGAAACTCCCACGCTTCAGCCATAGGTTTTTTATGCCCCTATTTCCCTTATAGTAATTTGAATTCTGAATTCTTAACAAGATCCAGAACTTTACTTCCTATAGGAGATCATGCATATCAAAATATGGTTGTGGACCAAAGATTTCTCTCCAAGACCTCACACTCAAGGAATATATGCTTCACAGTCTCATGAAATTGGTTGCAAAGTTTAAAAATGAGCTCTCCCTGAGAGTCCCATTTTCTGGAGATGTTTCCTAAATTGACCATGTCCAGTGATTAATCTCATCACTCGCTTTAACTTTTTCCTTTCCAACCTCAAAGGTGTTTTAGTGAGTGTAGGATTTGGCTCACTGACAAAACTTTTTTCAGAAGGTTCAGCAGAGTTGTTGTAGGGCTATCAGTTTTTGAAGGCAGTCTCTTCCCAAGCGGCAGGAAAAACTGAAAACACTATATTAGAAGAATTTCAATCAAGTGATGTATACAATGGGGATGGGAAGGTTCATTTTAAGGCACTTTTTCATAAAATTGTTCTCTTTGTGCAGAGAGAAATGTGCATGTGGCAAGATGCTGAAAGAATGCATCACTATTGTTCTTTATTTTCTAAGATATAGCAGATGATAAAATGGTTAATTTTAACTTCATACCTGGCTAATGTGTCCAGAGTAGAAAAAAATTTGGGACCAAGTCAGTTCTATCTTGAAGAGGTTTCACCATATATTCAAACCCAAAAATTTATATTCCAATGCAGGAACTATGCTCCACTTAATGTTCAAAAATTATATTTCACAACACTAAAGGTGCCAGTATTAAGTAACATAATACTTTTAGATGGCTGCCAGTTCATGATGGGCAGGATAGCTCCTGGAACATTTTCTGCTAATGAATAAACCAGTGAAGTATTGTGCTATTTAATACTAATGCCCTTTATTGTTATAACTGTTCTACTTTATTGTTACTAACTTTAATTAAGTTTCTAATTTCACAACACTTGTTTAAAAGGACATCTTCTCTTTGCAAAGCATATATCATTGCAGCACTGCAGCATATGGTTGCTTGTGTGTCTGTGATTCACCAAAATGTTTTTAATCTCATTTATAATATTTTCCTCTAAGTCACCTAGTATACAGGATTGATTATAATATGCTCTCTTCTTAAGAAATAATCTCGGCTGGCATGGCTCAGAATCATGGATGTTACAGACTGGAAATGATATGCAAACAAACTCTGGATTGTCTCCATAGATTGCTTTCATATGTGACAATGTGTAACGTGCATTGCCAGTTTGTAAAATTAAGCATTCAAATAAATGGAAATAAGTTTCATCTGAAACCATATGATATTGAGTGTTGCTGTCACAATGCATGCAAATTGTTCCAATCTAGCACATACTCCATAACCTTAGTTTCTGGAAGTTTGGTGGCCTATGCTATACTGCACTGATTGAGAAGAGGCCCTGTTCACTCGTTTCCAAATTTTGTTCTGCATTGCTCTTAGATTACAAGAAAAAATCCATTAAGTTCACACAATACCACACTTTCTTTCATTAATGTGTATGCATTTTTGCAGTTGCTATGTTACCATGTGGTGTTTGATATATGCTTAGAATAAAGTGCCTTACCATTAGATCATAAGTACTTCACATTTTTATCTGCTGATCAATGAACAGAATATAGGCTATCTGGGATCTATTCTATATTTAAAAAAATCCTACAATTTTTACAAAATTCAGTTTTGTTGAAAGGTGCATTCATTCATTCATTAATAGCACTATGTTTACAACATAATATTATGGTTCTGGCCCAAGTTCTCATCCAAGTCACAACTCTACACTGAAACTACATAAAAAAGAACATACAGCACAACTAAGCTATTACACTTGAAAACTATGATGGCCAAAATTATCACTAAATTGAGGGAAGGAAACTCTCAGAAAGCCAGAAGACAGTGGCTTCCCCAGACCAAATAAATAATCCTTTGGCTGACCTGATGAACTAGACCACCTCACAGAGAAACTTAATGCCCTATACATCTCCTATTTAGTAATATCTAGTCCAGCAGTTCTCAAACTATGTTTCTCAAGGTCCTTCCATGGGGTTCACAAAACAGTACTGTTAACAATATTTATTCTTGAATGTATAGATATAAACAAGTTACAGGAAATGAAAGATGATATAAACATACGGTATATATGTATTTATTTATTTTGATAAAGTAAATAATAATCAAACTTAAGGTAACTATCCATTCTGGAGGGAGCTTTCAAATAGGTGAGCCAAAACTGTAGACAGGCAAAACACTCATATGTACGTACCTTCACAGTTTCCCTAGCAACAGCATGCATTTTTCAGCAGTGAACTGCACAGATTGGGCCTTTTGTAACAACCTAATTGTGTTAAAAATCATTCTCTGTACTTATTAATGTAAAAAACAAGTATAGAAAGTATGGAAAAGTAAAATCAGAATCTAAAATACACATGTCTCCTGTAAGTCCACTGTATCACAGTTTGTGAAATGCAGCATCATTCTTTTCATTTATGAATTAAAAGTATTATTATAGTATGATTATTATTTTGTAAGGATTCGCTTCAATCAAATGACAAATATTGAAAAAATGTGCAATTATTTGTTTGTTCATAACTAATAACTATAACTACATTTATGACAGCAATGAATTACTTTAAAATGTGTTACTGTTGTTTAATGCCTTGCCTTGCCTTGCATCTAGCAATAGCATTCTTGCTTTCCAATACTATCCAACATTATAAACTAGTATTTTCTATAGATAATGCACCACAGGTCTTCAGGTGAGCTGCTCTTCTTGAGCGATGCACAGGAGGCATAATGATGAAGATAGAATTGCTAGTTAGTATAAGTGGGTTGCTATGCAGATTTGAAAAATGCATAGGATTTTAAATTTGGAGTTAAATCTTAGGGTCAGTGACCGCGAGAAATCTTTAAAGGGGGTTCTGAAAACTTGAGAACACTGATTCACCATGTTCCTCCATTTAATAGTCTCACCAATTTAAGCTATAACAATTAACTAATAATACACAAGCAAACCATTTAATAACAAATTATTTATGGGGAAGTCCCTCAAATTTCACTAGTTTTATTCCACTTACTTTGACGTTTCAAAGGAAAATTTCCTTCATCATCAGCACAGTTCCACTGTCAGCTTTCCAGCGTGGTATTAAGATGTCGCTCTTTGGATTTTATAAACTTTTTGATGAGGTTGCTGTTGTTTGGAAGATCAAAATTTAAATAAATTTTCGTTCAAGAATATATTTTTCATCACTGATAATTCTATCGGTTTTTGAAGAGCTTTAAGAGTTTTGGTTCATTTTGGAACTCATGTTGTTGTTGTTGTTGTTTTTTTTTTTGCCAGAAATGGCATGCTACAGCTGATTTTTCCGTATGTTTATATTTTACACTTCTCATGTATTCCTTAAACCATATGGTAATGTTCCTTTTTGTTTTACCTATATATTTATTATTAGTCTTTGCAACTGATTTCGTAAATGACTGATTGTTTTCCTAGCAGGAATTTGTCCTTTGTGTTGGTTTTCAGGAGGTTTTTGAAACAGAGATTTCCCTTCCCCCTAAAATAAAGCAATTAGGAGTGATAATATCAAAATTCATATATGCATCAACTTATTAATCCCACATGATCTTAGTACTTATAGTTTCCTTGATATTATAGAGAAAGTTGCTTTGTACAAAAATTGTCGAGGAGGGTGAAAAATTGTAAGTGTTATAATGGTTTATGGCCTACACCAACCCAAGACCATGAAACCTTGGAGGATTTTTCTAAAGGCTACGTGTGGGGAAAACAGATTTCTCTTCTGAGCCGTTAAGACTTGACCCCTGTTTCCTCCTCAAGGACATGGAAACAATTCCAATTGCATAAAGTTGGGTCAGAGAACCGACGCAATAAGTGACAAAGGCCGAGAAAAGCACGAAATTAAGTCACCAATGGGAAGGGAAGAAGAGCCATCAGAATGTTTAAATTTTGGCAAATTCTAGATACTAACAGCATCAGGAGACTACCTGACTGAAGTAGAATAAAATTATCAAAACGCCGCGAGTTCGTAGTCAGATTCAGTTTAGTTGCAAGATAGTTGGCTGTAAGTTAGTGAGTTGTAAGTCAGTCGATGGTCAGTTTTTTAGTTTGATGGCTGTTAAGTTTTCAATTTAACATTCTCGCCAACAGTTAGAGCACTTTACAATTCTTAGCCGTATTTATATCAACCGTGCTCCTCTCCATTTTCTTTTACTACTTTGATCAGACTTCATTCTTGTTAAGTAATATAACACTTTAAGCAATCAAGTGTAGTAGTGGTTTCCCCGAGTATTTACAAAGAGCAATGTGGTAAAATAAAAGAGCATATGCATATTAGTGATTATAATTAATCCAGTGGTTCTCATTTGGACACGTCCTTCCAATTCTTCTACCCGAGGAGCATTGAGGCTTCTCCCAAAAAGCACTAGACTTCTCATTTTAGCCAGGGCAGCAAAGAGATTTTTCCCTTCATCACAAACTGAAGCGGGAATTGAGGTATGAAGACTGGATCTGAGAAGAGGAAGAGGGGATCAGCAGAGGAGGTTACAAGGTTGTCAACTTCCCATAATCTACAATTTATGACTGCATCCCCCATACAACCCCTGAGATAACCCTTTACACTAAATCTGCTTCCTCTCCTCAGATACCGAGATTCCTACTCGATCAATAACCACTCGTTAACCACCTTCTAAAGTCATTTTCACCAGTTATCCATCTACACACATAAAAAAATCCTGTCTCATTTTCCAAACTGGATTTATTCTTTGGAGCCAAAATAATGTTGGCATCTTTAAAAAGCTTTTGAAATTTTTGGCATGCCCATGGATGGAATGTTATATCCTACCCAAAAATATATAATTACTAAAAAGCATAACCATACTAAACAATGAACAAAAAAAGATTTTACCAGACAACCCTACCACACCTAGAATCTATGGACTACCAAAAACACACAAACCTGGTAATAAAATGAGACCTATAGTAATACAATAAATTCATCCACTACAATTTAGCCAATTACTTTTAAATCAATTCAATAGGCTACCGAAATACAAAAGTCAAAGCATAAAAAACTGACAGAATTAATAGAGAGAATTAAACTTATGAAACTGGAAAACAGGGATTTACTAGTGTCTTATGATGTAGTTTGTAAGTTCCCTAAAATCCCCAAAGAGAAACTAATAAATGTCTTTAAAAAATGGCTAACCTCATTTAAGTTACCTGGAGAAATCATAGAACAATATCTGAACCTCACCAAAATTTGCATCAATCAAACGTACTTCACATTCAGAGGCAAGATATATACACAAAAGAAGGGTTTAGCAATGGGTAATCTGCTCTCACCATTCTTAGCAGACATACATGAGTTTCCTGGAAACAAAATTAGTACAGGCTTTCCCACATATATACAAATGTTGGTACCGTTATGTTGATGATGTCCTTGCATTAGTAGATGAAAAATGGAAAGATGACACAATAAAGCTACTAAACCTACAAGACAGCAACATAAAATTCACAATGAAAATGGAGAACAACAAGGTTCTTCCTTTCCTGGATATAAAATTATAAAAAATGATAACAAACTGGAATTTGGCATATTCAGGAAGGATACCCACACAGATAATTATATAAAAAGCAACAGCCACAATCCAAAACAACATAAACTTGCTATAATAAATAGCCTCACATTCAGACTAACAAACCTACCAGTAAATGAGATAGAACACAGTACCAAAAAGCATGGGTATAGCACAGAAAAATAGCTAAACAACAGAGCTGGTCAAGAAAAAGATAGAAACATTCAAAAAACAAAAACAAATAAAAATATCACCACATTGAAAGGTTACAAAGGAGAGCAGATATATAAAAAATTTACATTCCATCCATGGGCACACCAAAAATTTCAAAAGATTTTTGAAGATGCCAACATTATTTTGGCTCCAAGGAATAAATGCAGTTTGAAAAACCTCCTAAAAACCAACAAAAAGGACCAAATCCTGCCAGGAAAACAATCAGACATTTACAAAATCAGTTGCAAAGACTGCAATAATAAATATATAGGTAAAACAAAAAGGAGCATTACTATAAGATTTAAGGAACACATGAGAAGTGTAAAATACAAACATATGGAAATCAGCAGTAACATACCATTTCTGGGAGGGGAAAAAAAGAAAAGAAAAAAAAAGAAAAGAAAAAGAAGCATTTCTGGGAGGGGAAAAAAAGAAGAAGAAGAAGAAGAAGAAGAAGAAGAAGAAGAAGAAGAAGAAGAAGAAGAAGAAGAAGAAGAAGAAGAAGAAGAAGAAGAGTTCCAAAATGAACTAAAACTCTTAAAAGCTCTTCAAAAACCCACAGAATTATTATCGGTATGGGAAAATATATCCTTGAACTAAAACAAAGAAAATGTATTGTAATCTTAAAAGAAATTAGGAACAGTGAAGCTGTTACATATACAAATGAGTCAGTATTAGGTGACACTAAAACTTTACTAATAACCGACTCATTTGTATAAAAGAAAATTTAGTAAATTTTGACATTCCAAACAACCACCACCTCATCAAAAAGTTTATAAAATCCAAAGAGCGACATCTTAATACCACGCTGGAAAGCTGACAGTGGAACCATGCTGATGATGAAGGAAATTTTCCTTTGAAACATGTCAAAATGGAATAAAACTAGTGAAATTTCAGTGACTTTCCCATAAATAGTTTGTTATATGATACTATATTTCACTGAAAAAATCCCAAACTATTCAAATTTAAACCATTTATTATTTGCATATTAACTATGCATATCCATTTTGTCTTTGAGCAAGATAAAAACTCCTCTACACTTCTACATATTAAGAAACCTCTTAATAACATTAACCACTTCACATAATATAACATGATGCACAAAAAATTAGTAACAATACTAATTACCATCTGCAGACATGATTGACAGATACCAACCCTCTATCAAACTGCCCACCCATCCTGTTTCCTCCTCCGTGATTCACAATGTGTTGTAGACAATCCACAGTATATTCTGTCCAGCGTTTTTCTTATCTTGCTGTCAAACCATTTATTTAAGATCTGTTTGTTCAAAGACCTCCCTCAAGTCTTACAGAGTCCAACATATTGTTTAAGCCCACTGGAGTATTTAATTTATCTACTTCCCTCAGAAGTAGTTTACAGACAACTTATACACCAAAACAAATAAAAAGTTTGAATCACAACTCTTTAATCTTATCTGCTGATAGTTTCTAAAACTTTCTATTGCAATTAGCTATAAGTTCCTGTTTTGCTTGTTATTGGAGCTTTGTACTTGTTTTTCTTCCTGAAATATATCCTGGCCCTATCAATTATCTCATGATTGCCATTGGTCAATAAGCCATTGCTCAAGGTCAGCTTGGTTTTAAGAGCCAGGGCAAACAGGTTTTACCAAACAGCTACATTGGTCTCAAATCTTATGCCACCCAATCAGTGTCATTTGAACAGTGATGGAAACATGCATCTAATCCTAAAGGGAAGTCTGCTAAGAATACTAAATGGCAAATAATACTTGGTCTAATTTTTCTATTCCACAATGGGTGTTTATGATTTGTATACCCTTATCAAGTCTATTCATGCTATCTGGAATTATTTGAAAAGAAATTCCTAGTTGATCAAGTTCCAAGTCATAAATTAGCGCCATCCACTAAAGGATAACATCTGTCAAGAGATAAATTTAATTTCTGATAGAAAATTATGATGGGTAATGGTACATAAATAGATGCTAAAAATTTGTGAAAAATAAAGGCAGGCAGTTTGAGCATCTGCTTGTGTGACATGGGAGAGTAAATAACTTTTTAAATGCATTAGACTTTGACTTTATTATACTGACTCTCCAAAGTTTCTCCCACTGGCATTCGCACTTGCTGCGATTCTTAATGTTGTCCAATTGGCTGTGGGTGATAGTTTATCTGACTATGCAGTCCATTGTATAGCTTACATTTGACTTTGAAATGTCCAGCTTTGCTGAAATTTAGCTCCTTCTTCTTGAAAAACACTAATTTTCTCTTTCAATTCTACTACTTCCAGCTACCCATATCATTGTGTTCAACTTCTTTACACGATTATGCACAATGCATTATTTGTCCTTAGGCCATTTAGAGGATATGATTTCATAGGCAAATGTAATTATTCTGAAAGTACATAAAAATTGAACATTAGATAGTAAAAGCATATTTACTTTTCCTTCTGTAATATGAAAGACACATTCTACCATTTCCATAAATTTATTTTTCTTAGCATTTTTCTAAATATTTTCTAATACTTTTATGATTCATCAAATATTTTTATGTGCTATTAAATATAACTTAATGTCCTTGTCTACTTACTTGATTTCTATTTTCAATTTTAACCTGACAGAATTAGATGTCTGACCAGTTTTCTTATTCCTCTATTGGCTCAAGTTTTTTTTTTCTCTTAAAATTGTATCTTTAATTATTACATTCATCATTTTCTCACTCTTTTTTAATAAGTTCTGGAGCTATACCCAACCTCTTTACTAAACATTCTGGATCTCAGGAAGCTTCCAGCCACCCATATCAAGCTTTGTATAATGTGTTTATGATGCAACATACCTGTGCTGTATACTGAATCTGTCCCTGTTGTAAAGGTTGTGACTGAACCTGCTGCACCTGAATTCGCTGCCCAGCTGCCACAACCTGCTGCTGTTTCTGGGCAACTACCACTTCTCGCTGTAGCTGAAGCTGCTGTAAACGCTGCATCTGTTGTTGCCTTTGTAACTGAAGATGTGCCAGTTGTTGCTGTTGATTCTGGGTTTGCTGAACTACAATTGACATAAAAATCCATTCAAAGTTAATTGCTTTTGAATGTGGCATATTAATCAATGTAAGAATTAAGTACAGCCATGTAATAAATAAAACTCAAAATACTGAACTTGGAATGAAATAAATAAGACCCAATTACTGAACCGATTATGAAAAGAGCTACGTTTTTCTTTAAAAAATACACATATTAATTTTTCAACATTTTTGAAATGCACTTTCATCAGTGCTGGCTTGCTTAATGTTGTACATTTTTAGCGATGAGTTTAAGGTCTTGCTGACTTCCAGCAATTCAAATAACACAAAGGTTAGGCATTTATTTATTTGTCCTCCCATCTAATCAAATTCTGCTCTCTTGAGGCTGAGTTTAGAAGATAAAGTTTACCTTTAAGTTATTGAAACTTTTACTACTGATGTATTCATTTATATATGTGTGTCTCATATTTTTATATCCAAATTATTTATTTCTTCTAGCCTGTCTTAAAAGTAATAAAAGCATAGTGGCTACATTTACTCTGAATGATTATTTTCAACAGCTTAATCAACGGACTACATTCTACCCCTATTGCAGCTGTGAGAGTACAAATAGAAATACACACACAGACACATGCACATACTACACACCAAAAATAAAAAGCAACAAATATTCCATAATGATTTTTGAAAAGCAATGACTAAAAATAAAATGAGTTTATTAAAGAGGTATAAAACATATATAGGATATCATAAATTACTACAAATATAACAAAGTTAAAGATTACTTAACATCCTTTGCTATATAATAATAAAAAGTGAAAAATGCAGATAAAAAGAACACGAGAATCATTAAATGTGAACACATAAATCACAAGCATTTTCTTAACAAGTTTCTTTCATTTGAATTTAGAACACTAAACAAATATTTAAGAGCTTTCTTTATAATTGCAGCTTTCCTTCCAATATTCCGATTTCAACTTGTGCAAATTCCTTTGCATTGCATTTGGTAGGCCTAAAATTTTCCTAAAAAAACTTCCTATGCACTACATCCATAATTTCCCATCCCATATTTTAATATCAATACGATATTTGGTCTCAACCACCATATTATCAATTTTTTCTAGCCATTTGACATTTATATCTGGTATTCTATATTTACAAGCTCTAATTATGCTATTGCTCATTTCCCTTTAGCAAAGGTTAATTTTTTCTGCTTCCCCTAGTTACTGTCCCAATAGATTTTAACTACTAAATAAATACAATCCCTATCTACCTTGTATTCTTTAATTTCTTTTCTCCACTTCTCATATTTATTCAATTTTGCCCCTTTCTTGAATACTACAAATGGAGTCTTCTCCTGATTTACCTTGAAGCTCCAGTCATTATAATATTTATCTATTTGCTACAAGAATTGCTTTAAATCAATTGTTGAAATGGATCTTACAACTAATTCATCTGTAAATAGTAACCCAGGCATTGTAACTTTAATAACTGGCAAAGATACGTTAGTCTACCTTAGCTCTATTAATATATCATCGATGAACAAATTAAATAACACTAGGGCTTATGCAGAATAGTTTGATAAACAATTTTTGTAATAATTAGTCTGTAAATTTAAGAGGAATAAATCAGTAGGAATTGGTGATTTACATACAAAGGTTTTATAATAAAAGAAAAGAAGAGGGATCCTGAAAACTGGCAAATAGCAAATATATATATATATACACACACAAGGGTTGGAACTTAAATAGTGGCAACTATTTGTTTACAACCGACACAAAAGAGTTACATGTTAGCATCCTTCAATGTAGTCACCAGCGTTGTGTATAACGCATTGCCAGCGATGTGGAAGTCGTAGTATACCTTTAGTAGAACATGTTCTCTTGATAGTGCAGATGGAGCAGTCTACTGCTTGTCAAATCTCTGGAACACTTCTGAAGCAAATGTCACGAAGTGGTTCCTTCATCTTCACAATCAAATCAAAGTCACAAGGACTTAAGTCCGGGGAGTATGGTGGATGGTACAGTACTTCCCAGCCCCATCGACCGAACAAATCAGTCACAGCTTGCGCTGTATGCGCCCGAGCAATGTCGTGCAAAATGATGGGTGGATTCTGCAGAAAGTGTTGCTGCTTCTTTCTCAAAGCTGGTCGCAGGTGGTGCTCCAAAAACGAACGGTAATACTCAGCACTGACGGTCTGCCTGGAGGAATGTAATGCGTTGGGATAAAACCATCACAGTCGTACACGAGAATCACCATAACTTTCACCGTATTGGGGCTGTGACGAACTTTCGACTTTCATGGTGACCAATACTGACGCCATTCGTTCGATTGGAGTTTCAGTTTTGGCTCAGATGATTTGGCCTATGTCTCATCCAGAGTTATGATACGGCGTAAGAAAGTCTCTCCTTCGCACTCATAGCGCTCCAAGTGCGTCGTATCGCAACCATTTCTCCCTTTCCGTCAAATCTTGCGGAACCCATCGTGATGCAATTTTTCGCATGCCCAGGCGTTCCTTCAGGATGTGAAGCACATTCGTATGCGCTAATCCGGTTTCTTGGGCGAGTTCACGAATCGTCTGGCGTCGATCACTGTCCAGTAACGCGGCAAGAGCATGCACTTCTACTTCACTGACGCTCGTAGGACGACCTGCCCGATGAATATCTGCCACAGTTTGCCGACCATCTTTGAAGGCTTTTACCCAAGGTGCCACTGTTCTGTAAGGAAATGCAGATTCCCCGCAAGCCTCTTGAAGACCTTTATGACACTGTCGTGTTGTACGACGACCTCTGGCACATTCAATCTTGATCCAATTCCGTTGTTCCTGTTTCGAAAACACAGTGACAACAGTACGTCAGACCGCTAGCTCACAAGTGACTGTGTTTCTCTCGATGGTGCGCACGCAGGTGATGTGGGAAGGGAGAGTCCATTTGCTCTGAGAAAAGATACGTAAGTAAACAACGTGTGCTATCAGCGACAATATTAGATTCCGTTACATAGCGTCTCCACAGCAGTGTTGCCACTATTTAAGTTCCAACCCTCGTATATATGTGTGGGTAGGTCCATAAGTTTCCGGCATAATCATTTTCTAGGTATGATAAGATAAAAACTATACTTCCCTTTCCAATATAGTTATCCTTTATTGCAATAATACACTTCTCACATCTTTGAATTAACATTTCAATTCCCCATCCCCAAAAAATTGAGGTCTTGTCTGCAATATGGGCATAGACAGCATCCATCACTTCTTCGTTACACTTAAATTTCCTTCCTAGAAGGTCCTTCTTGAGTTTTAGGAGAGAAAATAGGCACTGGGAGCTAGATCTTGGCTGTAGGGTGGATGATCAATCTCCTTGAAGCCACATTTCTTCACAGCTTCCTTTGCAATAAGAGCTGTGTGCATAGGTGGGTTGTCGTGAAGAAGGCACACGCCACCACTGAGCTTTCCTGGTCTTTTCTCTTTGATGGAGGCACATAGTCTGTGCAGTAGGCCAGCATAGTCTCCCATTTACTTGTGGTGTTCTGCTCCTTGAAATCTTTCACAGTGCCAAAAGATTGTGGCCATGATCTTCTTGGTTGACTGAGTGACCTTGGCCTTTATAGGTGGTGCTTCGCCAGGATTATGTTACTCCAATGATTCTCTTTTGGACATGGGAGCATAGTAGAGAACCACAGTTTCATCTCCTGTAAGAATGGTTGGCAGAACTTCTCTCTACTTGGCATGACAGAGCTCCAAAAATGCCTGACAACAGATGACAGATGTTGCTTTTGGACTGAGGAAAGAAGTCTACGCACCCATCTTGCACTAACCTTATTCATGTGTAAATGTTCATGAATAATTCGAAGGACTGTTGTTTTAGAAAGGCCCAACCTTGCTGCTATTTCTGTAAACTTTGAGCTGCCAGTCTTATTTCTCCTTCCAAAAGGAGTGTTTTCAGGAGTGAGCACCTCCAAGTGCCAACCTGCACACTTTTCTTCTTCAATGCTTTCTCGACCCATTGGAAATAGCTTGGTCCATTCTTTTACAGCAGAATATCAGTGGGATACTTCCTCATGTACACCCTCCTATCGCTGTTTAATTTCATTTGGAGTTAAGTCCTTCTTTTGTGAAGAATTTAATAACAGCTTGATTGTCCACTTGTAAAATGTTACAATCTTGTACACATAGCCTTCTTTATGCAACTAAATCTGAAAAACTAACACAGTGGAGTGGAAGGTGCAGCTGCAATTATTTACATAACAGATAAGGTATGACACCAGGTAAGGATTTGGTGAAGTTAATAATCCTTATGAACTTGCTCTCTTATATGTAAGGGAAATGAGAAAATGAAACAATTATGGAGGATATTATACTTACAAAGCTGTTGACAATGGAGTGGCAATATATCCTACCTAAACATAGCTATTCATTTTTTACACAAAACTCCATTCTCTTACACAAAAGTAAGATGGGTTTCGGGAGAATCTCTCCCATCTTCAGTTGCTCACTGAACTGCTGTTACTCGAAATGATGGCTGAACAAACAGATGTTCCTGTGGTGGCCTCTGTTGGTTGAAGTAGGAAGTTGCTGAGTTCATCCATAGGAAGAAACTCGAAATTCATTAGGTTTTCTCTATTTTTTAATATGAAAAATTTTTCCCAAGTGGATAACTCCAATGGGTTGTTAAGATGGAGCAGTTTAATTCCCGGTTTTAGGTTCAAAAGTGAGCTGCTACTGCTGATTTATCCACCTGTTTAAACTGAATATTCCTAAAATGTTCTTTACTCCAAATTTCCAAATTTCTTTTTGTTTTGCCTATGTAGCTCTGTTCACAATCGGCACATTTTATTTCGTAAATTCCTGATTTCTGTTCTCCATACCAACAGAATAGAAATCAGGAATTTACGAAATAAAATGTGCAGATTGTGAACAGAGCCTACATAGGCAAAACAAAAAGAAATTTAGAAATTTGGAGGAAAGAATATTTTAGGAACATTCGGTTTAAACAGGTGGATAAATCAGCATTAGCAGCTCACTTTTGGACCAAAAACCATGAAATAAAACCGGGAATTAAACTGCTGAAACTCTTAACAACCCTTTAGAGTTATCCACTTGGGAAAAATTTTTCATATTAAAACATAGAGAAAACCTAATGAATTTCGAGTTTCCTCCTATGGATGAACTCAGCAACTTCCTACTTCAACCAACAGAGGCCACCACAGGAACATCAGTTTTTCAGCCATCATTTTGAATAACAGCGGTTCAGTGAGCAACTGAAGTTGGGAGAGATTTGCCCAAAATGCATCTTTCTTTCGTGTAAGTGAAAGGAGTTTAGTGTAAAAAATGAATACCTAAGTTTAGAATTATGAAGGAATTACTCTGCTATCCAAATTTGGAAAATATTTTACAGGAATTAGAGCTGAAAAAATTTAAGATTGAGCTGAAGAAAATGAAAGGATATCTCCTTATCAAATTGGTTTTAGGAAGACCCCCCCCCCTTTTCTTTCTTTTTTTTTTTTTCTTTTTTTTTTTTTTTTTAAATGGATGCTCTTCAAATCTCAGGCCATTAGCATCCCATTCAAATCAGGGCATGAAATGGCAAACAAATTTTGCTCAGAGGCCTCTTTTTTCAGGTTTGAGGATCTTTATCGTGGGACCCACAGTTTTAATTCTTTACTTTACTTCAGAAGGAAGCCATACTTACGATTTTTATGCCCAAAAAAAAAAAAAAAAAAAAAAAATCCATCACTCCTCACTGGGATCAAACCTGCAATCTTGGATTTAGGAGGCAAGTATGGTTACCACTACATCATCAGGACCGACGGTTTTAGAAAGGGAAAAAGGACAGGGGATAATATACTTATAATTAACACATAGATAAATGAATATTTATTGAAGCAAAGCAAAGCAATTATAGCAAAGAGGCAATTATAGATTTGGGAAAATCTTATGATAGGGTGGTTAGAAAAATGCTTTGATATTAATTAAATAAGAAAGACTTGTGTTAACATAATTAAAATACTTCAGGAGTTATATAATCAAACTAGATTTTGTTTAAAATGCACTATTGAAGAGGTAACTGATGTAGTAAGGCAGAAAGAGGTCTTAGGCAAGGTTGTAAATTGAGTCAGTATTGTTTAACTTATTGATGATATCTTGGATTATCTGAAAAATGTTAATATTCATATTCCTGTATTAAAAATGTGGATATTTCAGGGCTACTTTATGAGGATGATCTTGTTCAATATCAGTGATTGGTTTAAAGTTAGATTGTTGAAGGTAGTTATAGACAAAATGAGAGGTAATGTGGAAAACAGGAACTGAAGGTGAATTGGACTAAAACTAAAATGATGGTTGATATTATTGTATGATTTAGTTGAACTACACACTCTTGATGCTTCACTTACTTGTAAAATAGTGTGTAGTTCAACTAAATTATACAATAATATTAATTATATGAGTGGCTTCACTGTGTAAGTTCCAATTAACATTTTAATTAAAATGATGGTGTTTAAGAAGAAAAATAAACTGCATAAAAATGAAAAATGGTTAATAGAAGTTGGAGAAATTCAGGATGATAGGGAATTTTCATACTTGGGAATAAAGTTGAGTAGTAACAGAGGTCGAGAGAGATTGGAATTTGCTAAGGGGTGAACTGCAATAACAGCGATATATAGATGTTTATATTTAGCACCGAATAAGAGGTTTGAAAAAATTAATTCTGCTTTGGTCGAGTTCCGATGGATTTATGGAGTGGAAATTAAGGAAATTGACAATGGATGGCATACTATGGATTTAATTCAAAGAGTTTTCTGTAGGCCAATATTGGGATATCCCAACTATACCGGTAACAATGGAGCTTTGGTAGAGTTAGGAAAGGTAAGTTGAGAGTTAGTGATGGAAAGGATATTGACATATCTCTTTTGGGTTCAAGAGCTATCTGATGCTGATATTGTGAAAATATGTTCAAGATATCAAGGAGAAAAGTTGGGATTTACAGCTAATACCTGGTTAGGGAAAATTAGATAGCAGTTATGTAAGAATCGTCTAGTAGTTTTCTGGATTAAAATTGGTGGTTTCAGAAGGGGATTTTGGAAGGAAGTGAAAAAAAGACAGGAAGCTAGGAAAACAGGCAATGTTCATTGACATAATACAAGAAATTAAAAAATGGCTCAGACAAGAAAAAGTATACTAATTTGTTAGAAGAATGAAAATGAAGGGATAGTTTGGTTTAATTCAGTGTTTGGAATCAAGAGCAGATTTTATCCCAGGCATCTGTCCTATCTGCAGAGAGAAATGAAATGAGACATATACTAAAGGAAAATGCAAGTGCAAGAAAGTGCAAAGGAATGCATAAATGGAGAGCAAGTTTGATAAGCAGGAAATGATTATTGAGGAATAAAAAAGTTGTAGTAACAAAGATTTTTGAAGATCAAACATGGCTATCCAATTTGGAGAATTTTTATGGAAGATAAAGATGAAACAGAGATGGTCAGTAGAGAGAAATAAGAAATGGAATTAAAATAATTAATTGTATCTTATTGCAATATTAGACAATGTGATACTATGTATGTAACCATTTATACCTGTTGTATTGTATTTTGATGTAGTTATGGCTTTGGCTAAATAAGTAAAATTAGATCAAATCAAACTTTGTATGCACAAGGGAGAGTATGCTACACTGCCTGGTGCATCTCTTTATCAGAATTAAATTTTTTTCCTTCCATTGCCTCTTTGAGTGGTCAAAACATTAGGTATTCACTCAGGGCGAGATCTGGTGAGTAAGATAGTTGTGGAAGAAAATTCAAGTGAAGGTTGCAACTGTTGCACTGGCAGTAAGAGGCCGAGCATTTTCATGTGGACATCTGACTACAGGTGTCAGATGTCGACATAGCTTTGATTTGACTGCAGGCTAAAGATGATTTTTCAACATAGAAATATGACGCACTGCTGATGGCATTTCCTCTAGGTGTGTAGTGTTCCAAGATAATGCCTCAATAATACCAAAAGACAGTCAGCATAACCTACCCTGGAGATGGCTGCATTTGAAACTTATTCGGTTTTGGTGATGAAGAATGGTGCCATTCCTTGCTTGCTCTCTTTGTTTTGGGTGGTAGTGTACCCAGTTTCATTTCCCATAATGATTTTCACAAGGAAGCCATCACCTTCTACTTCAAAACACTGCAAAAGTTTTTCACAGGTGTCAACATGTCGCTCTTTCAGTTCTGGAGTGAGACTTGAGATGTCATAGCAACCACCTTGCAGACACTTTGCCAAACTTAAGCATGTCATGGAACAATGTGATGTGCTGAGCCATGACTAATGTTCAGATTGGCAGCTATTTCATCCAACTTCACACATTGATTTTTCATCACAATGGCTTCAACTGCTGCAATAGACTCTGGTGTCACAATATGGAGTGCCGATCTGGGGGGAGTATCTGCCACAGAAGTCACACCATTTCTTAACTTTCTACTCCACTCATACACTTGCTGCAGTGATAAACATGCATTACCATACTGGACCTTCATTTGCCGATGGATTTCAATAGGTTTTGTACCTTCACTGCTCATAAAATATATGAAAGAATGTTGTTCTTCCCTGGTGAATGTTGCAAGCAGGGCAGCTATTTTAAACTGGTATTGTAGCAGCATTTAACTTGTCTGCAGTATGCTGTCACCTATTGGGCATTCTTTAAAGCATTGCCAACTTATAGTACAATGGTGCAAAGATTCTTCACATTTTTATTAAATTTTTAAAATTTTTATTTGGCTTTCCCTCGTAATAAGCATTAGTTTAATTTAGAGTTTGTAATGTATATAATTAATTTCTTCATGGTATAAGAATATGAGGAGAGTGAAGGCAGGTTTGCCTCTGGACTGCCAGATGTGAAGCTGTCCTCATTGATGAGCATCAGTGTTTCTGCCTCTAGCTATTTGAAGCAGGAAATAAAGATGTTAAATAGATATTTGTGATTTTATGGTTTATTATTTGTCAATTTAATAATTGCATGGTTGTATGAAATATAGTAACTCTACAAGAAAAGAGGTTAAGACCAGAACTTACAAACTTTTATTTCTGCTGTATTTTGCTTAGTATTCAATAAATAAATAAAACCAATTGGTTTCGCTTGCTTTATGTTATAGCTTAGTTTTATCATTTTTTTATTACAGATAAATTGTTAGTCAAAACAGAAAGATGAAAAAGAATAAATTCTTCATAGAAGTGTTTCAACAATGTAAAACTGTTTGCTATATTGAATATTAATTCTATGCATTTATTAAATTAATTTCTGATATTAAATTTAAATGATTTATTATTTATTACTAGATCAACAGGATTACTATATGCATTAGACTAGCATGTCAAGATTTACTTAGCTGTTTCTGAAAACTATTGCAATATATTTTCATACATTGTACACTATTGCAATATATTTTCATACACTGTACACTATAGATTTCAGTAGAAGTCATCAGGTAGAGTAGCGGCAGATTGAGGTTCCAGGGAAAGGTGCAAGAGACTTTGGCACTATTCCGGTACAGTCAGCTTACCTTGATCTCAAGATGGTAGCTGTGCTGCTGGGTAATGGCTAACTGATTGCACTGATCACCAACTGCGGTCTCTGCCAATGATGGGAGCATGTCGAATTAAAATAACCAAGTGAAGTATGTCACCAAACCAACTCTATATCAATATTACTCTGATGCTTTGTCCAATATGTGATTGTTCCCAATGTACTTATTTTCAAATTCAATTGCATGCTTACACATTAACCACCCTTGTTGAAGAAATTTTTTCTGTTAGTAATACTATTGTATCATCAAGTTTAATGCTGCTTTCTTTCATGCTATGTAATCTTTAACAATGGATCAAACCATTTCAATTTCATTCAAATCAGAGTGGTACAGTGACAAATGGAGAACAGTTTGACCATAATTGAGGAGAAGTCTGTCGATTTTGTGGGATTTGTAGCCTTTTATTAAAGTGTACAACTCAGGCTTCAGCATCTAGCACTGTATGGATACCTTTCTCTGTTAACCAGTCTTGCATTACTTGTTTCCAGAAGGACAATGTAGGCTCAGAACCATATTATACATTGTTATATGATGTATTATCAATCACAAGGACTGAGAATGGGTAATAAATTAGGAAAAAGTTTTCTTCTAACATTTTTCATAATTCCTAATACAAATTGGTGCTATCAATCCCAGTATAGAGTCATGGCTCCAAGAGTTTGTTTTAGGTGTGACTATGCACATAAGTTTCATTAGAATAGACTATTGGCCTGCCTTCATTTCCAAAGCTCCTTATATTATATCCATACACAGTAGCCTAATAGGTCTCTCCATCAATATTTTCCTGGAATCTTCTGTTTTCTGCAAAAAAATCCACATTTGTACTATCTTCCTCAATATTGTCATGCCACCCTTAAACTGAATGTCTTCAATCAGTTTTCTGTGGATTTTTTCCATTGAAGGACTCTCCATTGGTTTTGTGAAAACTGTGTCCCTTACCAGACATTTACGAAAATCATCACATTTCTTTAGAGAATTTTATCTTTTCTTTCCTGGTGTACATAATGATTCTAATTTGCTGCTTTCAACCTTACTTGCCTGTTTAATCACATTCCACACGATTTCTTGGACACACCAACTGCTTCCGCTATTGAGGCTCATGTTTCCATTTTCATAAACCTATTAACATTATAAATAACTACTCTGGTTTGACTGTGTAACATTTTAGCACTCCCTAACTTAGATTTTATATAGAGGCATTGTTATCTGGCTATGCAGTATATACTTTAGGATCTTCAGTAAATGAAATTTTAACAATATAAACCAGATGCAACAATTAATCTGCTCTACACAATATACCTCCTGCCAGTGACATGCACTGCTGAAGAGTGTTAGTTACTGAGCCCTGTAAAAGTATAATGCTACCATGAATGAGCATTGCAACATGCAGATGAAAATGGGTCATCTGTCCATCAGGCAAATCGGCAAGCTTTTCTTGTGCCTCCTCTATATTATAAATATATTTTTATTATTAATATTACATTTGGTTTATATACATTTTATTTGTATTTTATTTGTTTATTTACAATGAATATTAAAAAAGTCTGTTAAAATTTTTTAAACAAATCTTCAAACTTCACATTAAAATATTGATGTAAATTTAAAAGTCGTTATATATATATTGCCTTCCACATGCTTAGTGAACTTCAATATAATTTCTCATTAATAAAATGATCTGAGCACGCAAGGTGTAAATCATAAGGCTGTAAAGGAATTTTTCCAATGTGCTACCTTAATTTTCCAAGATTACTTTTTCTATTTCATAGAAAATTCATTTTAAGTTGTCATAGTTCATCTAAATTCAAAATGGTTCACATTTTTCCAAACAAACCATAACAATAATATATTACAGTATTAAATTCAAATTACAATATTAACAGTTACAATTCTGTCCTCCACAGCAGACTCATAAGTACAGTCTTACTCATTTCATTTAAGGCTCAGAGTTTGAGAGTTATGGAAAGAACCAAATCAATATATTTGCTACCCTATGAGTACCATAGAAGTTTTTTAATTTTTAAATATCTTTATTCTAACAACACTTACCAGTATTTGTACTGTCAGCTTGCTGAGGTATCCAAGTAGCTGCACTAGTTTGTAACTGTTGCTGACTTTGTACATTTCCTGCTACAACAAGTTCCCGGGTCTGCACAGTAGCTTGTTGCTGTCCAGCTGCTATCAGTTGCTGCTGTTGCTGCTGCTGTTGTCGAATTGGACTTTGTTGCTGGACTAAAATCTAAAAAAAATTTAAGATATATATAGTAGATCAGCAATTTTAAAATATGCATTTCAAGTATTCTAAATTAGCTGTTGCGTCAATTTAGCAATTTAGCACTCTTATGTTATACTTACCATTAAATTATTTAGAAAATGTTTCACAGGTCATTGCCTGCATCATCAGCTGTGTATTCACTGCGGGATTCTTCATGGTTGGATGGGCTTAATATAGCTCATGTACATTTTATGCACTTTTAGATTAATTTGCCTTCTGTTCAGATCTCAATTTCATAACCTTATCGTCATATTTTTTATAAAAAATTTTTCCCACACTCCCGGTTCCAAAGTTCTATCCAGGAATTTCAGCAATTTGATTTCCATTTCTATACCATGTTTCTCTCTCCAGAAGTGATGCACAACTGCTGATTTTTCTATCTAATTGTACTTGATAACAGAAAAATAAGTGATTGCATATATAGAACCGTTGATATAGAAATCAAATGAAATTTGTAGATAGATCTTTGGAACTGGAAATATGGGATAAAGCAAATTTTTAACATTATATATACGAGGATAAGGTTATGAGTTTCGAAATCCTAACATAAGACAAATTGATCCCAAAATTCATAAAATATTCACAAGAGCTATAGCAAGTCAAATCAACCATCAACAAATCCCGCGGTCAATTCACAGCTGAGCAATGGCATGTGAAACACATTCTGAATAATTTAATAGTAAGTGGAGCATAAGAATACTTATCGGCCTACCAGCTAATTAAGAATATATAAGATGTTATTTTGTATCTGGGATTTTCACAGTGAAACATAATATGACAAATTATTGTTACGAAATCACTCAAATTTCACTAATTTTGTTCCACTTACTTGGACATGCTTCAAAGGTGATTGCCTCCATCTTCAGCTTGGTCCCACTGGTAACTTCCCGGTGTGGTATCAAGATGTCGCTCTGTGACTTTAACGAACTTATTGATGAGGTAGCTGTTATTTGGGAGATCGAAGTTATTTTTGTTTATAAATATATTTTCCCATGCTGTTAATTCTATGGGTTTTTGAACAGCTTTTAATAGTTTTGGTTCCTTTTGGAATTCATGTTTTTTTTTTTTTTTTTTTTTGCCAAAAATGGTCTGCCACTGCTGATTTTTCTGTGTGTTTATAATTTAACATTTCTCATGTGTTCCTTAAAACGTATGGTAATATTTCTTTTTGTTTTGCCTATGTATTTCATGTCACAGTCTTTGCAACTGATTTCATAAATGCCTGATTGCTTTCCTGGTGGAATTTTGTCTTTTGTGTTGGTGTTTAAGTGGTTTTTTAAACTGAAATTATTTATTGGGGCCAAAATGATGTTTGCCTCTCTAAAATCTTCTGGAATTTTTGGTGTGCCCATGGGTGGAATGGGAATTTTTTATATATATGATCGCCTTTGTAACCTTTTAGTGTGGTGATGGCCTTTATTCGTTTTTTCTTTCTGAATTTCTCTATTTTCTTGTTGACAAGATCTATTGTGTAGCCATTTCTCTGTGCTATATCTATGATTTTTTGGTACTCCAATTTGTCAACAGCCTCATATTCAGATTAACAAACTTGCCAATAACCAAGACAGAATAGAAATTGGAGTACCAAATAATCATAGATATAGGACAGAAAAATGGCTACACAATAGATCTTGTCAACAAGAAAATAGAGAAATTCAGAAAGAAAAAACAAATAAAGGCCATCACCACACTAAAAGGCTACAAAGGTGATCATATATATAAAAAATTCCCATTCAACCCATGGGCACACCAAAAATTCCAGAAGATTTTTAGAGAGGCAAACATCATTTTGGCCCCAGTAAATAAATTCAGTTTAAAAAACCACTTAAACACCAACACAAAAGACAAAATTCCACCAGGAAAGCAATCAGGCGTTTATGAAATCGGTTGCAAAGACTATGACATGAAATACATAGACAAAACAAAAAGAAATATTATCATACGTTTTAAGCAACACATGAGAAATGTTAAATTATAAACACACAGAAAAATCAGCAGTGGCAGACCATTTTTGGCACAAAAAAAAAAAACAAAACAACAACAACAACATTAATTCCAAAAGGAACCAAAACTATTAAAAGCTCTTCAAAAACCCCATAGAATTAACAGTATGGGAAAATTAATTTATAAATAAAAACAAAGAATTTGGTTAACTTCGATCTCCCAAATAACAGCTACCTCATCAATAAGTTCGTTAAAATCACAGAGCGACATCTTGATGCCACACTGGGAAGTGGCCAGTGGGACCAAGCTGAAGATGGAGGCAATCGTCTTTGAAACATGTCCAAGTAAGTGGAACAAAATTAGTGAAATTTGAGTGATTTTGTAACAATAATTTGTCATATTAAGTTGTTTCACTATATTAGTTCTGACACAAAGTTGATCTTAAATTTAATACATTTCAAGGTTTACTTATCAGCAAAATTTATTATGCAACTACACAAGAATTGTATAAGCAATAAGTTAAAAATAGCCTCCCAGTTGGACCGTTCTGCAGCAAAAGCACAAATGCAAGTGGGTTTTAAATTAAAAGATTTAAACTTGCAACATTCAAGCTTTCTGGTGATGTATCATGTCACTATGTATAACTATAGAGCTTTTTCATGCCAACGATTACATTCTGCATGGTGTGGATCATTGTTTTGGCTTCTCTTATTTGCATGCTTAAGAGCAACATATGGCAATTTTATGTTGGTGACCAACAATAACTATGCATAAAAAGTATGGTTCATTTTGGACAAAACTGCAGCTGAAACTTAGGGTCTTTAGCAGTCTTTAAGACTACCCTTTGGATAACACACAACACCACTAATAGTTTTCATTTCTAAAATGGCAATATGCTAGTTGAAGCATTTGGCCAATCTTCAATACACAGAAATGATGAAAATCTCGCAAACATTTGCAACACTGTCAATGTAGACTCAAAATATGAGTGAGCAAATTTCTGAATACTGACATTTTCAAAAATTGAGTCGAAATTGTAACATACACACCACTAAAATTCAATAAAATGGAATACTGCACTGAATACTGCACTAATATTTTCTATTTTCTAGAAAAATGACTAAAACTATGAAGCACAGAATGGCTTTTGCAAAATAACAGCACTTTAGCCACCTGATATCTGAACAATAGTTTTTACATTATACTTATTCAATTTCTCTAATAGCTCAGTATATTTTGATGAAAGGAATAGATTTACTGCTAAGTGAAAGAACATTACCAAAGGCCGAATGTGACATTCTCATTAAAGAGGTACAAAACTTAAGCAGCAGAAAGAACAAAGGAAAAAAAAGTCTAATCGGCCATATAAAGTGTATGACAGACAGGACTAAAGTATCTAATCACACACTATATATTTTTTTCTTACCCCCTTCACTTGTCTTTCGACTTACGAAGACAAGCTGTTCAAAATATAGTGAAATTTGTGTTACTGTTAAAGTGTTTCATCTATTTTGGTTTCTATAGTTCTTGTTATTTTAGTTACATTGCTCCAAGAGTTGCTTTATTTTTCATTTTTATTATGTATATATACATACATACTGCAATAAAGGAAAATTAAAATGGATAAGATAACCTGGTCAGATGATTAACATATATAAAGAACTATGATAAGTTAAAGGATTACCACTATAAAAAAAAAATTTAAAACAATATTTTGAGCTGTAAAACTCTTCTACATGTAGGAAGCATGATGTAAACAGAGTGAAATGATATATATTTAAAAACATGATGGTAAATTTTTGCTGCTTGCTTCCTTATACAGCTGTTTTAATGCACAGGTTTGTTACATTTGTTTTCCTACAAATTAATTTGCTTTCAAAAATGCCCCATATCAATAATATATTTTTTTCTGCCTCTATTGTTCTTTAATCTATTATACAATGCTTTCAAATGAACGTTCATTCATGAGAGACAGCCCACATGAGAAGTACACTGTCTGCTGCTGAGTCAGACATACATAACCCCTCAATTCAAGTTCCTGGATCTATCATACAAATTACAATTGCAACAACCACCTACCTTTGTTGAAAATGATATTCTTGTGCTACCATGAATCTCTCACACCTTCTAAGAAAAGTTTCATTCTTATACATTACTTTTTCCTTTGAAATTGTTGCAATTTCTCTTCATATATTGCCCTTTAATACTTTGAATATTTGCAGGTTATTCTAATGCACTTTATTTTTCAAGTCCTCACATTGTTACATGGTAATCCCTTACAAATGCTCCTATCCTCAAATTTTTCCTCAATTAAAGATCAATTGTATGCACTGCAATGAAGTCTACTTGAAAAAATGCACTTTTACATATAATGTCTACTAATTCTTCAAAGAATGGTGCAGTTAAGTTATCTCGACATTCACAGTATTTTCATAAAATATAATTCTGTAAGCATTTACTATACACCAATGTTTTGATAAATAGCAATGACATTTCATGCACAAGATTTTTTTCTCCCACTCTCTAGTGTTGCTATATGGCCATTTAAATAGAAACATGCTGCTTCATTTGTAAAAAAATTAAGTGTGGATGAATAGAGTAATTTATAGCAAAATCCAGTTGCAGAAATTTACTCCTCTTACATTATCTCATGTGAGTTCAGCACAAGCAGTGATAGCAAAGACGTATGGGTGCGATGCTCCATATGGTATAGAGTTTGGGAAAATGGATGATAATATGGAAATATACTGGGCCAGAATTTGAAGATATGCAAACAAAAGCAGGAGTAACAAAGAGAAAGGTATACTGATATTGAGAATGCAGATGTGTGTTAAAGAACAAGGTTCAGAGCGAAGTTGATAAATTCAGAAGAGGAAGGAGTGTTTCAAGATAGGAATTAGACTGGAAGGTAGTGTTATGGAATGTAGAGGGTTTAAAGTCAAAAATAACAGGTGGTGAAGTGTTTGAAGTATTAAAGATAGGAGACATGATAGTAATGGTTGAGAGAGACTGGTGGTTGGATGAAGGTGAAAGTGTAGAATAGAAGGATCTGATTATATGGTGAACAATGTGTAAGTAAGAGTAATAGAGGTGGTATAGGGGTATTTATAAATTAGGGTAGGACAGTAAAATGTGAGCGAAATGTTTTTACAGAAGAACGGCAACTAATGTAATTAAAGAAATACAAGGTGAAGGGATTTAGGTATGCGTAGGAGTAGGTACAGAACCCACCTGAGTCATCGGAGTACAATAAAAGCTTGTATTTAAACTAAATGAAAATATGGAGAAATTAAGCAGACAGAACCCTAGTATAGCATTTACTGTACTCAGAAATTTTAATGCCAGTATAGATGAATATAACATAAGATTTATAGGTTTAAAAAATAAAAGTATATGGGTGAAAAGTTATGAGTGGGTAAGGAAAAGTAGAGATAAGGTACTAAAGTGTGATTGATTATATCATACATGTCATGTAGTGAAGGAATCGATAAGGTGCTTGCACATTTTAAAGTCCTAGATGCTATAACAAGTAGTGGGCAATTCCCATTAAAAATGAAAATGAGCTTAGGGGAATGTCACAGCGAAAAAGCAATAGAATTGAAATACATAAGTTGTTTTAAATGGAAAGAGGAATTTGAAGAGTATTTTTGAGAAAATTTTATATCCAAAATAGGCAAAATATAAAAGATTGGAATTTTAGGGGTCCTAATAACAGGAAAAATAGAAGTGGCATTGGAAAGGGTGGAGTCATTGGTAAGGTGGGCAGGAAGCAAGATGGAAGTGAACCAAAAAGAAAACGTAAACAGTTATTGAATCTGTCACTCTTCATTCTTCACTAACCTTAAAAATATACATAAAATATATATAAAATTGAGTCGTCCATGGCGGAAGATGGAGATAACATATCTTTGAAACCGGTTCCGTATATTTTTAAGGTTAGTGAAGCATGAAGAGTGTTAAGACGACAGATTCAATTCACATGAGCTTCACTGTGTTAGTTCCATATGAAAACTTTTTTAAAGATTTACAATTTTTAAAAAAATTTTTAAACAGATATTTATTATGATGGAGAGAGAAGTGTTAAGGATTTATTAAGATCCAAAGAGGAAGATGGTAAATTTTTTGTTAAATAAAAAGAAATATAAATGTTTAATGCAGGATAAAAATAAAGAGTGGCAGCAGAGAATGGATGAAAAAATTAAAAGCTGGGACAGCTTAAGATAGTAAATATATATGGTCAGTTGTTAAGAATATCTTGAGAAAGAAAAGGGCAGGAAATACGATAACACCAAAGAAATGGAAATATCATTTTAGAAATCTGTTAAGTAGTGAAACAATCCATAGTTATGAATTAAATTTTGATAGTACTGTGAACAGTATAGAATGCTTAGATAAAGGGTTTATTATTAATGAGGTAGGGTATCAGATCATAATTTTAAAAAGAAAAAAGGTTTAAGAAATAATGGAATTCCAGATGAGGCTGAGAGATGGAAAGTGATCAAGATTGTAGCACTATATAAAAGAAAAGGTGATATATAAACACAAGTAACTACATAGGAATTAGTCCGTTATCTATTTTAGATCAAAAATATATAATAGCACATTAGCTATTTTTTGCAAATTTAGAGAAAGCATTCAATGCAATAAATAGGGATGCAAGGGAGTCAGTACAGTGTTTGTTCTAGGACTTCAAAAATTATATGAAGGAATCAAGTTTTGTGTTAGATGTGAAGATAAGAGAACCAGTTTATATGGGGCAAAATCTGGGTTTGAGGCAAGGATGAAAACTAAGCCCAATATTATTTAATTTACTTATAGGATCATGAAAAATAATAGGTTCTGTCCAATTATTGGAAAGAAGAAAGTACCAGGATTGTTTTTTGCTGATGATCTATAATAGGAGCAGTAATTGTGATAGCATTACACCATGCCATTGGTGGAATTGCTAGATTTGTGCAGAATCAGGTCCAAGGATAAAAAGTAAAAAATAAATGATAATAGTAATTAAAAAAGGATCAAAATTAAGGAAAGTTGAGAAATGATTTATAAATACAGGCCCAATATAGTGAAAAAATTTTATTATTTGGGGGTGAGATTTATGAGTAACAGAAGATGGTAGATGTAATCTAAATGTGTACAAGCCAAAGGTAAATTAGCTATGAAAGCTGCCAGAATAAGTTTGTGTAAAGTTGCCACATTGCCAATGAGATGGTTAGAAAGACTTTACAATGCTGTGGTTAAGTTTGTGTAAAGTTGCCACATTGCCAATGAGATGGTTCGAAAGACTATGTGAGGCTGTGGTTGAGTCAAAGATGATGTAAGCAGTAGAAATTTGGAGAGTGTCAAAGGAGTGGACAAAAGTTGATGCAGAACACAGAATGTTTTGTAGACACGTTCTGGGTTACCAAAAAGTTTGCAGAAGGGGTAAGTTTGGCAGAACTAGGAAGAGTAGGAAGGAAAGGTATAATAATGAATAGAACTTTGAAATATTAGTGGTATAAGCCTGGCGAAGCACCATCTCTAAAGGTCAAGGTCACTCAGTCAACCGAGAAGATCCTGGCCACAATCTTTTGGCACTGAGAAAGATTTCAAGGAGAACACCACCACAAGTAAATGGGGAGACTATGCTGGCCTACTGCACAGACTGTGCCTCCATCAAAGAGAAAAGACCAAAGATGAGTGGTGGCATGACCTTCATCACAACAATGCGCCTATTCACACAGCTTTGGTTATGAAGAAATGTGACTTCAAGGAGATCGACCATCCACCCTACAGCCCAGATCTAGCTCCCAGTGACCATTTCCTCTTATCAAAACTCAACAAGGACCTTCAAGGAAAGAAATTTAAGTGTGACAATGAAGTAATGGATGCTGTTTATGCCCATTTTTCAGACAAGTCTTCTGACTATTTTTGGAGGGGAGGGGATTGAAATGTTAATTCAAAGATGTGAGAACTGTATTGCAATAAAGGGTAACTATATTGAAAAGTGAAAATAGTTTTTGTCTTTATCATATCTAGAAAATGGTTAGGCTGGAAACTTATGGACCTATCCTCATATGTGCAATATGCCCAATTAGAAGCTGATGATACAACGATGCTATTTTCTTATAGATCTCTGACTGGAATAGAACAAATTATAGCAGAAAAGTCAAATACCATTTATGGATACTTATTAAGTAATACTCTTAACACTACAAGGTCATGTGGACATACTCAATCAAATTGTGTTAATCGAGGGTTACTGAAAAGTGATCAAATTTTGTCTTCTGTGAAATTGTAGTTGCGGTGCACCATAATTAATTCAGGATCAACAAACTGCCATCAAATGACCAGGCACTAGGTAGCTGAATGATCATGATTCAACGATAATACTCACAGGAAAGCATCTAACTCTAGAGCCAAAGCGGTTGTAGTGCAATTACAGTCTCCTTGTCTATATCGCTTTGTTTTTGTTTTGTGTTTGATTAACATATGTAGGTAAACAAAAATGGAAAACAAATAAAGGCCTCCAAATTTTCTCATCAAGATACAGACATTCTGTTCCAACTAGCTATCTCATATTACAATAAACTGGAAAATAAAAAGACTGATTCATGTTCTTTAAAGAAAAAAGAGGCATGGAATGATGTAACTATGCATTTGAACATTTTATTAGGCAAATTCTAATTACCAAATAAATAAATAAAACAATATTTATTAAAACAGCATAGTCAGGAAGTATAACATTCTATGTATGGGTGAAACAGGGTGATTGCGGTTAGTAGGAAACTCTAACCTCTCAGTCATTTCATTTATTAGCCAACAAACCGAATCCTTTGATAGCTGGAATCTTTCTTCAAATTTCTTATCCCCATACTTTTCAAAAGGTCACCTCTTTCCACAATGATCTGGTTTTGATGCTGTTCCCGATTTAAGTAATTCAGGTATATTATTTGTACTCAATATCTTCAAGAAAATTGAAGGCAGCCAGTTTATATAACTTAACTGCAATCAATGGAATTAATCACTCGAACACCCATGGTCAAAATTGACCATAATCAACTACCTCATTGTCGATGCATTGAAAAATTGCATTGAACATGGTCAAATGCCAATTTGACTGCCTTCAAACATTGATTGAATTGGTGCACATGGTCATAATTGTGCAAAAAACTAAAGCACTTGTGTTTTAGTACTGCAAATATAAGCATCAGAATCTAGACATAAATGTTATAATTAATGAACAAGCAATAAAACAGGTTAATGATATAAATTTCTTTGGAGTCACTGTTGATCAATTAACTTTCAAATTCCATGTAGACTATATATGTAACAAAATGAGCATATGTATATAGTTATTAAGAAAATTATCAAAATATTTAAATTCAGATAGTCTAAAGTAAGTATATTATGGTTTTAATCTATCCGTATTTTTGTTATCCAATTAAGGTTTGGGGAAATACATGCTGTGTAAACACAAATAGATTAAGTAAAAATTGTACTTATAAATAGTATTTACAAATAGATTACTAATCCTTCAAAAAGTTGTTTGAGGTATAAGTCATACAGGAGAGTCATCATGAGGAAGTATTTTTAAGAAAGATATAATGTTAACTATAATATAATTATATGTATATAAAGTAGTTCTATTGTTGTTAACAATGAACAACAAAATTCTAAACAAGAATTGCCACAACTATAGCACTCGGACTCAGAACAATTATTATCACCTAAATATAAACAGAATATCTACTGATAAGAGATCCAAGAGTTATTAGTTAAATTTTGTTTATAAACTAGCACTAATAATTAACAAGTCAATGAGGAAAAAAGTTTTGAACAGAATTGAACGTAATTCATTTAAGAACTTTTGAAAAATAAGACATTTTTAAAAAATTCTGTTGGAACTTAAACAGTGAAGCTTATTTATTGTAAATTATAATTAATCTGTCGTATAACACACTCTTATGCTTCACTTACTTTTAAATTTGGTGGGATCGGTTTCGAAGAGACATCCTCTCCATCTTCAACCAACTTGACGACTGGTATGAGAAACTAATATCTATGAGGACCTGTGGCTCTGTCCTGGTGGTGCTTTTTCCTTATAAACTGGAAATTGGTATTACATTTTCCTATAATGTCGAAATTCATAAGATGATCCCTATGTTTATGAATGTAAATCTTCATCCATGTGTCCAATTCTGTACACTGTGTGCTTCTTTTAATAACTTTATTTCTCTTTTTGTGTCGTGATTATCTTTCCAAAAATGGTGTGCCACTACTGGGCTATTAATCTGTTTGTACTTAACGTTTATGAGATGTTCCTTTAACCGTGTTCCTATGTTCCTTTTAGTTTTTCCAAAGTATAATATCTTATCACATTCTTTACATGTTATTTTTTAAATGCCTGACTTTTTCTCCTGTGGAATGTTATTAAAACTGCTGTCCACTAAAGCATTTTTCACAGTGTATCTGTTAACAGGTGCTAATTTAATGTTAATATCTTTAAAAATGTTTTGGAATTTATTCATAGCTACTGGATGGCAGGTGAATTTTTTAAAAACCAGTCTCTCTTTTTCAGTTAATAGTGTGGTGGTATTCTTGATCAATAAAAATTAATAATAATCATGGAAATTTAGAATTTGGAATCTATGGAAAGGATATGCACACAAATAACTATATAAAATCAAATGGGTTTAACCCCATAGCTCACAAGCACTCAATTTTCAACAGCTTAACATATAGACTGGTGAATTTACCAATCAGTAAAGGGGAGTACAAAAAAGAATTTGAGAAGATACAGGAGATTGCCATTATAAATGGTTTAACAAAAATTTAGTAAACAAAAAACTTAATAGATTCCTAAAAAAGAAATTGACCAATTTTTGATTGATTTATTATGGGCGCTCTTTAACATTTCAAGTCATCAGCGTCCCATTCAACTCAGGGCGTGAAAAGGCTGACAAATTTTGCTCAGAGGCCTCTCTTTCAGGCTTGAGGTTCTTTTTCGTGCCGTAAATGTACGACATGGGACCCACGGCTTTACTTCCCTTCTGAAGGAAGCCATAATTAGGATTTTTACGCCCAAATAAATCCATTGTCCTGGCCGGGATCAAACCTGCGATCTTGGGTTTAGGAGGCAAGTATGGTAACCACCAGGACTGGTGAAATTGATCAAGAATACCACCACATTATTAACTGAAAAAGAGAGACCGGTTTTTAAAAAAAATTCACCTGCCATCCAGTAGCTATGAATAAATTCCAAAACATTTTTAAAGATATTAACATTAAATTGACACCTGTTAACAGATACACCCTGAAAAATGCTTTAGTGGACAGCAGTTTTAATAACATTCCACAGGAGAAAAAGTCAGGCATTTACAAAATAACATGTAAAGAATGTGATAAGATATATGTTGGAAAAACTAAAAGGAACATAGGAACATGGTTAAAGGAACATCTCAGGAACATTAAGTACAAACAGATTGATAGGTCAGCAGTGGCACACCATTTTTGGAAAGATAATCACGATATAAAAAGAGAAATAACGTTACTAAAAGAAGCACATGGATGTACAGAATTGGACACATGGGAGAAGATTTACATTCATAAACATAGGGATCATCTTATGAATTTTGACATTATAGGATAATGTAATATCAATTTCCAGTTTATAAAGGAAAAAACACCACCAGGATGGAGCCACAGGTCCTCATAGATGTTAGTTTCTCATACCAATCGTCAAATTGGTTGAAGATGGAGAGGATGTCTCTTTGAAACCAGTCCCACCGTATTTAAAAGTGAAGCATAAGAGTGTGTTAGACGACAGATTAATTACAATTTACATTGGATGTAATTGTTTACAGCACATGGTGTGGCAGAGAAACCTGATGGGTTTTAAATTGAAATTACAACCAAACAAAATAGTTTGTATACATGATTTTATTTTAGAATTACAATACATCTCAAAGCATTTAACTCTGATGAAATATTTGATCTGCGCATATCCAGGAGGTGTCGTAACCAAACTTGAGAACATGTATATGTCAGCTCAAAGCCTTTCAGCAATGAAGCATTTGTCAGTATAACATCACGCATTCGTTGTAGAGACGTTTTTTAAAAATGTGAATCAGTGATTGCATTAGCAGCCACGTGGTTCAAGCAGGATGCAGCAACTGCTCACACAGCATGATCTTCAATGAAAGAATTAAGAGGGATGCTTGGAGTCAGAGTAATCTAACACTGATGGATGTTTAAAGGCCTTCAAAATCACCACTCACTGTGATTACTTTCTTTGGGGGACTTGACTTGACTTGAAGCAGAATATTTGGAATGAAATGGTGGCAATCTCTTTGCAAGTTCTGCAAAGTGTTCTGTTATGGCTTTAAGAATGTGTTGACAATAGTAGACACCATCTGAAGAACACAGTTTTCAAAAAAATAATTGATGGAATTAAAATGCTTTGAAATGCATTGTAATTCTAAAATAAAATAATGCTTATAAAATATTCGGTTTGGTTGCAATTTCATTTTAAAAAATTTTCAGTTTTCTCAGTAGGCTCCTGTATAAATGGAAACACCCCATTATTACATTATATAAATTTTCCTCTTTTTTAAATTGTTTGGTTTATCAATTAATTTGTGATTAATGATAATGAATAACAATCTGACAATGATTGCAACTCCAGGATACATTCTATGATCTGCAATAAAATAATAATAATAATAATAATAATAATAATAATAATAATAATAATAATAATAATAAATTATTTAAACAACTGTAAATTGATGGTGTTTAAGTATTGTGACTTTCTGCAAGCCAACCTTTACAAAGATAACTAGCCAACCTTTACAAAGATAACTACAGCTCCTTGAAATAATTTATGTGCAAATCTGAAATACTAAAACCAACAAAGAGCATAAAAAGAGCTTTCCAAAATGAAGTTATATTACATATGAAATAACAGATAAATAATTAAAATTCAATTTTCAATTAATTATGCACTACTATAGCATGCAAATATCAAATGTTAAATTAGATCTGCTCAAAATAATATGTATTGACATTGATACAGTGAGGCTATTTGAGTTATGGGCCACCAGGGCACAGCTGTTTATTCAGAAAGTACAATTGCACAATCAGAAAAAAGGAAATAATAATATTTTAATTTTACTTCCAGCATGTATTTAAAACTTATTATTATAATAAGCATTAGCTATATAGAAAATGATGCACTCAGCAGCCCATTGCATAGGAAATTCCTATTAACTTTCATATGCTCCGCAGGTATTTAGAAATTTCTCACATTATATTTTCTTTTATGTTCCCTATTGTATGCTGGTTATTCTGATATATTTTATTCTTTAAGTTCCCCCATAAATAAAAATTGCAAGGAGTCAGACCAAGACTAAGAGCTGGTCACTACTGATCAAAAAACTCCATAATACAATTATGTAATTTGTGGTCAGTATGTGCATAGTAGTAGAGTCCTGCTAAAAGAATGACTACTAGCATTCAATGTCTGTTAATTGTCCATAAAAAGGTTGTAATATGTCTCTGATGTCTTTCACAAATGATAACATCTTCATAAAAAATAAGCCCTATTATTTTGTGCACATTCAAATCACACCACACCAATTTTTTTCAAGATAGAGTGGAACTTTATGCACAATATCAGATTTTTGTGAGTGCCACCTTATTATTATTAGCTTATTCTGAAAACATAATAAATTTAAAGCATTACTCCCCAGTATTCAATTAAAGAATCAAACTTCAGTCATCAGATCACTCATCAATTCATGAACTACACTAATTATATGTTTTAAATTTAAATATTTTAATGACATTTTATGCTGAGGATTTTGAAATATCTGTTTCCTCCGCAAGCTGACACAGGAATTTTCCTGGCTATGTTTGAGATGTTTACCTATTTCATCTACCTTTTCTTTCATAACAACAGAGCAATTTGAGACACATGTCATTGAGAGATCCTGCCTCTCATAATTTTTTAACAAGTTGGCAAACAGTTTCTCTATAAACACAATTGGCATGATATTTTCTTGCGAATCAGCTTACCATTTCTCTGTAAGAATCCTTTTTACTAATAATCACATATAAAAGCACATTCAAGATTATATATAGTGGCGTAACTAACAAAGAACAATTAGAACACAATTGACACACAATGAAAGCACCAAGTAGCATATGAATATGAATGGACAGCCACTCACCGACAAAGCCTTCATCAAACTACAAGTTGCTACCTGCACATGGTATTGATTACTGGATTCTCCCATTATGCAATCACACTATCAGCCTATATCTCAAAATAATCTCACTGTATACCAGGCTACAGTATTGCTCTAGGTAAATTAAAAAATATATTTTGAATAAAAATATTTATTACTCCAATACATTTATAAACATTCAAATGACTAATTTAAATGTTCACATAATTTGATATGAATCCATTACAGGCATACTGTAAACATGTAATGTTTTAAAAGGCAAGGCATAGTATGTTATCTAGATGCAAAATCAATGTTATCTAGATGCAATAACTGTCCTAAATTAAATCTTATGGAACAAAAATTAACATTTATAAGGACAAAGAGCAGTCACTTTAAGATTCTCAAGAGTTTATCATTACATCAATATTTCAAGCAACGGTTACAATATTATTTAAAAGCTCAAGTAAAAAATTATGTTTACCGGTTGCTGACGCAGTTGTGTATTTTGCTGGAGTATTTGCTGTTGTTGCTGCTGATTGATTACAACTGTCTGCCCCTGGAGAGCAGCCTGCTGTCTCTGCTGCTGTTGTTGCAACCACTGCAACTGCTGCTGAGGTGTGAGGCCAGGAGGTAGCTGACCTCGGATGACCACTTGCTGTTGCTGCGGTTGTTGCTGTATCAACTGCTGACGAACAAGACCCTGCTGTTGCTGCTGCTGTTGTACCTGTGCCTGCCTTTGCTGTTAATCAAACATAAAAAATCTTGGGTTTTATATTTGCTTACTTGTTTTCAGAATATCTGTTCAATTTTCTGAGACGTGTTCCATTTGGCAATGTCTGAATGTGTCTCAGGGCAGAATTCATAATGTCCAATACAATAGATTACCCATTCTTAGAAATCAATATGGTGACCTTCAGCTTGACATAAACAATTAACCTAAATCTGGGTTACTTTATATAACCTATTTCTAGAAGAGAATGGTGAAAAGATCCAAGAGACAGTAAGGAAAAAGGGAGTGCCAGGGAACATAAAAATTGATTAAAAATCAAGAGAGAGAAATGTGTTTGTACATGGAAAGAGATGTAAGAACCAAAAAGTACTTGCTTAAAAAGCTTGAAACCATTGCTCTACATGATTATGTGGCAATGATGAAGGCTTCAGTATGTATGTTATTAAGATAAAATTCAGGAATGTCCCATTTTAGAAATGAATGAGATAAAACCTATTTGTAACTTTAAGACCTAACCCAAGTTAGCTTATGCAATCTAAAAATCTACCTTGCCTAAACAGTTATTAGAACTTCCTCTGCATAAGTAGTTATATAATCATAATTAACTGTTCATCTGTACACTGTTGGAAATTTGGATACCTCATGAATAATGTTGATTTGGCTTATTTACTGATGCTGTTTAACATCTCAGGTCATCAGCATCTCATTCAATTCAGCTTGTGAAACTGTTGATAAATTTTGCTCAGAGGCCTCTTCTTTCAGGCTGGAGGTTCTTTTACATGCCGTAAATCTATGACACAGCACCCATGGCTTTACTTCACTTCCAAAGGAAGCCATGCTTAGGATTTTTATGTCTGAAAAAAATCTACCAACCCTGGCTGGGATTTAACCAGCAATCTTGGGTCTTCGAGCAAGTATAGTAACCACTAGACCACCAGGACTGACCTCCTCATGGGATATGAGTCTAGTCAGAGCGAAGTAAAGAAAGAACATAACCTTTGAAATTAGCTTTTGTTATACATTGATAAAGAGGAAAGAAAACATTCTAGCATATCAATTTAATCCTTTCACTGCTGAGATCTGATATGATTCAATGTGCTGTACATGTCTAAAATGCAAAAATCCAATACAATCCAATTCATAGACCAGCTTCCAGTACAGTTAATATAAGTTTTCGCAACAGATGTTACAATTGTATTTGTGTCTGATCCATGGTATCTAAACTACTAGTTGATACCAAATTTCTCTCTGGTACTCAGAATTCCACATTTATTTTATGTTTCTTTGTGAAATTGTTACATGCTGGCCAATATAGGTGCCATAATAATAATGTGCAATGAGCAGCAAATTATGTAAAAGTTTTTGCAATAGGCTTTATTTTCGTATACTTTGTTGTGATTTTTAGTATGTTATAAATGGCAGAATGGAATAAAGACATTGGTGTTAAAGAAATTTGGGCAGCATTGCCAGAAAGTCTGACCTAGAAATACGAAATTTTGAAAATGAAGACAAAACTGTGACAATAACATCAAAATTAGTATGAAAAAATTACTGCTCTTCAAAACCCAGTTTAAATGTGAAAAAGTAATTAAAAAAAGCAAATTAATAATTCCAAAAATGCTTTTAAACCTATAGGCATAAGTAAGCCTTAAAACAACAGTACATGTACAAGAATAAATGAGTCATGAAAAAAATTTTCAACTATTTAGCTTAAAAATACAGTTTGAGCATTAATTTTCCAATAAAATCTTGCATTTTGCCTTAATTACAGCTGGTTGTTTTAACAGATATGGCATATTAGTTTAGTGGCTAAAGGATTAAGATACACATTTAACTTATGGTTACTAGATTTTTAAAATTATAATTTATATTATCACATAAAGCACAGATTATAACTTGATTTATTTACAAATGCTCTTTAACATCTCAGGTCACATGATTGTTCCATTCAATTCAGGACATGAAACAGCTTTGTTCAGAGGCCTCTTCTTTCAGGCTTGAGAATCCCTCCCTCCCTCCGTCCATCCATCCATAAAATGGGATCCATGGCTTTACTGCCCTTCCAAAGGAAGCCATATGTAGGATTTTTATGCCAGAAAAAATCCATCAACCCTGGCCAACCCATGATACTGGATCTAGAAGCACAGATTATTAGAAGTTACTGTAAAGTAGAGTAAAAACTGTAAAGGTAGAATGAGCAGATCATTTAATTTTGGTAATTAAAGGCTTTCCACTGAGTTATATGAGCCCAGTAGTTCCTCAGGGGATATTACAAGATGAATGAATGATCAGATTTTTAATAAGAACAGGTAGTTTAAAATTGTGATGCCTTCATATAAGCACTCTTTAATAAAAATGGTAGAAGTAGTTGACTAAGTCTGGTGACATTAACATCTTGAACTGAAGCGAACCAGTAGAGGAATGACACCTACCACTCTCTAAGTTTGGACTTAACTCTGCTCTGCCCTGTGTTCTGTAGTCTCTTTCTGTATGTAATGGATTGGTTGTTTCTAACTTGGTGTTTTACCACGCCATCTGGCTATCTATCATAAAACTGCAAGTCCTCATTAAAGCTTCAGCTTCTGTTGTTCCAATTATGCATAATATATTTCTAGTTATTTCTAGTCTACCTTATCATCTTGAGTTATGCATTTCAAAATGTCTGGCTGCTATCATGCCATCATTGGAAAGCTATTGTACCCAAACATGGCTATTCCCCCAACATACCTCTTTCATCATGGCAATATGTTAAACTTTCAAGTCTTGGAAAGTACTTCCCGGTATTCTAACAATTTAATATATTAAAATGAAAAGAATACTAAAGAATTTTATTAAACTAAAAATCTACCTGTATCTGCCTCTGCAAGATAAGCTGCCGTTGTTTTTGTATTTTCTGAATGAAAATTGCTTTCTGCTGTGGATCCATCTGTTGTAGCTGAGCATGAGTTTGAGGATCCAAATGAATCAGCTGGCGTGGTGGACCCTGCAATGTAGACAGTTGGGTTACCAACTGCTTTCACATGGTACGGTTAGTTAGAACATTCGTGCAAATACAATGAGTAGAGCAATATAAGAAATAAGGTTGAATAGTTGTTATAGTTAAGTAAAAATTGTACTTACGAAGCTGTAGACAATGGAGTGGTAATATATGTTACATTAATGCTTTCAGTTGTTAACACTAACTCCACTTAATAGTAAACTTGATGCAAAGTTTAAAAAAATGGTTAACATCAATAAACTTAATATCAGAAGAAGTAGATGATTTGATGAAATTAACAGATATATACATCCAACAAAACTTCTTTAGTTTCAATAGAAAATATTATCAACAAGTTTCTGGCCTAGCCATGGGAAATCCTTTGTCTCCATTTTTGGCGGATCTTTTCATGAGCTTCTTTGAAGTACACATTACAAAAGCATTTCCGTGGATCTTCAAGACATGGCATAGATATGTGGATGACATATTCGCAATAATACCTAAAAAACATTCTACAGATGCATTGAAACTCCTCAACTTACAACATAAATCTGTACAGTTTACCATAGAAGAAGAGAGAAATGGTTGTCTCCCATTCCTTGATTTAAAAATAATAAGAAATGCAAACAGTTTTAACTTTGGAATTCACAGGAAACAAACACACACAGAAAATTACATAAAAAATGATAGCTATAACCCCACCCCACATAAATATGCAGTGTTTCACAGTTTAGCACACAGACTAATCAACATCCCATTGACTGAAACCGAGTACAAAATGGAACACCAACATATAATGAAGACGGCTATAACTAATGGTTTCAACACAGACTCAATAACAAAAATCATCAAAAAAGCTAAAAGACAAAAATCGATTAAGGAAGTCTCCACACTTAAAAACACCCAAGACAGATATAAATTCAAAAGTTTCACATACCACCCAACTTACCATAACAAATTTAAGAAGATATTCAAAGAGCATGGAATTATGTTAGCCCCAAAGAACAAATACAATATAAAAAATTTAGTAGACTGCACAATGAAAGATACCATTCCCACAGAACAAAAATCAGGAATATATGAGATTAAATGTGCAGATTGTGAACAGAGCTACATTGGGAAAACAAAAAGAAATTTAGAAATTCGAAGAAAAGAACATTTTAGGAACATTAGATTGAAACAGATAGACAAATCAGCAATAGCAGCTCATTTTTGGAACAAAAATCATGAAATAAAACCAGAAATTAAATTACTGAAACAACTTCGCAAACCAATAGAACTATCCACATGGGAGAGAATTTTCATTTTAAAAAATAAGAACAACTTAATGAATTTTGATTTTCCGCCGCTGGATGAACTCAGCAAGTTTCTATTAGAGCCACGAGATACCACCACAGGGGCGAACAGGCGTCCATCCCCCGTTTCGAACAACGGCACTCAGTCAACAGCAGCCGATGATGGGAGGAACCTCTCCCGAAACTAGTAAGTAAGTGGAGTTAGTGTTAACAACTGAAAGCATTAATGTAACAGTTGTTATAGTTATTTATGGTACAAGAGAATCAAGTGTTAGTGGAAAGTTTAGAGTCTGAGACAAAGTCAAGAGTATTAATTTTCAATTTTCACACGCATATGAAATCTGTTTACTTTTAATGGCATATAATGCTTCCAAAAGTAGTATGTAAACCAGAATAATATTCTTTAATTTTAATGAAATATATACAATTATCACTGCTTAAATGGGAGTCCAAATGTTACTGATTGCAATAATGTTAGTTAAGGATATAAAATATATAAAGTTTGATAAGTGTGTGGCTGTGTGAACATTTGAACTGTGAACTGAAATGTTCAAAGAAAAATGATATATTTATTCCTGAAGATATTTTATATGATCCAACAGATATGTCATAATTTCAACTGTGTAAAAATACATATTATGCCAAAAGGGGACTTATTTTCCTTTAATCCTCATAAATTTCTTTATACTTTTAGAAGTAAACTAAATTGTTTATCTGTGAATTAAAAATTATTAATTCACTACTGTATAAAACCCATTATTTAGGTTGTTAAGATGATGAAACAAAGACCAGTTTATATAAGTTATGAAAACAGGTTTTATAATGAATAGAACAATACGTCACTGCAGCATAGCATTTATGCTCATCAGGCATCCCAATATTTGCTATGAAGGCTTCTTATTCATGGAATAACTGATTTCATAACAAATTATTAGATATAATGCCATGTATAGTTATAGCAAATAAATTAGGCTCAAATTGTATAAGTTCCAAGCAAGTCTGATTAAATAATTGCATCGCCTGTTATTTTTAAATGCCTTCTCATAACGGACATTCACTTTCAATTCCTCTTTTATACATAACACCAGAGTAGAAACTGGCAACATGCTCTTTATTCTACAGGGTTTTCATATACAGTTTATATCTGCTATTGATTATGAAGTTTGCAGAAGGTATTAGGTAGGTACAATCAGAATTTCAAATCTTTTAATGATGTGCAGTTTAGCAAATACATTGTGGGAGAAGGTATGTGTGAATGGCTGAAAGCATATGTGCATAATAAATTCTTGCACTCTATTAGTACTGAAAATGACCATTCATTACGAGTGAGCATCCCTTTCTCTAAAAGAATGAATGATTGTAACTAATTTATTAATGAATTGGATGATTTTCCACAAATGAGCAGTCTACATATTGGTAACTACCAGAATACCAGGGCCCTGTTCCTTTAAAGTATAGTCTAATACATTACAAGTGTATGGAGTTGTAACTTGTAGTTATTAGTATAATTGTGCTCCACAAAGATTTCTGCTACGCTTGCACTTTATAACTCCATACTGACAAGTGATTTTTCATTGTTCTGTTCCACACAAATATTAATATTAGTTGGACACTACTAATCTATACAAATTTCTCTACGAGTGTACGAATATTGGTAACGTCAAATACTAGCACAAAATTTATTATCTTTTTAATGATTTCTGGAGTCAGTTAACCTAAATGTTCTAAGTATTAGTGAAAGTGATAATGATGGGTAAGAATATGTATAAAGAAAAAATAAATAAGTATTTGTGTACAATGATACAGTTAGGTTAAGAGCAATTAAAGCATGGCTTATGACTGATATTTGAGTTTCCTGTTTCAAATGCATATTTCAGAGCAGCATCTTAGTTAATGTATTTTTAAGGCTACAGGCCACAAAAATAATTTCTTTTTATTCTTCATTCTCTTTTAAAATAATCTCTTTTGACACAATTTTCCCAGTTTGTTTATAATGAAAACACAATTGTCATGCAACGTAAATAAATAAATAACTCCATCTCTTGATGACTGAAATTTATGTAGCCTTATGGGACCGACATAGTGGATTATTATGACATTAGGTTTTGTCCACTCCTGAAGGATTTTTAATATACAGAGCAGATGTCATCTCTGCTAAATGGGTATTATATTTTTTCTCAGATATAATGATAATTTAAATATGTCACTTGTAACTTTTTACTAATACTTACAAGTGTTGCACTTCTTTTGTGGAACATAAAGTTACAAGACCAAACTTTACAAGGACTTTTACCAATACACTTTATGTATTACATCATACTTTTAAGGAATTGGACCCAGATAAGAGTGCAGTAGGAAAACATGCACTTGATGCATTTTTGTCTAAGATTTTAATCGCACCTGAGCCTGTGGCTGTTGTGACCAAGTAATCTGACGCTGTAATGGAGGACCAGCCTGCTGCTGCTGTTGTAATTGCCGCTGTTGCTGCTGAAGATGATACTGCTGCTGTTGCTGCCAAGTGAGCTGACCTGTTGCATCTCGTTGAACTGTCACTGTATACTGCTGAGCCTGAGGTTGCTGTGGTTGTCCTTCTCTCAACACAAACTGTTGCTTCTGCACTTGAATTTGTTGTGCTTGTTGTTGCTGTTGTTGTTGTTGTTGTTGTTGTTGTTGTTGTTGTTGCTGCTGCTGCTGTTGTGGCTGAATACAGAATACATTTTTCAAGTACATGTACAAAACTTTTCAAAAATCTTGCAGTCAAAACAACAAAGGTATACATGGATACCAAAGCTCAAGTAACAATTAATGGGAGGTTGGGGGCAGTTTCAAGTGAAATTAAAACTGCTACTGCCATAATTGCGGATAGCAAAAAAATTATTACAAATCAAATGTAATAATGTCGATATTTAATTTTATAAAATCACTACTTTGTAAGAATATGATTATTTTTTTATTAAAATACTCTTGGGCTGCTTGTGGACAGGAATATCAATACATACTGTATATTGGCTGTTTATTAATCCACTTTCACCTGATACTCCTATAAGAAAAAATTAAATAATAACAGAACTGAATTGTGTGAAGTCCTATGTTTTACCGTGTTTGTTAAATGGGAAGAGATTTAGACAGCAACCAATAAGAAGTACGTATTAGCAGAACATGGCCAAGTTGCTAACCCCTATTCCATACTCTCATACTCTAGTGCAACACCAGTTGTCAATTATAAACTTATTATTGTCCTGAATAACTATCTTACACATTATTATTATTATTATTATTATTATTATTATTATTATTATTACTACTACTACTACTACTACTACTACTACTACTATCACTACTACTACTATTGCTGCTGTTATCATTATTCAGTCAATCAACAATGTATACGCATCTTCTGACAGCCAAACATTATAAAGTAAATTACAAATATCTTGGACTGCTGAAATCCATTTTGTTTGGTTCAACATTGTCCTTTTGTTCAACTGTCTGTTCCACATAGCTTTCATGATACCATTTATCTATGTTATCATTAGTTTTCCTCTTTTCTTTCTCCTTGATAGAATCCATTCAGATGCCATCCTTAGTAATCTCATTCACATTACATGCTACATAAATATACCAACAATAAAATACCCGATGTATTTATTACTCCAATGATACTGCTAGTAACTCTTCTTTGGTTTCTCTGTCACTAAATTCATTTCTGTCGATGATGTAGTTCATCATGAGTCTTGCATACTTATAAACTTTAAAAGAAATTTTCATTCATGAAGTCATCTTGAAGATTTCCAGCATGTTGTAAACAATATTCCCATTCTTTCTATGTCATCATATCAATTTGTTGGTGAGTAAGTTTTTCTACATCTTTAAATTTAAAAATCCTGTTTCTATTTGCAATCCCTCACTTAATTTGAGCTCACACAAATGCAACTAGATTACATTGACAAGGTAGGTCTTACTATGCAGTATTTGCCTTTACAGAATTAAGTTCACTAATCACACTTGCTTTACTCAATGTCATTGCTCAAATTCCATTCTGTAACAAAAAGGCCAACAACTATTTCCATTAATTTCATCTCTTGTTTCAGTTGAATGTCATATCCCCTCATTATTTCCTATTTATGGTTCTGAATTTGTATAGAGTAAGCACTTTATGTATGCCACTGGCCAAGGTATGGTTTTTGTTTCCTATACAAACACTTCAAGACAGATAATCATACTGGGGAGAATAAAAATAAAATCAATTTCCAATATGATCACCTCTAATAAAGTATGTAATTTTGGTAAATGTGCTAAAAAGTGTTATCTACAAAACTGTAATATTTTGGTCCAGTATAAATAATATTTACAAGAGAAAATTAATTACATGAGGAGTAAGGACTGGTATGAGTAGGATATGGCAATGTTACACGTTTGTGAATGGGTGATACACTAGAGAGCTTTCAAGGCCAAACATCATCCCATTTGACAAGCACTGTAATGAGGAGTCCCTTTATTACACTATCCATGATCTGCTCCCAGCCAATCTTTATAATACTAGCAGACACTTGCAACCAGCTCTTAAACACTATAAAGGAAATAAATGGCACATGCAAGGTTCTTGGTGCCTTGTCATAGTTTACTCCATGGTCCAGTAGGAAGTCATCCATGTTCTATTGTCATTATGCTCTGTTGATCATGGTGTGGAGAAATGCAGGTTTGAGTAATTTCTTTAACATGTGTTTGTATCAGAAAATGTGACAAATAAGGACAATGCAAAAATCAGAAAAAGGAAGCATTTTTTTAATTTAATTTTTTTAAAAAACTTTTTTATTACTGTTAACAACCCTCATAACAATTAAGGTCTAAAGAGATATTGAACAAATGATTAAATGAGTGCATAAATGAGCCTAGAGTTCACACTTAATGCTGACATTCACCTTTTTAAGGTAAGAAGAAACTCTGGAAAAATATTACCTAAACAACTGATCTTGTGGGATTTCTATCTGGGACTTCTATGGACAAGGATTCACAAAGTATGTTCTGCCAATAAACATTTATAAGTGGAGAAATAAGGAGTATGTAATCGAGTTCCAGCTGAAACATTTAATTTATAATCAATTTTATTGTTAATAAGATTCATTATGAACATCTTATGCAAAGTAGAGATTTTAAAAGCAACAAAATGTTGCATGACCCTACATAATGGAGCCCTTACTAGTATAACAATGAATAAGTCCTCAGAACAGAGGCCCATAGTATTTGTCTTGTAAAATCATCTACAAAAATGTCAGTATTTTCAGCTTTGCTTTTAATTATTTACCACTTATATTCTTTGCATAATATAAAGAATTTCATTGTAAACTTTTATTTCATCATTAAGACAGACAATGAAACCTCAATTCATTGTTGCCAGACTATAGCTTTCCCAGATTCATCATTCAATTCATGTATTCCCAGATGTAATTTCATTATAAACAATAGGAATAAAACTAGTATTGATTATTCCCTAAAGCATTGTTATCCCATTAATTTAATATATTTTTTTGTATTATATAAAACTTGTATCCTCAATGAATAATTTTTTAATCACTATTCAATGATAAATTGCAAAAAGTACAGTACAATCTTTTTTAAGCATACTGTAGTAAGGAGTACATTGTTTTCTCATATATGAAGCAGCAATGCATCAAATGGAGCACATGAAGATAACTATGTAATTGCAGCGAAGAAGTGCAAATAGAAATGAAGATGCACAAGAAGATAAAGATAAAGCCATAAATGAACTATCACAGCAAAGAATCACATTTTCATTGTCCATCATAAGCTCTTACAATACTCATACAATGCAAATAGAAATCCAGTTTTATTGTTACAAAGTTATGGCACAGCTGTGAAAAACACTTGAAAAGTTTAATGATTATTTTAGACCATGGACATCTCTAATGGAGGACACAAGACTCCCCTCAATATTTTGATATTTTAAAATGAATATAGTATCATATTTCTGTGTTCTGCAAGCTTTCTTTCATTTCAGTAAATTTTAATCTGCCAGAGATACCCATTTTAGACTCCTTCCTCCATTCATTGTTTTCCTACATTTACTATTTCCAGAGATACCCCTTTTAGACTCCTTCCTCCATTCATTTTTTTCTGCATTTATTATTTTCTTTTGATTACCCTGTGGAAAATGATGGATCAAGTTTACACTATAATGTGCCTAATTATAATGGGTTAATTCCCATGTAGATACTGAAAAAGAACTAACCATAGCCTGTCTCCAAGGAGGACCTTGCTGAACCTGAATCTGTTGTTGAGGATGTTGAATGACACGTTGCTGATGCATCACCTGCACCTGAGTTTGACTGCCATCTGGCTGAACAATCTGCATTGTCCTTTGCTGCTGCACAACTTGCATTGTTCTCTGCTGCTGCTGTTGTTGTGTTTGTTGTTGTTGCTGCTGCTGTTGAATCAAAGTATTCTGACCTATTTCAATGAGAAAAATCCATCTGCTGAACAGTTTCAATAAAACTTAAAACAGCCATAGAATTTAAATGGTTTATTTTTACAAAGATACAACTTCCTGGGTTTTCAACAGCACAGCTTGTACCACCTATGGTGCCTCCGCAATAAAAATAGGCATTAAACACCCTTAAAAATCCAGCACAGCTCTTTGCATGATTTGAGATTGCATGCTGTCATCAATTTTATTTGAATAGCAAATGGTGAAAATTTTCATTTATTCATTTATTTTGTTTATTTATTTATAGACACTCTTTAACGTTTCAGGTATCAGCATCCCATTCAATTCAGGGCCTAAAATATCTGATCAACTTTGCTAAGAGGTCTCTTCTTTCAGCCTTGGGGTTCTTTTATGTGCTGTAAATATACAACATGGGACCCATGGCTTTACCTTCCTTCTGAAGGAAGTCAAACTTAGGATTTTTACGCTTGAGAAAATCCACCAACCTGGCAAGAATTGAACCTGCAATCTTAGGTGAAAGGTTACCAATAGACCACCAGGACTGATTGGAACTTTCCATGTAAGGACAAACTTGTTTTGCTCATTATGATTTTCTTTGTTTTCATAACTCTACTTAGTCTCTTTCTGTATGAAGATTAAATTTCAGTACTGTAAAACCTGATCAAATCAGAATTTATATAAGATCCCTGTATTGCTTTTTTGCAGATGATTTAATTACAGTGCCAATACCTATACAAGATTAATGCAAACACTCAAAGCCAAGTATATGTTAATTTGATTCACACAAGTGTCTTTAAACTAATTTTAGGTCTACCACAAGCTACATCCAATGCAGTAGCTTAAACAGAGCTAGGATCAATTGGTGATAATGGGGAAAATAATGGAAAGGATAATTAGTATTGGTTCAGAAAAAAAATTGGCCAGGGGAAAAAATATTTTTGGTATTATTTGATTTTGCAAGAAAGGATAGAAGAGACACCCGAGATTACAATTAAGGAGATTTTAGTAAGCAGTGATGTGGCAGAAATATGGTAAGATAGGAGATTAAAAGGGAAAGTTTTGGGAAAGAAATTATGCTAAAAATTGAATATATTGAAATGGAAGAAATATTTGGTGACTTTAATAATAAAAATCTTAAAGTTTATGAACTTTATACATGAAAAGTATATGCTGTAGAGAAAAATGGGTTGTATGCTGTTATAATGATGACAGAGAGGAATTTGCATGGGTCAGAACAGGAGTTATTAAAGTTGAAAATAGTAGGAGAGGATCAATATAGAGAATGTTCATATGTAGAGAGCAGGATATGTGGCATAGTTTATTATAATGTAAAGAAACTAGGTTATTTAGAGAGAAATTGCTTTTGGAGAACTGGTGTAATCTTCCAACAGATGTAGATGGGAACATGATAATAAGAACATGATAATAAGTTGAAAAAAATATAAAGATGCTTAGCTGACGATGCAAATGAAAGTGTGCAAAACATGTAATACACTGAAACAAGTAAATGGAGCCAATAAGAGCATGTAGTTAGACTCAATCATGCATGATCTTAATTATATGATTAGCTTCACTGTACAAGTTCCAGTTAGCATTTCAAGTAGAAATTTATTTATGGAAAGATAGCAAGAAATAGTTAACAGGGATCCATAAATAAATCAAAGAAGAAGTGAAAGTATGGAAAGTTATCTTAGATTATGGTTTAAATGTGTGGGTGAATTGAATATCCTTATAATCACATTATTGTGGATATTGTATCAATATGAAAATAAGTGTTTTGACTCAGAAGAGATTATGAAAATCAGTATCTAAACTTCAAGAAAATGTTAGGAGAAAGATTGTATTTAATAAATAAAACATTGTACATGGTAACTAAAATTGTTAATCATATATTAACATCATTGTGTGATTGAGTCCAAATAACATTCTTTTGCTCCACTTACTTGTTTGAATATGCAGGATCGGTTTCATGAACCCTTTGTTCACATCGTCAGCCTGTCAACTGGAGGACAAAACATTATGCTGTCTGAATGCATAATCTGCTCTGGTAGCAGTGTGATGAACTTGAAGTTTATGCTTTCATCACCGGAAGTGTCGAAGTTCATTAAACTGTCCTTGTACTTGTAAATGTAGATTTCCTTCCATGTTGCTAATTCTGGAGGTCTTTGCACTGATTTTAACAATTTTGATTTATTCAATATGTTGTGGTTTGCTGTCCAGAGATGCCAATGTTGATTTCTGCTGTATTTTGCTTGTATTTTATGTTTCTCTTTGTTTTTCCAATAGATCTTTTCACGTTCTGCACAACTTATTTTATAAATACCTGCTTTTTTCTCTTGTGGAATACTGTCATTAACATTATCAATCAGAAGATTTGTAACATTAAATTTGTTTACAGGTGCTAACATGATATTAGAATCTTTAAGAATATTCATAAATTTTTTGTAGCCCATGGATGATATGCAAAATTTTTAAAAATTAATTTATTTTTTTGCTGAAAGTGTTATGGCCTCTTTAATAAGTTTTTTCCTCTTGAATTTCTGTACTTTTTTATGTACTAGTTCTTTGTTATAACCATTTTAACCACTGTTCTTTCTATTTGTTTGTATGTTTGTTACTATGGGCAGTCCCTTGTCTCCATTTCTAGCTACTCTTCATGAGCAGATTTGAAAAACACATCAACTCAGCTTTCCCATACATATTTAAAATATGGTACAGATATGTCGACAACATATTTGCTATAGTTAACAAAAACTCATTAATGATGACATAAAACTTCTGAATTTACAAGATAAAAACATTTCACTCACATAAAAAACTGAAGAAAAAAAACATTTACTTTTCTTGGAGATAAAAATAATGAAACATAAAGAAAACCTGGAATTTGGAATACAAAGAAAGAATAAATATGCAGACAATCACATCAAAGCTGACAGTTTTAACCCCACTATGCACAAACATGCAGTTATCAACAGCTTAACAATCTACTAGTTAACAAAAAGTACCGAAATTCAAGAGGCAGAAACTTGTTAAAGAAACCAAAACACTTTCAGCAAAAAATATAAGCTAATTTTTAAAAATTCACATATTATCAATGGGCTACAACAAAAATTCAGAATATTCTTAAAGATTTATGAAATTATGAACCTGTAAACATATTTAATGCTGAAAATCTCCTGATTGATAATGTTAATGACAATATTCCACAAGTGAAAAAAGCAGATATTTACAAAATAAGTTGTGCAGAAAGTGAAAAGTCTACATTGGAAAAACAACACATGGCACATGGTTAAAATAACATTTCAGAAACATAAACTACAAGCAGTTAGAGAAATCAGCATTGGCATCTCATTTATGGACAGCAAATCACAACATATTGAATAAATTAAAATTATTAAAATTAGTGCAAGGACCTACAGAATTATTAGCAACATAGGGGGAAATTTACATTCACAAGTACAAAGACAGTTTAATGAACTTCAACACTTGCGGTGATGAAAACATATACTTCAAGTTCATCACACCTCCACCAGAGCAGATTACACATCCAGACAGCATAACGTTTTATCCTCCAGTCGACAATGGGCTGATGATGCAAATGAAGGGTTCACGAAACTGGTCCTACATATTTAAACAAGTAAGTGGAGCAAAAGAGTGTTAGTTTGACTCAATCATATAATCATCTCAATATTGTATAGGGTGTTAGGTAGGATATTGTGGGAAGTTTCTCTTCTGAAAATCTGAAGAGAGAAGTTCCATTAGTATCCATTAGTGATGAGTGCAGTCAGTGGCTTCAAGAAAACCCTAAGACCCTGATGCCACTTAGAATAGGAAACAAGATCCAGCAGAAAGAGAAAGAAAATGTTTAGTTTTTTTTTTGTACAACTTCATTGTACAATAGAAAAATGGAACCACAAAATACAGTACAGCATTATTTAAAATATTTTTGTTTCATATTTCTAATGCCCAACCTATACATTATGAATTGCAATTACCCATTAAGGCGGAGAAGAGTGCTGTAAATTTCTAATCGCCATTATATAGAGGTATACTCCCAACAGGCCGTCTTTGATTCATGTGCCTTAAAATACAGAGCAAAATAGGATTTTACAAGATGCTTAATACTCATTTTTTAAAATATGTACATTAACTCTTGTTCAGTTCAACCTCAAGACGATCATTTTCTGTGATTCATCATAAGTTTAACTACGACTATTGAGGCAAAAAAAAATGGTAACAAAAATATATATTATTAAATAAATTGTATTTACGAAGTTGTAGACAATGCAGTGATAATATATCCTACACTAATGTATTCAACATGTTCACCCTAACTCTACTTATGTTCTTAATTATCTAGTGAGTCGATTTAATAATCTTGTGCTCCACTTACTGTTGTATTATGCAAAACTAGTTTCGCAGGCTTTTGCCTGCATCCTCAGTTGTGAGTTGACTGTTGGATTTGTTGTTGTTTGATTGGACTTGGTGTAGCTCTCGTGGACATTTTATGAACTTGTGGGTTAATTTGTCTTCTATTGGGATCTGAAAGTTCATAGCCTTATCCTCATATTTTTTATATACATTCTTTCCCTTATTCCCAGCTCCACGGGCCAAATTTCAATAATTTCACTCCCATTTCTATATCATGTTTATCTTTCCAAAAGTGATGTGCAACCACGGATTTCTCTACCTACTTACATAAAACTAGGACATGTTTCGGGAGCAATCACTCCCAACATTAGCTGTTAACCAACTACAGTTACTCAAAATGATAGCTGGATACCAGGATGCTCCGGTGGCAGTGTCTGCTGGTTCTAGTAAGAACTTGCTGATATCATCCATAGGAGGAAAATCAAAATTCGTTAAGTTTTTCTTCCTTTTTAAGATGAAAATTTTTTCTCAAGTAAGTGGATAGCTCCATTGGGTTGTGAAGCTGTTTGAACAGATTAACCTCCAGTTTAATTTCATGATTTTTGATCCAAAAGTGAGCAGCTGCCTGACTTATCAACATGCTTATATCCAATATTCCTAAAATGAACCAGTCAACAGCTGGTGATGGGAGTGATCACTCTAGAAACATTTCCTAGCTTTATGTGAGTAAGTGGAGATAGTGTGAACATGTTGAATATATTAGTGTAAGATATATTACAACTCCATTGTCTACAGCTTGTAACAGCAATTTTATTTAATTATAAAAGATGAACAAGTCTATAAAAAAGCAAAATCAACCACATGTGGTTAAAGGAAAAAATGACAAATACACATGCAAACAATTTCACCATATAATTTGAATTTTAATAACACAAAACAGGATATTAAAACCTATCTGAAATTACAAATCAGAAAAAGATACATTGTGACTAACATTAACTTCCTGAAACTGTGCCTAAAAAATAGTCACACATAAATTTGTAAGGAAAATTGTTATAATAGACAATAGTATATACCAGATAGCAGCAGGAAAAAAGGTAATTGAAGTATAAAAAGTTTATAAACAAAAACTAATTGAAATCGATTTAGGAAATATGATTTACATCTAAAACTGTTGAACGTCTTAGAATTCCACTTATGAGAAAACTTACAGCACCATTTACATGAAAATTAACATATCGAATCAAAAACAAAAATCAGAAACTAAAAAAGAAATTCCAAAATTTATATAAACACCAAACCTCCTACACTTATGTATTCAACTTATTTACACTAAACTCCACTTACATAAAACTAAGATATGTTTCAGGAGCACTCACTCCCATCTTCAGTTGTTGACAACTACTGTTACTCAAAATGGTTGCTGGATACCAAGATGCTCCTGCCACAGTGTCTGGTGGCTGTATTAGGAATTTGCTCAGTTCATCCACAGGAGAAAAATTAAAGTTCATTAAGTTTTCTTTATTTATTATGATTTCCCAAGTCGATAGTTTGATTGGGTTGTGATTTCTCTGCAACCTAATAAATTGCACAGTAAAAGACTCCATACCAACAGAACAGAAATAAAAAATTTATGTAATAAAATGTGCATATTGTGAACAGAGCTACATAGGCAGAACAAAAGAAATTTAGAAATTCGGAAGAAAGAACACTTTAAAGAACATTCGGTTTAAGCAGGTGGATAAATCAGCAGTAGCAACTCACTTTTGGACCAAAAACCATGAAATAAAACTGGAAATTAAACTGCTGAAACATCTTCACAACCCAATGGAGTTATCCACTTGGGAAAAAATTTTCACATTAAAAAATAAAGAAAACCTAACAAACTTCAAGTTTCCTCCTATAGATGAAGTCAGCCATTTCCTACTTCAGCCAACAAATGCCAACACAGGAACTTCCCCGGTGTCTAGCCATTGTTTCGAATAATGGCAGTTCAGTGAGCAACTGAAGATGAAAGATATTCTCCCGAAATGGATCTTATTTTATGTAAGTAAATGGAGTTCAGTGTAAAAAATGAATACCTAAGTATAGGATATTCTCCTATCGGTTTCGGTCTATTAAATTTATTGATCATTTTTATTACTGTGGCTTTGTTGAAACCATTGGTCATAGCTGTCTTTATTAATCTGTTGGTATTCCATTTTGTTTCTGTTTCTGTGAGAGGGATTTAGTTAATCTGTGTGCCAAGCTGAGAAACACTCCATATTTATGTGAACTAAGAGAAACACTCCATATTTATGTGAACTAATTAAACAAATCAAACTTTACCAGCCCCACATACATAAACAGTAGATAATGTAATTAACCTCTGGAACACCACATTTTTGAACAAAGAAATTAATTTCTTAAACAAAAGTTGTATTTCTCAAAACTTGTATAGATTTCTTGGAAAAAATAGCAGAGCACATAACTGACATTGACTTAGCTATCCACCACCTAAATGACAGAGAAAAATAGTTTTTTAAAATAAAATGCAAAAAAATTTGGGGGGAAAAATTAAAAATTACAGAACTACATTAAAACAATTAAAAGAGAAACCAGTTATATATACAAAAGTGGATAAAGGCAATAAAATAGTCATTTTAGACCAAAAGGATTACATAAACAGAGTATAAATTATGTTAAAAGGGGAAGACTACAACAATTGAAAACAATCTGCTAAATAGCTGTGCTAAAAATTTAACCAAAACACTGAATGAAGTCAAAATATTATCCACTGCTGAAAAACAGAAAATCACAAAGAGCAATCCGGTACTACTTAGACTTTAAGCACTTCCTAAAATACATAAAAATGATAGCATGAGACCAATAATCAATAATATCAATTCATCTACATACCAGGTAGCAAAAAAGTTGAACATTTTCAATTCTTAAATGTAAAATTGGAACTTAACACAGTGAAGCCAATCATATTAATGAATATCATTGTATGATTCAGTTGAACTACACACTCTTAAAGCTTCACTTACTTTTCATAAATGTATGGAACCGGTTTCGAGAACATTTTGTTTCCATCTTCAGCCATGCTAAGGTTCAGACTGTGATCAGAAATACATTGGAAAAACAATGAGAAATTAGGAAATTTGGAGAAAAGAATACTTTGGGAATATTCAGTTTAAATAGGTTGGTATATCAGCAGTAGCAGCTCACTTTTGGACCAAAAGTCATGAAATTAAACCAGAAGTTAATCTGCTGAAACAACTTCACAACCCAATGGAACTATCCACTTGGGAAAAAAATTTCATCTTAAAAAGTAAGAAAAATTAATGAATTTTGATTTTTCTTCTATGGATGAACTCAGCAAGTTTCTGCTAGAACCATAGGACACTGCCACAGGAGCATCCTGGTATCCAGCCACCATTTTCCGTAACAGTAGTCGGTCAACAGCAGATGATGGGAGCGACTGCTCTGGAAACATGTTCTAGTTTTATGTAAGTAGAGTTATTGTGAACATGTTGAATACATTAGTGTAGGATAAAAATATATAAGTTCATAGTATTCATTGAAAAGGTTAAAGTGGTTACTCAAAGTGAGTGTGTACATGCAAATGCATTTAAAAAATTATAAAAATAAAAATACAATAAGTTTAACCTCTTAATTATATAGAGAAAAAAGTGATTAATAAGTATGGCAACTGAGGAAATTTTATTACCAATTACTAACTTATTTTTTATGTTATATTAATTGTAATATCTAGAAGTATGATAACACTTCTAGCCAATAATTCTAAATTATATAATAAATTGCATTAAAAAGGCACATATTATTGAACTAGTCTCCAAAATGCACAAAGTATTATTGATAATTAGGGTATTTATATTGTTAATACCAAAATGTGGTCAATTCGGAAAAATGCTTTTGGTTCCTTAGGAATATGCTTTTGAACAATGAAGGTGGCACTGTAGCTGAGTGATTAAACTGCTTGCCTCCCATCAAGGCAATCTGGGTTACCCCAGTGACTGTAAGTGGCATTTGTTGCAGACAAAGCATCTAAGCAGATTTTATCAGGACTTCCAGTTTCCCCTGCCACTCATTCCACCATTGCTCCATCTTCACCATCATCAAGCTTAACATAGTCGGTTGATCTCTTGGTGCATGCATTCAAATGGAATATGCTATTGTTATCTGATGGCAAATGGAAAAACTCTAAGCTTGGGATTTGCAATCTTTTAAAACTTTATTGTATATACTAATCCTAATCCCATATATACCTATTAGAAATTAATAGTAAAGGACAAAAAAAATCAGATTACGAGGGTCGTTCAATAAGTAATGCAACACATTTTTTCCTCAGCCAATTTAGGTTGAAAAAATTGAAATTTTGTGTAGGACATCTTTAAATATTCCCGTTTCACCTCATATAGTTTCATTAATTTCCGATTGGTGGCAGTGATATAACTAGCCTTCAAAATGGCATCTGTAACGGAGGTGCATTCCAAACAGAGAGCAGTTATTGAGTTTCTTTTGGCAGAAAATCAGAGCATCACAGGTATTCATAGGCACTTGCAGAATGTCTATGGAGACCTGCAGACAAAAGCATGGTGAGTCGTTGGGCGAGACATGTGTCATCAACACAACAAGGTCGAGCAAACCTGTCTGATCTCCCATGTGCCGGCCTGCCGCATACAGCTCCTGAGGTGTTGGAACATGCGGACTCTCTTATTCCAGGTGATTGACGGATCACAATCAAACACCTCACTGCTCAACTTGGCATTTTTTTTTGGTAGTGTTGAAACACTTACCTACCAGTTGGGGTACTCAAAGGCCAGGTTCGAACCCGTGATCCTGGGTATAGGAGGCAAGTATGGTAATCACTACACCACCAGGACCGACGTCGCTGAAGATGAAGATGATGTCTTCCAAACCGCCCATACTTCAAAAAGTAAGTGAAGCATACAGAGTGTGTAGATGACATATTCAAATGATTTTATAATATGAGCTTCACTGTGTTAGTTCCATATATAATTTTTTTAAAAAAGGACAACTTTTTAAAAAAATTTAATTAAATATGTTTTGATAAATTAATCAAGTTAGTGAAATAGTGCCACCTAATACTACCTCTTACTGTGTAAAAAGATGATTTATTTTAAAATCTCAATATTCCACACTAGTATTGTTCATTTAACATTCAACACACTGGCCACATGATTTACTTTATAGCAGTACTGCAAAATATTAGCTTAAATCATCATCATCACCACCACAGATATGCTTAACTTTTGTCAATAAATTACTGTTATCTTAAATTCATGAGGCATCAGAAGTTTAAAAAAATTGCACTCATATTAAATATCTGAGCCAGCTTTTTCCCCAATCTTGTGGTTCCTTATGCTGCTTCAGAAATAATTATGTTCTGCTTTATAAAAGTGCATTCTCACCAATGTTGATATGAGGCTTCTTTCAAAAACTAATAACCCTGTCAGATAATAACTCTGCTGAATTAAAGTGGGTACCAGGTCACAGAGGTGTGACAGGGAATGAAACAGCAGACAAACTGACCAAGAAAGGAGCTTCTAGCTCCTTAATAGGACCCAAACCTGCCTATGGAGTTAGCAAATTCACAGCAAGAACAATTAGGTTATGGGTAAGAGAACAACATTAGACACGATGGTCCAACTATCTGGGACAAATCTTTGGAAAAAGTTGGACCAAATCCCACACTCACTAAAACACTCCTGAGATTAGGAAGGAACGAGTTAAGAGTAGTGAGATTAATCACTTAACATGCTCAATTTAGGAAACATCTCCAAAAAATGGGACTCTTTCAGGAAGAGCCCATTTATAGCCAATCCCATGAGATTGCGAAGCATTTACTCCTTGACCGTGAGGTCCTGGAGAGGAAGTACCAACTCTTCCGTCCACAATCATGTTTGGATATGGACGATCCCCTTAGAGGAAATAAGGTTCTGGACCTTGTTAAGAATACAGAATTCAAATTACTATAAGGGATTGGGGTGGCACATAAATCCCATGGCTGAAGTATGGTAGTTTCAAAAAACTCTCTCAATTACCCCCTTCAATACTACCACTATCACTACTATACTACTATAAAAGTGCAAGTAGCAATGCTAAGAGCTGATTTGGTTCTTAGGATGTGTGTTTAGAACATTGAACTGAAATAGAATACAAAAAAGTTCATCCTAAAACATACCTGCCATCACAACATTGCCACCAGGGGATGATGTCAGAACTTGTTGAGGGGACTGAATTAACTGACTTCCAGTGGCAGATACCTGCATGGCTGACAAATTCTGTTGCTGCATTTGCTGCTGGATGGTTATTGTAGATGATGTTGCCATTCTCTGCTGCTGCTGTTGTTGCTGTACAGACTGAAATTGCTGTAATTGTTGCTGAAGTTGCTGCTCCTTTTGCTGCTGCAACTGTTGCTGCAATACCTGAAACATAATCAAGAGTTTGTAACATTTCAAGTCCTGAGGTACATCAGGTAGCATTGACAAAGCTTTTATATGTTACATATCAACATTTGAAAAAAAAAGCAATTACTTAGAAAGTATTTATTGTTTGGTTACCTACAAAAGTTCTGTATGCTAAAGTGATTTAGTCTGTATATTTATTGTAACTCATCAAGGGTCTTTCAGAATGATAATTTGAATGAAAGAAATTATGCACAATTAATCAGGAGTTCATTGTTCCTGGAGTTATCTTGCATTCAGCTTTCCATAATAATGGAAAATTCCAGGAAAAAGCAAACCTCAACCAGTTGACAAGTACACGTGTCTGACGTTTCTCAGACATGGCAGTGGACAACTCTATATGTAGTAACACACAACATATATTGGTTTAAGCTGAGATTTCCATTGCAGCCAAAACCAATTTAAAAAATGCAAATAACACAATAAATCAGATACAACAGTTTTAAATTTTTTCAGTGAATATATCAAATTCCATCAACAGACCAATATTCTCCCCAATTGTAGGCCTTTCCAAAGAATACATATTTATGCCTCGCCAATTCTATCTCTCTCAATCAGTCATTAATAAGTGTCATTTGGCATTCCAATAGCATTGCTGATCACAGTTGTCAGCAAAACCTTTGATTTTGAAGTAAATCTAGGTCTGGTACAACAAATACAGAAGTAGCTTCAACTTATGTATTCACTTTTTTACACTTTATTCCATTCACTTACACAAAAGTAAGATGCATTTCGGGAGAATCTCTCCCATCTTCAGTTGCTTACTGAACCGTTACTCGAAACTATGGCTGGACAAACGGATGTTCCTACTTCAATTTTGCTTCTAGACTTGTCTTGTATATAAATATTGTACTTACGAAGCTGTTGACAATGGAGTGGCAATATAACTTCAACTTATATATTCACTTTTTTACATTTTACTCCATTCACTTACACAAAAGTAAGAAGCGTTACACTTTGTAAAGTTGCCTGAATGCATAAGAGTCTTTACTGGTGCTGATTTAGAGTGAACACTTTAGGACTTTCCACTTATAAACTGGCTATTGGTGGCTAGAAACATAGTTTTGCTGTTACAAATCTTGAAAAGTCCTTGAAATTTATAATTATTATAAATATGATGTACAGTATTATGAGGACAATTTATTTTATTACTCTTATATTATGTTTGATATAATATGTTTTATAATATTATTTAGTGAATACTGAAACAGTATATTAATTTATATAATGCGGATAAATTTCTTACACTTCACTTACTGTATTTAAATTAGTCTAAAAACTTCTTAAAGAATCAACAACCCATATGAATTGGCCACCTGGATAAAAACCGAATAACCGCAATGAATTTCAACCTTCCTCCATGAGATTGCCTTTCCAAATTTACTTCATATCCACCAGAGGTCACCACATACAACACAATAGCTTCCACGGAACCAACATGAGCAACAAGAAACAGTGGGTCAACAGCTGAGGATGGGAACCATGATTCCCAAAACATGTCCTAGCTTAAATACAGTAGGTGAAGTGTGTAAGAAATTTACCTGCATTATATAAATTAATACACAATACCTTCAAAATCAAACAAACTGAAGCATTGTTTTAACTGTATCTTCTTTAAGATAATAAATGTATAATTATGTAATTTAAATGATAATATGATTGAGTCGAACTAAACACTCTTATTGCTTCACTTACTTGTCTATAAATGTAGAACTGGTTCCATGAACTTTCATTAGCATCATCAGCTAGAGAGCTGACTGCTGGATACTGTATTATTACTGGGAGTGTGTATTCTACTCTGGTGGAAGTGTGATGAACATAAAGTTTAAAGTTTCATCCCCGGAAGTGTCAGAGTTCATTAAACTGTCTTTGTATTTGTATGTGTAGATTGTTCCCCAAGTTGCTAATTCTGTAGGTTCCCATACTGATTTCAATAATTTAATCAATAAGTCTTTTGTTAACTATGGCAAATATATCATCAACATATCTCTACTATATTTTAAGTATGTATGGGAATGCTGAGTTGATATGTGTTTCAAATATGTTCATTAAAAGATTAGCTAGAAATGGAAATAAGAGGCTGCCCATAGTAAGTACTGATTATTATTTATAGAATTTGCCCTTGAATGAAAAATAGGATTGGTTTATGCCAATTTCAGTGAGTTTTATGTATTCTTTTAAGTTTGCATTATTAATTCCACTTGTTCTTAGCCAATCACCCAGATAAATTTGTTTACCTTTAGGTATGCTTGGAAAGAGCTATTCTATGTCAAAAGATATTGTATCCGAAGGTTGCAATTTTATATCTTTAATTTTTTATATTAGCTGAAATGGATTGTTTATGCTTCAGCTTTGAAATTTTGGTAGTGTCCTCAATCTATTAGTTAGCCATTTGGCTAAATAGTATGAAGATGTATTGATATTGTTCATATTAGGTTGCATACCATTACGTCTTGTGAATTTTTGGTAAATGGTAAATTTTTGCTATCGTTGGGTTCTGTTTTATTTTGTATTTTGTTTCTTCTGGGACTACTGTGCATGTTTTCAGAGCCTCATTCACTGAATTCACCTTTTCTGATCTGTACAATACTCCAATAAAATAGAAGATTACTTAATGGGTTTAGAAATGGCTATTTAAGGGTTAAACCATAAAGAAAAAGAAATAGAACTAGAAAAGAAAAAGTTTTAAAAGAGATAACTAAAAGAAAACACCAGTAAACAAGACATATAGGAGCACAATAAGATCCTTAATTAATAAAGATGTGATTTACACAAAAGTCAACAAAGAAAACAGAATGGTAATATTAGATAAAGAAGATTATAATATGAGGATGCAAGATTTGCTAAATAAGAAAGAATAGGTACTTGTCCATTCAGACCCATTGAAAGCAAGTATTAATTCAGTGAATGAGGCTCTGAAAGCATACACAGTTATCCCAGAAGAAACAAAACACAAATTAAAACAGAACAACCCAACAATAGCGAAAATTGACCATTTACTAAAAATTCACCTGACTAGTAATGGTATGCAGCTCATCATTAACAATACAATACACCTTTACATTATTTAGCAAAATGGCTAGATAATAGCTAATAGCAGAATGCAAAAGAGTTTATATTGGAAAAACAAAGAGAAACATAAGCACATGTTTAGAATTGGTCCTGGTGATGTAATCGTAACCTTACTTGCCTCCTAAACCCAAGATTGTGGGTTCAATCCCAGCCAGAATCAATGGATTTTTTCCGGCTTAAAAATCCTAAATATGGCTTCCTTCAGAAGGAAAGTAAAGTCATGGGTCCATATTGTAGATTTACAGCATGTAAAAGAACCTCAAGCCTGAAAGATGAGGTTACTCCTCTGAGTAAAATTTATTGGCCATTTCACGTCCTACATTGAATGGGACGCGGTGAACTGAGATGTTAAAGAGTGTCAGTAAATAAACCAAATCAACAACATGGTTAAAAGAACATTTCAGGAACATAAAATACAAGCAAATGGAGAAATTTGCAGTAGCATCTCATTTCTGGACAGAAAAACCACAACATAATGAATAAAGCAAAATTATTAAAATCAGTACAAGGACCTTCAAAATTAGCAACATGGGAGAAAATACAGACAAATTAATGAACTTCAACATTTCCAGGGATGAAAACAAACTAAGTTCATCACGCCTCCATCAGAGCAGAATACACATCCCCATAGCATAACAAATTATCAGCAGTTGACAGAAGCTGAGGATATGAGCAAGAGCTCATGAAACACATTCTACTTATAAATATGTGAGTGGAGCCAATAAGAGTGTTTCACTGAACTCAATCATACAATGATCAATCTTAATTAAACCTTCCTTTAGTTATTAAGAGGTAATGGTATTTGTACCAGTTCAAAAAGGAATAGTTTCATACCTTATTGAAATTTAATGTAACCTAAATTAATTTAACTACTAAATTAACTTATTCAATTCTAGGTTACACACGATTCAAATACCTAATTGATTAATTACACACGATTCAAATACCTAATTGATTAATTTTGTAATCCATGCCAACTACATTTAAGTTTATTTTTTATAATGATTAATTTTTTTACTTTTTATTTTTAATTTCTTTGTAAAGGACATCCTTCCTCATTGGGACATTCTTTATAAATAACTAACTAAAAAGGTTTGCCAATCTGATAAGCAATTACAAAATATGACAACACTTTTTAAAAAAGGGTCAACATTATTTCTAAATACTGAATTTTTTATGAGAAATTTATTTTCTTTTAAAACTGCTTTACTGATCCTCCATTTAATCAGTAATATTATATGCCAAAGATTTTTAAAAATATACAATGGAACCTCAGTCCATCATTCCAAAAAACTTCTTTTCCAGGGTCAATTTGTTTGATTTCAGTAGTGCCAGATATAATTTCATTAGAAACAATAGGAATAAACCTAGCATTGCTCAAAGTATCATTTTCCCACATCAAATTATTACATTAATATTTTTTTTTAAAGCTTGTATCTTCAATGGATCAACTTTTTAATTACAAATCATCGATAAATTGTAACCAGTACAGTACAATGTTTTTTAAACACAGTAGCATGACGCACAATGTTTTCTAATGTGTGAAGTGGAAAGGTATCACTAAACAACAGTGTGCAAAAACAAAAAAATTATCATTGCAGCATTTGTTTATGGTGGAAAGGAAGTGTAATTAGAAATGTAGATGCAAAAGACAGAGCCTGAAAATGTGTTTTATTTCAGGTGTGAACAAAAACTTAAATATTCAAATTTGGCTATTTTGTGTTTTAGTTTTAGATGAATCTTTACAATATGTTTCAATGTAATAATGATATGACTTACTAGTAATGGATATATTTACAAATATATTCATTGACACATTTACTGGTAGATATGTGAATATTTGTATGATTTAGTGGGCTATATAATAAATATCTCTTTGCAGAAAAATTTAAAAATAATGAAACAGTACATTGCTCTACCATTTTCAAGGTTCACTCCTGTGTAGAGAGTCTTTACCAATAATGAAATAGATCATAAAAGACTTAATGAGTGAGTATCAGGAACCACAATATCAGATTTCTATTACAATATTTTTTTTCCTTCAATTTTTAAAGTGGTTACAGCAGTGTATGAAACTACAACAGTATAAGCTTTTGTTTTGTGTCTTTATTATTATGTAATTTTTCAGATTCTTCCTAAAATAGGACTAATTACCTGTTTGAATATTATGAGCTAAGTTTCCAAAAATTTGATTGAATAATATTTGTCAGTTATAAAGACTGTTACATTAATGTATAACTTATGTTTATGTTAGCTAATAGTTTACATACATTATATTTTCAATTACTACAAAATAGTGTAAGTTTCATTATTATGTGTGAACTTTCTTCAGTTTGTTTATGAATGTTCAATTTTTGTTATTTACATGGGCTGTTATAAGTGCGATAACCTTCATATAAGCAAGCTATTTTGTATAATGCTCATTATTCACTGTTTTATAATTGTTTTCCAAGAATGCAGTTAAATAAAACAGGTCTGAATAGTCTGTATAAGCTTCATCAGGATAAATATTTTTGCTTCTTTGAATTACAAACCATGATGGAATATACTTAACTACAAAACCTCCACTCATATCTTATGAACCTCACACATTATACCAATACTTTCATTTACTCATCCCAAATTTTAAAAAATACATAGCTATAAAGTAATATCTTTCCTCTGAAAAATTAGTTCATTGGATTATGCAATGTTTTTGTGATGAACTCTTTATATGACAATAAAGTAAGGCATTTTAGCACACCTGTTGCTGCTGCTGCTGCTGCTGTTGTTGTTGTGGTGTTGGCATCGATGTCAGGGCCTGTTTTTGCTGTGAGGATGCTGATGATGTCTGTGGCTGATTCCATGGCATTCTTTGCTTCAGCTGCTCCAGTAAGGATGCCTTGCTTCCCGACTGCAGTCCAGATTGTCCCAAACTTCCCTGGCCTCCCACTGCATCCATTTCATTGTTATCCAACACGTCGTCTGCAAATCCCAAGATCTGAGATGTTGAAAGGAGGCTGTTGTCACCACTCCCTGATTTGCTAGTCTCTCCTGTAGCTAAACAAAAACCCAGCTTTCTAATTATATGACACAATAGGTCAGTCTAGACATATATTATCACGGCCATCTGCTGCCATCTGCTCCATCGGCTGCATTTGTTCATCAGTTGTTTGCTGATAGTAACACTAACTAAACAAATAGTAATGATAAAATGAAAGTTAAAAATGCCAAATAAAATTTTTAATGTATATCTCTTGTAATATGCAAAGTAAAAATTACTGAAACTTAATACAGTCTTATAGCAAATTAAAATATTTATTTACTGCAAAAATATCATGGAAAATTATGGAAAAACATTGATGATATGTAAGAAAATGCCTTTGAGTATGCAAAGCTGCTACAATCTTGAAGCTAAGTCACTTAGAATAAAGAGCAAAGTTAAACATAATTGAACATATTCCTTAGCTTCCACATCTTACAGCATAAAAAAGCTTAAAATAAGCATGAATAACCAAAATTAACAAAGGAAAAATATTATTAGCATGCAGAAACCAAATTAAATGACATGAGAAATGATGAAATTAGGTTATATATATATATATATATATGACATCTTCAGCATGCTTATATCTACAGTAACTTACCTAGTCGCGACATGCCCGGGTACATGGGAGCTGGTGGAGGAGTAGGAACTCTAGGTTTGGGTAGGATGAGAAGCCGAGGATGGTACAGGCCTTCTTCACATCTGGAACAACGGCTACGGACACTATCCACCACCCAATCAGGTGTGACAATTCGCAGTAAATGTTCATGTCGCATTGCTTCTTCATATTTTGCCTGTTTAAGGTAACAAAATTACTTTAACGAAAGCTATGCTTGGACAAACAATGTCTCTTCAAATTATTAAGTAAAACCTTGAAAAGTAAGTAGCAATAGTATACACTCATTTAATTATCGCATCTTAAAATAAAACTTATTCTAACACAGGCCTGAGAAATTAATATATTTGGGGGGCATATTTTAGAGCAATGAACTGCACTCATTTGTGGCATGCTGAATTCAAATCTGCTTTCCTATATCACATTAAGAACTTTTTAAAGATGATATCTAATTAATATCCCTACTATCCCATGGGTGGCCAAGGTCATTAAGACATGGACTAGTGAGCAGGAGATCTGGAATAAAACTCCAGAAATAGTAACAATAATTTGTAAATTTGGCCAAATAATATTAGTAAAATTATGAAATGTAGTCCTGCTAGTATTAATTTAATATTATCCAAAAATTTGCTAAAATGAGTTGTTAAACTCTGAGTCGTCAAAATGTCTTTCTTTACTTCTGTCCCTTCAGATCATAAAACTTTATGATGTAATGATAGCAAGGAGCACTTCTATTCAAAGACAATTTCTTGTTTCACACATAAGAGGATAGGAAGACAAAACATTTTAAGAGACAATTAATAGATTTGTTAATTTTTATATTTCAGTACCAAGCCCTCACTTTTGGAATAATTTACATCTGTCCCAAATCTACAGTCTCATTCTCATAAAAAGGATAGAAATTTAGAGTACAATTCTTGTTTCGATAAACTGCTGTAGAGTTTCTCTGATCAAAGTGTGTTCATTATATTTAACTTGTAAGCTCATTTAGGAATTTAAAATGATACACTCTGAGTAACTTATTTACATGCTTCACTTATTATGTTTTTCTAAGTTGGAACAATGTTTTGGGAACCAGTGTTCCCATCCTCAGCGGTCGACCCAGTGATTTCTGATGCTCGTGTTGGTCCCCTGCAAGTTGTTGTATGAACTGTGGTAACCTCTGGTGGCTCTGAAATGAATCTAGAAAGGTGATCCCACGGCGGAAGGCCAAAATTCATTGCAATTTTTTGATATTTTAGGATGAAAATATTCTCCCATGGGTTCTTTATTTCTTTTAGAAGTTTTATCTCTGGGTTTATTTCATGATTTTGGTTCCAATAATGATGTGCCACTGCCGATTTTACTGCCTGTTTAAATTTTAAGTTTCTAAAATGTTCTTTCTTCCGAATTGTCAAATTTCCATTGGTTTTTCCTATGTATTTCAAATTACATTCTAAACATTCTATGGCATATAATCCTGATTTCTTTTTATGGGTATCTTGTCTTTCAATTTTGAGCTTAAGAGGTTCTTAACATTGTATCTGTTGATTGGGGCTAGCTTTATATTGAATTTTTTGAATAACTTTTCGAATTTGCAGTGTAGTTGTGGGTTATATGTGAATTTGCAATATCTTGTAGTGTCTTTGATTACTTCTAGAGTCGATGTCTCTCTTATGGCTTTCTTGAGTTTATATTTGTTGATCCTTTTTATTATGGTTGAGGTATTATAGTTATGTGTTCATGATGCATTCAAACTCATTCTTGTATCCTGTAGCATTGAGAGGGATGTTGACCAGTCTAAAAGTCAAACTATTCAATATTGCATATTGGTATGGTACTGGGTTGAATCCGTTCTTTTTTATGTAATTATCTGTATGTGTCAGTTTATGATATATTTCAAACTATATATTATTCTCTTTTCTGATGAGTTTTAGATCTAAGAATGGAAGCCATCCATCTTTCTCGATTTCTATAGTGAATTTAACAAATTTGTCTTGCAGGTTGAGTAATTTGAGGGAATCAGCTAAGGGTTTCTTTGGTACTATAGCAAATGTCATCTACATATCTATGCCAGGGGATAGGCTTTGGTGATACGTGTTTCAAAGGATCCCATGTATAGTTCTGCTAATGTTGGTGATCATGGGTTTCCCATTGCTAGACCTGTGATCTGTTGGTATCTTTTCCTATTGAAACTGAAGGCGCTCTGTTGGATACACAGGTTTGTCAATTTAATAAGGCCTTCTGTTTCTTCATTTTGTAAACCAATATTGATTGGTAAGCCATTTTTTTAAGAATGTTAACAGCTTTTCTTTGGAGATGCTTAGGAATAAAGGTTTTACATCAAACGAAACTAACTCATCCTCTGTAGAAATGGAGGTATGTTTGATTTTCTTTACCAATTCATAAGAGCTTTTAATGTTTAGGCTGTTGAATTTACGGAGTGAAGCAAACTTCAACAGATACAATATTAAGAACCTCTTAAGCTCAAAATTAAAAGATACCCATAGAAAAGAAATCAGGAATATATGCTATAGAATGTTTAGAATATAATTCGGAATACATAGGAAAAAACCAAGAGAAATCTGACAATTCGGAAGAAAGAACATTTTAGAAACACCAAATTTAAACAGATGGAAAAATTGGCAGTGGCACATCATTATTGGAACCAAAATCATGAAATAAACCCAGAGATAAAATTTCTAAAAGAAATAAAGAACTCATTTGCATTGGCCGCCTGGGAGAATATTTTCATCCTAAAATATAAAAAAATCACAATGAATTTTGACCTTCCGCTGTGGGATCACCTTTCTAGATTGATTTCAGAGCCACCACAGTTCAGACAACAACTTGCAGGGGACCAATACGAGCATCAGAAATCACTGGGTTGGCGGCTGAGGATGGGAATGCTGGTTACCGAAACATTGTTCTAACTGAGAAAAACATAGTAAGTGAAGTTTGTAAATAAGTTACCCTGAGTTTATCATTTTAAATATAATAGCTTCACTGTAAATCGCTTCAAATATTATACATATAAGTCATTTAGGAATGTTGATTCAGCTAGTTTTCTTTTTACTTGGTTTATTTAAGAAAGCTCTTTAACATCCCTGGTCATTGGCATCCTATTCAATTCGTGCCAAGGCTGATAAATTTTGATCAGAGGCCTCTTCTTTCACACTTGAGGTTCTTTTATGTGCTGTAAAACTACAACACAGGACCTATAGTTTTACTCTCCTTTCCTTCACAAAGAAGTCATACTTTGGGTTTTTACACCCTAACAATCCATCAATCCTGGTTGAGTTTGAACCCACAATCTGGGTCTACATGGCAAGCAAGTATGGTTACCACTAGACCACCAGTCTGACTGAGCTAGTGGTGCTGTAGCAATATGATTTCTATTGTGAAGGATATGTTTTAAACTTTTTTTGCTCTAGACAATAAATATATATCAATATTTTAGTTTATATTTTATACAAATTTTAGATTTTTTTTTATTTTGTACACAATTGTAAACATAACATGCAAAGCTCCACATGACAAATACATTCCTTCCTAAATGGCTGTTATTTTTCTTTTCTGCTACTTTATCACCTTGCATTCACCTGCTCAGGCAGTTTACCAGTATAATCACATTCAAACAAAATTTAGAGCTGTAGAATATATATACTGCTGCAAAGACAATGGTATGGGATTAAGATATTAAGGTTTATCTATATGAGTAGATGAAGTGAAATTACCACTGTCAGCAACCACTTTCATGGTTCAAATTAAGTGCCAGTCTTAGGAGTTTTCTCTAGTGATTTCCTTCACCTTGAAAAGGTGACTGCCAGATACCTTTACATGTCGAAGAACTTCAGGCTCATCTTCATCTGCACCGCCATGAGCAGCCGAGTTTGTTAAGGTGCGGACTCGTGAATGGGAGGTCTGGGGTTTGATTTCCACCAGCACCATCCTCCCTGACTGAGGTTTTTTCAGCTCTTCCTCAGTTCTCATAAATGGCAAATGTTAGGGAGGTACCCTAAACTTAGGGTAGGAATGCTTCCTTCCTTTAAAAAAAATAAAAAATAAAAAAAAAAACTCATTTTCCAATTTATTATTTCATTTTATGTATTATCATCCTCAGTAGTAAAAACGGGCATTAAACTATTAAAAAAAAATCTTCATTTGCACCACCGCTAATTCTTTCCCTTCATCATTTTGAAGTTCTTGGCAGCTGGTAATAGTACAGGATGTCCACAGAAATGCTCTGTGATTATAACATATATAGTGTTGCTCTCAGTAATCATATTTACTTGAAATTAGTGACATTAATTAAAATGTAAATTGGAACTTGCACAATGAAGCTAATCATTTAATTGATATCATAGTATGATTTAGTTTAACTACACACTCTTATGCTTCACTTACTTGTCATAATGTATGGAACATTTAGTTCTCAGCGTCAGCCAGGCTAAAGTTCAACTGTCCGATCATTCATTGAGCTGTGAAAATGTGTATTCTGCTCTGGTGGTAGTGTGATAAACTTGTAGTTTATGTTTTCATATCCGGCAGTGTCAAAGTTCATTAGACTGGTTTGTATTTGTAGATGTAGATTTTCTCCCAGGTTGTTAGTTTCATAGGTCCTTGTACTAATTTTAATAATTTTGCCTTATTCATTATGTCATGATTTTGTGTCCAAAAATGATATGCTACTGCTGATTTCTCTATTTGCTTGTACTTTGTGTTCCTGAAATGTTCCTTTAACTGTGTGCCTATGTTTTTCTTTGTTTTTTCCAATGTAGATTTTTTCACATTCTACACAATTTATTTTGTAAATACCTGCTTTTTCCTCTTGTTGAATGCTGTCATTAACATTGTCTATTAGCAAATTTTTAACATTAAATCTATTAATCGATGCCAACTTGATATTAAAATCTTTAATAATATTCTGAAAATTTTTTGTAGGCCATATGTGAACATTTTACAAATTAGCTTATCTTTTCTTTTTCATTAAAATTCTATAACACACCGGCTAGTTAACCTACAAATTAACAAAGAAGAATATTTTAATGAATACAAACTATAACACACTGGTTAGTTAACCTACAAATTAGTAAAGAACAATATTTTAATGAATACAAACAAATAGAAGAAACTGCAGCTAAAAATGGTTTTAAAAAAGAACTAGCGCACAAAAAGTTGCAGAAATTCAAGAGACAAAAACGTATCAAAGAAACCACAACACTTTCAGCAAGAAAAGATAAGTTAATTTTTAAAAAGTTCACATATCATCCAGGCTACAAAAAAAATTGAGAATATTCTTAAAGATTTTAATATCAGGTTGGCACCAATTATTAGATTTAATGTTAAAAACTTGCTGATAGACAATGTTAATGACAGCATTCAGCAAGCGGAAAAAGCAGGTATTTACAAAATGAATTGTGCAGAATGTGAAAAAATCTACATTGGAAAAACAAAGAGAAACACGGTTAAAGGAACATTTTAGGAACATAAAGTACAAGCAAATAGAGAAATCAGCAGTAGCATATCATTTTTGGACACAAAATCACGACATAATGAATAAAGCAAAATTATTAAAATCAGTGCAAGGACCTACGAAACTAGCAACCTGGGAGAAAATCTACATCTACAAATACAAAGCCAGTCTAATGAACTTTGACACTGCCGGAGATGAAAACATAAACTACAAGTTTATCATACCGCCATCAGAGCAGAATACACATTCCCACAGCTCAACAAACAATCCCGACAGTTGAACTTTAGCCTGACTGATGATGAGAACTAGATGTTTTCCAAACCGGTTCCATTCATTATGACAAGTGAACCATTAAGAATGTGTAGTTAAACTAAATCATACTATGATATCAATTATAGTGACATTAAAATTAAAAATTCAAACATTATAATGCCCATCTCACAGACATCAAGACAATATTCCCATTTATGTCACACACACTTCAATATATCTACTGGGGTGGACACAAGGCTATGTTCGCAGAAAGCAAGAAATTTGGTAGAGTCCTCAGGTTTCAATTTATGTACTAATTACAGTTTGTAATTGTAAGGGTGAAACCTCAAACAAGTACAAAGGACCATGGACACTGCACATTTAAGGTTGTTTAATTATAGGCTAGTTCTAAGCACAGACTTCATGACTGCATTCATACCACTCCTGCGCTTGTTCCATAATTTTTGCATTAACAGGTTATTTCCTTGAATAAACTATCTTTTGATGACATATGCATTCCATCTCCATAAAATTTCTGTACCATGTCACAAGTGTCTAGTTACTAGGTGCCTGACGTTGAAACTGCCATCTGAAGGCACACAGAACTGTCACTATACTCTACGTCCTATGGTACTCCAAGACACTCTAAGTTCCTGTGGGGTCGCCTTTAACTCACTAAATAGCTGCAGAATTCAAAAGGAATTGAAATGTAAACATTCACACAGTATGTTTCAATGGAACAAATGACAAGCTAAAGGACAGCAACCAATAGAGTAGTTCCTTTTTTTTCACTTTCTTATGGTGCCATCTATTGTTTCTGCCAGCAATTACCATTCTGCAATGTTCAAAACAGGAACTCTTTGAGCCATCCTTTCTAATGGCATCGGTACAAGTTTCATAATACACATGACTACAAAATTATAACAGATTATAATCACAGTATGTTCCTTGTGGTCAACTGATTTAAAAGAGACAGTAGATTATTTTTTATAGTGTTGAAGATGGGAGGGGTAGATTACCTGTTACTCAAAGACAGAAAAACGATACTTGGTTGCCTTTATTAGAAAGCATTAGAATAGAGTATCTAAATGCTACCAATTATGCTATCTTCAGTAAAACAATAACACAACCAAAAATGTCAGTCCTGGTGGTGTAGTGGTAACCATACTTGCCTTCTAAACCCAAGATCACGGGCCAGGATCAATGAATTTTTTCAGGTGTAAAAATCCTGAGTATGGCTTCCTTATGAAGGGAAGTAAAGCTGTGGGTCCCATGTCGTACATTTGTGGCACGATAAAGAACCTCAAGCCTGAAAGAAGAGGCCTCGAGCAAAACTTGTTGGCCGTTTCACACCCTGAATTGAATGGGATGCTGATGACCTGAGATGCTAAAGAGCGTCCATAAATAAAACAAATTAACAACAAAAATATAAGAAAGCAACAGACTATGGCAAAATGTGATTTGGGATGCTTTTACAACTATTAAATATGGTACAAGTGAAGTAAGCAGATTTTATAGTAATAAAATTTTGATTTTTCAACCACGATTGATTAGAAAATGCTAATACTAATTTTTATAAGGTAATCTAATGTTACTGTTAAATAAAATGTTTCATCATAAAATCTCTGCAGGCCTGTGTAATCAAAGAAATGCTAATGAATCAGAACTAACCTTGTTCTATCATTAAAATATTTTAATGCAGAAAAAAAGACTAAATATTAGGATACTATATTATATCATTATTGGTATATCATTCTTCTATTAAGGAATATTTGTTAATAATGTGAGTAAAAACTATGAATAGCTAAAGAGGAAACTCTTCTGTTAATCCTAACAAAACATTATTTAACACTCTCAGCACCATCACTATATTTTGTACATTTTCCAGCAAACCAAGAAATTTTGGTAATATTCATCAGAAACATTTTCCTCCATACCTAAATCAATGGATTTTAACTTGGAATACATAATGTTAAAGGTAAATTCTTTTACATTTATCTCTCTCTCTGATTTGCTTTAAATACCTTAAATAGTGTAAAAAATCTGTTCTATATTTCACTAAAACAACTAATACAGCTTAGAACAAAAAACTTGATAGTTGTTCAATTTTATCTTAAAACTGGAATATTGCAGAAATATAAGTTTGATTTACATTGGTAACTTGTTTCTCTAGTATACATAATATATTCTTATCAAGAAGAAATTTTACATATGGCCTCGTTGTGAGGTGGCTTAGACAAAACAAAGCTCGTAAGTTGTCTGATATCTCAGGATATGCTTTTTCTTTATTAAAAAATTAGAAATATAAATCTTTTTAATCAGTTTTTAACATATTTGTGAAGTTTTGTGGCTTCCATGGGAATTATACCAATAATGATAATTAAAATGTATTTGAAAACAGAAAAATACCTACAAAGTGAAAAATAGAAACCCAATACTGCTTATAACAGACTTCTGCTTCAATCACAGGTTCAAGCCTTCTCTTAATGGACTAGTGACTGCAGGGTCTTTATGATATAACCAACTCCCAGAACTCATGGGTATGCACAGAAAATGTTTCTACTGTGATAGGATGCTGAGGGGGTCATTTCTTTTGCATGACTTTTTAACTTCTCCCCAAATATTCTCTATGGGGTTAAGACCTGATGAACATGGGGGTCTGAACACCACATTGATATATGTCTCCCAAACTAACCAGGTCCCATCACCATTGATGTGAACCAAATGGTTTTCCTGCATGAATTCAATGCATTGGGTATAGGGAAACACAGGCTTCAACATGGAGTCTAAGATGGCAATATATTGCTTTTCTGTGAAATGCCCTTTCATGCTCAAAATTAAAGGATTTGCAAACTGTGATCTACAATATGTTGATCATGCTTTTGCTGTTGGTATTATATTAAGTTATGTTAATGGAATGCAGTGGTAGATTGCTGTAGCTGACATAATACAGCAAGAGCAGTTCAAAAGTCCTGGAAATTAAATTGGCAGATCAGCAGACCTACCCCACTCTAATCGCTAATATTCCCCACACACTGTAACATTCACTCTTCCAGTCAGTTACAAGCAGGATTTAGACAAAGTTGGGCAATGAGATTTTGTTAACAGGGGTTAATATGACAGTAATGTTGTGCAATAGTGAGATATTCACTATTGAAAATCATGTAGCAGAACAGAGAGGCATTTATATATAAATCTATGGCAATATGTTTCCAACATGAAAAACAATACTAAAATTATTACAGAAGTATAATGAAACAGGTTCTATGATCACTGGGGGAAAAAATTGAAGATGGTTCATCAATCTATGAAGGAATTATGTTGTATATTAGGTCCCAGAACTACTGGCCCTGATTTATGGTTTCTTAGGTTCCTAGATTTTACAATTTGTGTTTTTAACTTTGAGAGACATTGAAATAAAGAGTATATTCAACTAACTCTCACAAACTGGAGAAACTTAAAAATTCAAAATGCAATTAGATCTATTAGTGATGGGGAATTCATGCATATCAGTGATACTTTCCTAAGAAGATGTGGATTGTGTCAAGGAAAATGGACAACATTCCAGTACCTACTGTAAGGAAGCGAGTACTGAATTCTCTTATTTCATATGTGGTACTACGTTTTAAAATGATGATGCGCTGGAACACCATAAATCTACACATCAGTCTAACCGCCAACATCTCACTGTATATAGGTTGTTGCACAATGTCCAATAAAAATTGTTAACACAAACATTAATATTGGCTACATATTTGTAAAATCACATCTTATAATTGTATGGTATCTACTTTTCATGAAATCAACAAATCAAAGTATTAAATTACCTGCTTTAGAGAACATAATATGAATAAATTAGGAGTAAATGTCATGTTTTTGCAAATTAAGTTATGATTATTATACGTGAATAAAAGGAAAAAATATACTAAGCACATCATAAAATAAGAGCAACCTTAAATAAGAAACTTTAAAAAAAGGGGAACGTTATGAAGATTCAAACTATTATTACACTGAAAGCAAACTTCAAGTCTTAGCATCTTCATTATGAGCTATCACAACATCTATACAAGTCTCATTGAGTGATACAATACATTAAAAACATACGAGTAATACATTATTCTAGAGCATGGGTGGTTTCACCAAGTCAAATCACACTATGCCTGCAAAGTACAACAGCAAAGGATTGGTGTGTGTTATTGACCAATGGCATTATATTATGACAACTCTGTTTGCTACTTAGAAATGAAATAATGCAGGTTGCAAACTTCTAATTTGATTTGGCATTCACTGCTCAAATTTTTCTGTCCTGTACTTCAAACATATTCGTTGACCACTCCTAACATCAATACAGCCTTCTCCATTGCCATCAGAAGTACTGCTACTACTATGATTGTCCCCCCGAAAATAAAAAAATATATCCCCTTAATGAATTTCTGACAGCAAAAACTAGACCTCTACTGCAAAAAATGTTATTCAAAACATTGTTTTACTTTAAAGTATTTTTACTGCACATCTTTTATTTTCCATTTCACATATTTACCCATAAAGGTTACAAATATCATCACCATTCAATTATTTCTTCCTCAGTTAGTTCTGTATGTGCAATCTCAAAACACTACAATTAGTTTTTTGCACAGAGATGCTACTTCTTTCTATGCAAGTTGTGGCTTCCTTTGAACTTAAATAATATAATGGAAATGTCAACATCGTGTCATCTGATTTTAATAGCATGGAGATGCACTGAATGAAAATGTAAGATTTATGGGTTGCAATTTTTTTATGAAAATGTTATAGCCAACTTTAAAAAGTATCAAGCTTGGTAAAATGTACGGGCATGGTTCCTTGAGTGTGAACAATGTTTTTCAAAATCTCTTAAATCTAGCTTGGGGAGGGAATCCATTTTACACATAATTGGTTTTACTGATTTCAATATGTTTTGATTGACTAATACTTACCCATTAGCATACAAAACATAATCTTCCATTACTTAGCTTATGAGGCTAAAAGTAGGCGTCCCCATTGTAAGCAGCAGTCCCAAAAACCAGCAAAAAAGGCTTTAAAGGAATGCCATTTCACCTCCAATGATAACGTCCATAATTAGGTAGGAGAGTGATTGCAATAGTAAACAAAAGACCTCTTTGCAATAGGTATGGAGAGACTTGCTGGCTGTTGACACCCCTGCCTAAACAGTAAGGATGACTACTTTAGGCCAATAAATGTATAATCACATATTGTTAATATAAATCAGTCAATGTTTAATATGGACAACTCATTCTTGCATTGGAAACTGCTTTCTCGATCATTATTTTTCAATTCATATTTCCTTAATAAAAATCATTGCTTCTTTTGTTCGACTTAAATTCCATTTGGAAATGCCAAACGTTTTGTACCACTAGTATATCCATCATCATCATCATCATGATCGTCGTCATCATCATCATCATTTTATGCACTAAAATGTAATGCTCAATAAACAGTGCCTTCAAAATTGAAATCTGAGTTTTGATTAAAGTGTTTACTTTCATGTAGGCAAACTGCTTTCACCATCGTTATACATCAGCTGCAACAATATTTCAACATCTATGCTAAAAGGCATGAAGGTGATCCAAAGGGAGAAAGATGCCTCTACCATCCATGCATGTTTACTAGAACAAGTAAAACACAATGGCTTTTAATTTTTTTTATATGAAAACAAAAACTGTCAAGATGTGATGTGATTACCACTAATTTCCTTTCATAATAAAATAATACCCGTGTGTACTGTTTACTCACCCCTTCAGGTTTGGTTATTATTAAATGCGTGCAGCTTTTATTTAGGTTAAGCTGACATCGTCCACCATGAAAAGTTATCATAGCCCATAATGCCTTTGAGTCTGCCTTACCAATCTGTGATAAACAGGCAACTATTCCATGAAAAAGCTGGTCATTTTCAGGGCCATATGCTTTTGTGCTGATGCCATAGTTAAGGATAAATAAAAGAATTCATGTGTGAAAAATTATATGAAAATCACAGGCAAGTGTAACTTAAAATAAAATAGATATATATTTCAAATATCTAATATCTAGACATGCTTGATATGCACTGTTCAAATAAAAACAAACATTTTTAATATTTCAAGAAATAAAGACTATAAGGTAGTTCGATGTTGCTCTCACTTAGGAGTTAAATGAATTGGGGAGGATATGGAAGAAGCAAAAGAAATTAGCATTGACTAAAGGGAAAGGAGTCATGGCAGCTGTTAGAAGTTATAAATATAGATTACCTTATATTAGTGTTAAATGACTAAAAAGAATCTAGTAGTGGTTGAACCCAAAATGCTATAAGGAATTGAGGTATGGGAACTGAATAGAGGAGAAGAAATTACAGATACTGTACACAGGATGTTTTGTAGGGAAATCTTGGGCCTACCAAGTGAAATGATTAAGGAAGTGGCTCAAATTGAACTGGTAGAGTGTCAAGGAAGGATAAGATTATAGAACGACCCTAAAACATTGGTTTAGGATTTTGAATCTAGAAAGAAGTAACTTTTAATAGTGTTTAGAATACCAAGAGAAGAGTCTTAGGAATTCTGGATGGATTAATAGTCTTCTGAATAAGTTGGAGAGGAATGGGTTATGAGGAATTTGGAGATGATGATGATGATGATGATGATAATAGCTTTTGGTAGGTAGCAAGGGGAAGATATTAGGATGTAGGAGTTCAAAAACTTTTTATTGAGATAATTGAAAAAAGAAATTGTGGGAAAGGGAAATATACACTGAGAAAGTAAATAATGAATAAAGAGAAGAAATCGCATGGTTAAGAGCAGGTGTACAGAGATTAAAAGCATCGAGGAAGGGCGTTTCACAGAATCAATGCCCCATTTGGGTAGGGAAGTGAGATATGGAACACTCAGTATTTGTGTTGAGGGATGGATTTGTGGAGGAAGGAGTTACTAAAGCAGAAATGGCTAAAATTAAACGCGAAAAAGACTTAAATTGAAATTATCAGAAAGGATAATAGAAACATCAGACAGTTTTTCAGTAAAAAAAAAAAAAAAAAAAAAAAAAAAAAAATAATAATAATAATAATAATAATAATAATAATAATAATAATAATAATAATAATAATAAGTGGTATTGGTCATTGAAAAAAAAGGTAGCTTAAACAAAATTTCATGTTAATCATATTTTATTGGTAACTTTTAAGGAATAATTATATTCAGATATTAAATTGTATATTGAATATGTCTGAATAAGAGCCTGGGATGAATGCCTAGTAATATTCAAAATATGTATTGTCTAGTACTGATAAATAAATAAAATATTTCAAGGGGGAAAAATTAAGTAAAAATTATCAACCAGTAACTAAACTTAAACAAATATAAACAAAAACCAATAATAAGTCATTTTCAGTACATTAGTTGTCATTATGCAGTACACCTTTTGATTAAGAGAATATGCAGACACACAGAAATCATGAGTATACAAATAAATGTACTGCAAGAATATCTGCGAGTCATAAGACCATCCTCAATATGCTTTCTGAAAATATAGGTGTCACTTGCTAATACATGATGGATAGAGGATTCTACACATGATCATTCTTCATGCTTCTTGAAAACGGTCATTCAAGAAGATAATGTGTTAACAATGGATGAAGACTAAGTTTAAATCATGAAATTCTGTTTCACATAAACTTCTTGCAGTAACTAAATAAATTTGAGGATGAATCAGGTATAAACCAGATGAGAATCCCAAAGGGAGCATATGGGAATGTGTCAAAGGCTTTTGGCCCAATACTGAGTTCAATGAAAAATGTTTTTGCATTGAATCATAGGTACACCACTATATTCCTGAGTCAAAGCAAGTAAGCATGGAGTGGAGGAAAAGAAGGGAATACATCTAAAAAGATTCTTTTGACAGTTTTCTGAGACTCCCAAGGCATTTTGTCCATAATTTTCTTCATGAACATTGAACAAACAATGCAGCTTATTACAGCCAGATTTTGGTTAGGGCAAACATGCTCATTGATAAAAAGGAACAATTTGAGAAGTTCTTATCTTCCAAGACAATGACCATCTGCATACAGTTGCTTTCACAAAGGAAATGCTCCAGAAAATCCACTGGACAGCACTGGAACACCCTCCCAGTAGTCCAGACTTATTATCATGTTATTGCCAGACGTTACAACTATTAAAAGAAGCTTGAGAGATCAGCATTTCCATGGCGATGATGTGAAAGCATTCAAGCATAATTGGCTGGAAACCCAACCCCACATTTTTCAACAATGAATTAAGAAGTTTCTTAGCTGTTGGGAAAAATGTATTTGTAAATTGGAAAATTTTGTAGAAAAATGATATATATCCATGTTTTATTTAATTTGGTTTAAAAAAAAAAATCTGGTTTATATTTTATTCATCCCTGTATTTGTAAAGTTGTGGGAATTTGCAAATGATAACTACAATTTTTATTAAAGAAAATATATTTCATGTATGGGCTAATATTTTATAAATAAATCTGTATTTCATGATCCAATACAATGTCTGTAAATAGTCTCAAATGGGAGGTATAGTAATATCCAAGGTTGTTTTATTGGTTTGCCTTGTAAACCCATGATTGCAGGTTCAATCTTGGCCAGGGTCGATGGACTTTTTCAGGCATAAAAATCCTAAGTATTGCATCCTTCAGAAGGGAAGTAAAGCCATGGGTCTCATGTCATTCATTCTCTTTATATATATATATATATATATATATATATATATATATATATATATATAGTTTTTTCATTTATACAGTATTTAAATTGTTTTTGTATGCAAATATGTTCAGCTCTCAGATTTTGTTCCTGCATAAGTTTCTTAACTCTAGGCATTCTTTCAAGTTTATAGTAATATTTTGCTTGTTAAATTATTATTGAATAGGAAAATGTTTAATTTATGATTATTGATCTGTAGCTGTCAGTTATATTTAAATGTTATTGCCAACAATCTTTATGTTTAAATTTCAATACTTTTTAACTTCAGTATGTAAGTAGTGCTATGGTACAATTTAGGGGTGTGTGTGTGTGTGTGTGGGTGTTTTTTTTTTTTTAATCTTCTTTATTTACTGCATGCTCCATTACCATAATAATTAGTAATACTACATGCATTGCTATCATTTCATTGTTACATGTTATCCTTAATACTATTTTTGAACACCGTTTCATTCTTATTCTAACCTAATCATATTTGAAGATTGCCTAAATTGCTTATATTTGAATGCTTTTACATTATCATTCTCAGTCACCACATTTCCTATCCTATTAGTCAATTTGTGTTAATTTTGAAAACTGTCAAAATTTATACTGTTTACAAAAGTTTTAAACTGTTTATTATATTTTAGAACAAGTTCACTATTGTCTTTTGGCCATCGCCTAGTTACTTTTGCTACATCTTTCCAAAATATTTCTCGCTCTTTCTTCAAAATTTTGCAGTCCCACAAAATGTGTTCCACCGTTTGTATACCCCCCTGACATATACATGATGGGTTCTCTGCTATTTTGATGAAAGTAGGCTCCAAATTTCCCGTGTCCTGAGAGGATCGCTGTAAGATTGGGGCTTAGAAGGATGTTGGTTTTTAGCCCTTCTAGCTACAGTTGGAAAATAGGATTTGTAATCGCTCCGTTCGTTGTCATTTGCCACTCTGTTTCCCATAGTTGCTGACTTTCTTCTCTTAATTCATTCCTCACTTCACATTTTGGGATAAGTTGATAAGCCATTGGCAGGTCCTTGCTTTTCGCTGCTTCTTTAGCGAGTCGGTCTGCTATTTCATTTCCTTCATTGCTGATGTGTGCTTTAACCCAAGTAAAATGTATTTCTCAGTGTTCTTGTTGGAGCGATTTTAACTTCTTCCTTATTCTTTCACAGAGGTTACCATGTTTTTTGTGGTTGTTAATTAAATCTAATGTAATTCGACTATCCGTGTGGATTGCTGCTGTTCGTTTGTTGAAGGTTGCATTGTCTATATTTTCCAACTGTTCCAGGGCTCTCAAAATGGCGAACTGGCATATTATTAATATACATTATTATTCCTGCCCCCACACTTGCCTCGCTTTTGCTGCCATCAATGTATATCTTTAGTGTATACTCTTTGTCATTTTGTTTCTCCACTATTTTAGGTATATCAGCAGGGTGAGGCCATTCCCTGTACGGTGTTTTACTATCTACCGCTTGTCCTCCATTTATGATTGGTCTTCTCTCGATTCCTTTTGTGAAGTTGTATAATTTGGCAATTTCTTTGAGTGCTATCGTTACTGGAATTATACCTGTAATAATACAGAGAGCTTCGTTTGATGTTGTCCTAAACGCCTTGGCAATTTTGATGTTTATAATTCTTTGTACTCTTCTCAGTTTCCTTGCATTGTAAGTCCTCTGTATAGCGTCTATCCAGACAGGTGCCCCATAAGAAAGAAGGGGCAGAATGGCTCCAATGTATATTTTTCTCAGCACATCAGATCGTAGCCCCCATTTTATTTTGGCAATTCTGGATAGAGAGTGTATGAGTTTGGTACATTTCTCGGTTACATAGTCTATGTACTGATTAAATTTCAGCCTATTGTCCAAAATCACTCTGAGGTATTTTATAGTTTTAACTTGTACTACTTTGCTGTTATTTAAGTAAATGTTTAACTGTTGGCTTGTGCTGGATTTCCTCCTTGATATGTATATAACCTGCGAGTTTTGTTCATTGAATATTATTTTGTTGTTTGTAGCCCATTTTGAGATCTTTAACATTTCTATATTGGCGTAGTTTTCAATTTCTAGTTTGTTTCCTCCCCTAATCAAAACAACATCGTCTGCAAAAGAAACCACCTTTGTGCAATGTTTGTAGCCAAGATTTAATAATGAATCATAGTGGATATTCCACAACCCAGGTCCACAACAAGTTCCTTGCAGGCATCCTTTGCTCACGGTTCTTTCTATTCCTATACTCCCTGCTGATAGCATGCTTCTTCTCCCACTAAAATAACTCTTTGTTAATTGGTAAAGGTTCTTGGGACATAGAAAATCCTTCAGTGACTTAAGAATACTGGGCCACCAAGCCGCATCAAAAGCACCTTGAACATCCTAACTAATCATAGTTACATGTTGCTTGTTTCTCAAAGCTTCTTCCATAAAGTGTTTCACTGTCATTATTGCGTCAGTTGATCCGGTTTGCGGAGTAAACCCAAATTGGTTCTTATTTAACAGGTCATTAGTGTTCAAATAGTGCATTATTCTGTTTATGAGAAGTTTTTCAAACACTTTCCGGGCAATGTTTAAAAGGCTAATGGGTATAAATTTGGTGACGTCTGCTTTATTTTCCTGTCCTGGTTTCACAATTGGTATAATCTGTGCTCTTTTCCATAACTTCGGGAAGCTTCCAGTCTTTAAGCAGTGATTGTATAATGCTGTCATTAATTTTGGTGTTTGTTTGAACGATTGTAATAGTATATTACCTGTAATTCCGTCTTCTCCTGGAGCTTTTTTGTAATTAATGCCTTCCAGGATACCACACACTTCGTCTTTCGTGAATGGTTTGTCATTAGTTGTTTTAGGCAGTTCCTTTATTTCCGCCCTGATTTGTTTGTGGTATTATCTTCCCCCTCCTCATCTTCTTGTATTAAGGCATCAAGCATATGATTGATTGTTTCGGTTATGTCCTTTGTATGTGTACCATCATTTTTCCTGAGCATTGTCAGTATTGTATTGTTCTTAAGGTTCCCTGGTGCTAGCTGGTATGCCGCTGTCCAAGGATTCATTGTTGTAGTTAAGGTTCAGTACTCTTTCCACGATTTAATTTTTTCTAGCTGTATTTTTGCTTGGTAATGCTTTTTTATTATCTCATATTGCACTTTTCTCTGCTGTCGTAGTTCTCCATCAATTTTAGTCCTCTGAAACCTCCTTCTCAAGACATTGAGTCTTTTTCTCATAATTGTTAATTCATTTGTCCACCAGGGAACCGTTTTGTTACCATGTGTTTTCGTAGCTGCTTTCCTTAATCCGAATGATTTCCTGCAGGCTGTGGTTACAATAAGCTGAAATTTGTTGATTAGATCATCTGTGTCAGTTTGTCGCCTTGTCATCTTATACAGTTCCTCATCTATCTCCTGTGAGTGATTTGCTTGTATGTCGTATTGATGTTTTATCATTTCGATGTATTTTATGTTGTACTTTTCAAAATTATTCTCTTTAATTATATACCTTATTCCGTGAAAGTTCCTCTTCTCCTCCTTGGAAGTTTGTATCCCTTTGGAAAAGGTAATAATTCTATGATCTGAGATGCTTTCTTCTATGGCAATCTCCCAATTGTCTATATGTGGCAAAATATGTTTATTGCCCAATGTCAAGTCAATATTGCTAGATCCTCTGGTGGTTTCGAAGGTTGGTAAGCCATTGTCTTCGTTCAGAATATGTATCTGATTTTCTATTATAAATTCCTCTAGGATTCTGCCCCTTTCATTTGTCACTCGATTGTGCCAAAGTTTCGGCCTTGAATTACTGTCCATCACGATTATAATCTTCTTTCCCTTCGCAAAGTCTAGGATTTTCTTGATTTTATTTAAGTCTATTTCAATATCATTTGTTACATCCAAATACATGCTCACTGCAATTATTGTTAGGGCTCCATGGTTGATTTCCATTGTTACTGTCTCCTCATCTGAGAGCTGATGAATCTTTATGGCTCCCATAGTTCTATTGAAGATTATCATTGCTGCTCTACTTTTACCCTTCCCTGTTGAATAACTCTGTAAATTGCCGGTATTCCTGGTAACTTACTTCTGTAAACATACGGTTCCTGCACAAACGCTATAGCCATTTGTATCTGTGATATGAAACTAATTAAATTTTGTGTCACCGCTAATGAGTATTGTAAGTTAACTTGTAAGCACCGTATTGGTGGTAATTCGCTTACGCGTTTGTTCCCTTTTGCTCTACTCTTGCTCTTGGAAGCCATTTAGTAGTCAGTATTTTGTCTGTATTTCCGTAAAACAGCAGGCATGCTAGGGCAGTCTTTATTGATAGATGAGTGATTTCACTTATTTTTCCATGATTATTATATTTATTGTATGTGGCACAATTTATACATTTGTAATTTTCTGGAGAGGTGCTGCAATCTTTCATCTTATGTTCTCCTGAACACAAAGGGCAAATTTCTTTTTCTGATTGGCATTCATGATGTCTATGGTTAAAGCGACTGCATCGGTAACATCTACCAGCTGCTATGTAATCTTCTGTATTGCATATTAACCACCCTACTTTGAGTTTTGTGCGTAGAATCTTTTTCCTTGCTTGTAAGGTTACTTCCACCACTAGGTTTCTGATTTTCTTCCTATTTTGAAATATGAATTTAGGTTTCACATCTCCTTCTTGTAATTCCATTTCAGAGTTTTGTTGTGATTACTTCTGCCGCATTTCCCATGTTAATATCATCTGGTACATTGTAGATAATTAAGTTTGGATTCCTCAGTTTCAAAATTTTTACCTCCAGCATATCCCCACAACTGTTATTTATAGTTGTTCCTAGTATTTCCGTTTCTTCTTTACTTCCAGTTTCAATAAGGATTTTCCCATCCCTGAGGTATTTGAAAGCTTTAATTCCCACTTTTATTGCTGTTGGATTCACTTTAGCCTCTGTGTGTGTGGGCGCGTTGGTTTTTTTTTTTTTTTTTATTGACATCTTATGATTGGTAATCTCCCATGTTCCTGTAATTCACATAAAAAAAAGTTCATGGCCACCTTGGGGGCTTATTTTCAATAATATTCCTTCATTTATTTTGTATTTGATGTTGATGGGAGAGCGCCTTCTAAAAGAAGAAGGCATTGTGGTCAACATAGATGTTAAAATTTACAGAAATGCACAAAAAATAATTAATATTAATACATGAAAATGTGTTTTTTTAGTACAGGAGAGTTGTTTGATAAAAGTTGTATAAGACATGTTCAGCTCAAAATATATGCATATAGATAAACAGGGTGTAACAACAAATCTGGAAATAACTTTGGGGGCCAAGTTTCCCACACCAAAACAAGTTCAAACGTCATATAAATATATCTGGTTTGTGAGTTTGTGAATGAAATAAGTTTATAATTATACATTAACTGTTGGAAATATCAACTCATAGATCATATTCAAAAAGTGCTCTGCCTGCTATGAGGCAGGCATGGGCATGTTGGATAATGGGCTGTTGCACACTTTCAAACAACCCAATACAGTGTCGAAACAGTTTTGAAGGCTTCTATGACATGTTGATTAAGTATCTCTTCATTTGAAATTTCATTATAAAGTAGGACTTTTAGATGTCCCAAGGTATTAATCCAAAGGATTGAGGAGGGCAAATGTGCAGGATAATGAAACTGGTCCTCCCAAATTTATTGATCTATCATGGTAGATATCATCAATTATATCTCAAACAGTATAACTAAAATGTGCTGGAGTCTCATCAAGCACAAAGCACTGCTCTTCTTAATGCTAGGGGCACATTCTGTAAAAGATTTATAAGAGGTTCTTCACAAATACCCTGTAATTGCTTAAGATGTGCTGAGGAACATATGACCTACCAGTCACTCCATAATTCTAGCCTAAATGTTGCTGGCAAAGATTTGCATCAGTCCACATATGTTGATTATGAAAATTTGTGATACCACCTCTTGGAAAGTTGCCTCATGTGTTAAATAAAAGTGAAAATATAAGCGATGGATTGGCAGTTTGCTCAATGAAACATTAGCAAAAATTTTCACATGGTGGGTAATCAGCAAGCATAAGAAATGTTGAAGGTGATAAGGTTATAAAAGCTGTTTGGAGAATTCTCCATGCAGTCATAAAGATATATCAAATATTACAGCCAACTTTCTTGATCCTCAGTCTGTGGTGCTACAGATTTGTAGCAAATGAGGCAATGAATACTGCTACACCAAATGTGAAGTATGAAATTCTTCAGAATATATATATATAACATTAAAAGCAGCAAGGAAATTAAAATAAAAAAAAAGTGAAACATTGAAATAATAATATCTCCTATTGCATTTCAGCAGCAGCACTAGATTGCCAACACAGCACAGTATACAAGTAGCAGTGCCAAATATAGGGAATTCCTATAGGATAAAGGAGCTGCATGAAAGGATCCCAAGCAATATGCGTGTAGTAAATCCACATGCATTTGTATATGATCTCACATGTCTTCATGGCATACATCTCTTCAAAACAGTAGCTGCTGAAAAGAGTACCAGTTACTTTCAACAGTGTTGGACATGTATCAATTATGGGATCTACAAAGTAAAAACTGTGGTTTATGGTCATGTGGATAAAAGCTTGCTGGTCTAATCAGTCATAATCTTGCTTGCAATCAGTCATACTGTGGTTCCAGTAGCAAGGTATTTTCCTATAAGCCGGTGCAATGTATCTTGGCAGTTATTGGGACACACTTCAAGTCATGTGTGCACAACTTAATTTGTCACACTTCACAATAACAAGAATGCATTTATTAATTCAACTTCCATCATTATGAATTGGCTCCCTGATATCATGCTGGTTGGTACAGGGAAGTTATTCCAAGTTATCTGAAAAATAACAGCGAGAAAAACGCTGTGCCAGCATTTTACCAAATGTAATTTAGAATTTTACCTACTTAAATTAACAAAGTGAACCTAATCTGAGTTTACCTAAATTAAAAAAGCTATATTTATAGCTTAAAAAAACTAATCTCAGGTAACCAAACTAACCTAATGCAACAATCTAACATCACATAGCTAAACTGTCACAGGGAGCCAAGGTCATTAAAGGGCAGACTCGTGAGTAGTAGGCTTGGGGTTTGTTTTCCTAAATCCTCATAAATGGCAAATGCAGGAAGGTACCCTAAATTTAGGCCTGGAACATTGAAAAATAACAGCGAGAAAAATTCTGTGCCAGTATTTTACCAAATGTAACTTAGAATTTTACCTACTTAAATTAACAAAGTGAGCCTAATCTGAGTTTACCTAACTTAAAAAAGCTATATTTATAGCTTAAAAAAACTAATCTCAGGTAACCAAACTAACCTAATGCAACAATCTAACATCACATTGCTAAACTGTCACAGGGAGCCAAGGTCATTAAAGGGCAGACTTGTGAGTAATAGGCTTGGGGTTTGTTTTCCTAAATCCTCATAAATGGCAAATGCAGGAAGGTACCCTAAACTTAAACCTGGAACATTTCCTTCCTTAAAAATATACATTTCCCAATTTATCATTTTGCTTCATGTATTACGAGTATTAGCAACTGTGATGCCTCAGCAGTAAAAATGGGCATTAAACACTATTGAAAAACACAGATAACCTAATCTGATCTAAGGTAACAATGACAAATAAGATAACATAAGCATTACTTATCTCTGCACACCTCTTTCAGGTATGAGTACCAATCTGCAATGGTATGATTTATAATATTTGAAATGCCTAACTCTGCAAATTCAGTCCTCACAAGCTTGCATAATAAGTTGCATGCAAAGCCATACATTATGATATCTATCCAAAGAGAGAAAATTCTGCCATTGTCATACACACACACACACAAAATTATTAATGCCAAAATTTCAAACTGGTATGAAACTGATGGCTAATAATATTCCTGCATCTGAAGTGATCAAAACATCTTTTCTTTCACCACTTCTAACTTGTTCCAGAATGTGCACATTGTAGTTGTGGGAAGTAACCTCCTTTCTCTACATCACAGAAATGAATAATTTTCATTAAGGACATTTCTCCCCAGTCACCAAAAATTATTACACCACCTTCACTTTTGCACTTAGTTCAATTAGCAACAATAGAAATGTATAATCAGAATGGGAAATGGAAACAATATTTATAAATAACCTACATTAATGTATTGAAACTTTCACACTACTCCATTTACTTACATAACACTGGACATGTTTCAGAAGCTATTTGCTTCCATCAGCATTACAACAGTGTTATGTAAGTAAATGGAGTTAGTGTGAAAACAGTTTGAATACTTTAATGTAGGATATATTACCACTCCATTCGTATACAGTTTCGTAAGTACATTTTATTCTTTGAAATATTTATTAAATTTTAAAACTTCCAATCCCCTGTACAATGGTGTTAAGTTTGTTTGAAAACAAAAGATTTAGATGACAATGCCATCAGCAGCATCAGTGAAATGCTGAGTGATATGTTATTACTCATATAATGTCACAGGTAAAGTGACGTTTACTCCTAGCATGATTTTAATGGTTGAGCAAGTGTTAAACATTTTTGTTCTGAAGAAGGGGAGGGGTAATGGTGACTGAAGGTGACTGTTTATTCTTGAGTTTCAGTTTCCAAGCAGAATATATTTCTATGTTTATGTTTGGGGGTACTCTTATATCTCCAGAGTTTCCATTCTCAAGATTAAACAAGCACTTCAGTCTTTACTACCTCCCCTCCCTAACATCAAAAGCCATAAACACTTGCTACACCATAAAAAGCATATTGGTAGGCTACGTCACATCATCTGTAACATTCCCATGATGCTGCACAAAACATTGTCAGCAAAGCCTTTAAAATTATAAAAACAGTACTTGGTTATGGCATAACATTGATTAGGTACAGATACTGTATATTTTTAATAGTGTTAAATGTAAAATATATTTTCAATCTAATCCATATTTTTATTACTGTGGACATTATTAATATATAAAATGAAATGATAAAACTGGGAAAGGAATTTTTGGGGGGGAAGAAATGTTCCAGAATTATATTTAGCTACCTACCATATGCCACTGATGAGGGTTGAGGAAAAACTTCGTCAGTGAGAGACAAGATTTGAACTAAAGACCTCCCACTCACAAATCTGTGCATCGGTCCTGGTGGTTTAGTGGTAACCACACTTGCCTCCTAAACCCAAGATCGCAGGTTCAATCCCGGCCAGGATCGATGGATTTTTTTTTTTACATATGGTTTCCTTCAGAAGGGAAGTAAAGCCATGGATCCCATGTTGTAGATTTACAGCATGTAAATGAACCTCAAGTTTGAAAGAAGAGGCTTCTGAGCAAAATTTATTGACTGTTTCACACCCTGAATTGAATGGGATGCTGATGACCTGAAATGTTTAAGAGTGTCCATAAATAAACTAATTCAACAAATCTGTGCCTTACCAAACTCAATCATCCACATCAATATAGAGTTGAAAATAAATTTCAAAACTCCCACCATATAAATATAGGAGCATAAACACAGCTGGCAGAAGGAAAAACAAATGAGGTACAGGCACACATTTGGACATTGCTACAGTTTATAATCTCTGGACAAGTGCCTACTTTTAAAAGAAGTTGTGAGCAGAAGCTGATAGAAGACAAGACGTGTCTACATGTGCTCTGTGTGCAGTAGGTACAATGGGTGTATCGAGAAATCTATTGCATCGGAATTGGCCTTTTTAATAAAAGGAAAATTAAGGCTGGAGAAAATGGTTTCAATGATCAAGTGACCATGATTTGGTACGGCTTTGTGTTGATGGCTTTATTAGTGATCGGCGGAGTGGAATTAATCCCTGTCCAGAAATGGAGCAGGTCATTGGAATACTAAAGGGAATATAAGAAGAAATTACTGAATTGAGAAAGATGGAGAAGAGGCTAGAAATGAGAATAAGCAGATTAACTGAAGATATGTGAGAGATTGTTGTAAGCTATCAACAAAGAATGGAACAAGATCTTGCAAACCAAGATGGAAGGATAAAAGGATGGAAAAAGCGGAGGCAATAACAGAAAAGTAAAAATTATCATTTTTGGAATACAGGAAAGTAGAGAGAACGGAACATGGAAGAGGTTGAAGAAATATTTAAGGAAAAGCTGGGGATCCAACTACAGGGCTGGGAAATAGGTGACTCCTTTAGAATAGATAGAAAAGGAGTTAGACCGAGGCCGATACTTTTCAAGTGTACTAATGTGAAATTTAAATGGATGGTGCTGGAAAGTACAAAAAAAATTCATCGAGCAAGATTATGGGAAAGAAGAAAGGGAATATAGGACTACTTTACTGAAGCAAATGAAATAAAACCAATGAAGAAGGCAAGATTGTATATGTTAGAGGTTTGAATCTGTTCATAAATGGAAAGAAACAGGACATGAATGGATGAAATACAATAGCTGCAGTCTCAGCCAGCACAGAGAATCAAAGTCCAGAAATTCAAATTGGCAGCAGAGTAAAAGAAATGGCAGAGAAAGATGAACAGCTGACGACATCACCACGATGCATCGTATAGTCTCAACAGTTGCAAGAGGATGTGAACAGAGAAGCACAGGGTGCTATGGCTGGTCTGAATATGTGGAGGGAGGTGGGGTTGAGTGTAGTCTCCACGCCTGGGGGAAGTATTATGCAGGTAGAGGAACAGAGTCGCATCAGACAAAGAGATGAGACTTAGAGAAGCAAGCGAAGTTGGAGCACTATAGGTTTGGGAGAAAGGATTCAGTGTAGGGAGTGTGTACCTTATCTATAGTATGCTGGAATGTTGAAGGTTTAATAGCAAAAATATGAAATGGTGACATTCATCAGATAATGAAGTGGGCAGATGTGTTAGCAGTGGTAGAGGCATGGATATTAAATGATTCTGTCATCACTGTCACTGGGTATGATTATTATGGAAAAAAAGGGTGAAGGAAATGGTTGGGTGTCTGGTGGCATAGGGTTATTTGTTAGAAGAGATAATAGTTTCAAAATTAAGGTTGAAAAGAACCTTAAGGTTGAGGTGATAAAGTGCTGTGGTGTATATTCAATTATGTATGTGGAAGAAGTACACATGTGCATTTACATATTGTTTATAATCCACCTAGATCTTCAAGCTTTCATGATTCAAATTTGTTTATTACATTCAGACAAAACACTGAAGAACTACAGGATAATGCTAGTGGGAGATCTAAATGGAAGAATAGGGGAAGAACAGATCAGGGTAGATTTTAATGCCTGAGGTCCAATAACAGTAAATTTACAGAAGCTTTGAAGTAATGATAAAGTTTTCAATAATGAGGGCAAAAAATTAATAAGAGTTACGTGAAGAGAACTTCTTAATGTGTAATGGAGTAAAAGGGAAAGATGAGGGGGCAGAATTCACTTTTGTAAATAAAAATGGGCAAAGTGTTATAGATTATATGTTATATACCTTAGGGTCTGGATAGGTATATAGTTGGCTCTGAGATTATGGATATGATAATAGCAAGTAATCACTTCCCATTAAAAATGGAGATTCAAATGATAGAAGATAGTAGGAAGGAGCAATATTTCTGATTAGGTATCAAGTTAAAACACTACAGATGGATAAAAGACTTAGCTGAAATGTTCCATACAAAGTTAAATCAGGAAATGGAGTATGGGGAGCAGATATTTGTCAGCATTATTAGAAGATAGAAAAGTTGAAGAATATATTTTTAGTATAGAAGAGGCCGTTAAAAAGGCAGAAAACTAAATTAAAGTGCTTGAGGGGAGGTTAAAAGTGAATGATAGCTGGTATGATAAAGAATGTGCAGATACAAGAAGATAACAGAGGGAGCTAAAACGCTGGGGACAAACAGGAGAGGAGATAAATAGGGGCAATCACCTTGTAGAAAGATGGGGAAACAGGTACTTATTACAGGTAAAAAAAAGAAGAGTGGGGAGAGAAGAATTTTTTTTTGAATGATTTATTTATGGATGCTCTTTAACAGCTCAGGTCATCAGCATCCCATTCAACTCAGGGCGTGAAACGGCCCACAAATTTTGCTCAGAAGCCTCTCTTTCACGCTTGAGGTTCTTTTTTGTGCCGTAAATGTACGACACGGGACCTACGGCTTTACTTCCCTTCCGAAGGAAGCCATACTTAGGATTTTTACGCCCCGAAAAAATTCATCGGCCCTGGCCGGGTTTGAACCCGCGACCTTGGGTTTAGGAGGCAAGTATGGTAACCACTACACCACCAGGACCGACAGGGGAGAGAAGCTTAGCCAGAAATTAAGTGAGGCAGCGAAGAAGAATGACAACAAGGCAATTTGGGCTATGATGGGTAAAATGTGCAAAAGAAAGGGAGGGGATTATGTGATATCACAAACAGAATAGTATAAGTTTTTTCAGGGTCTTTTGGGAGTAAAAACTTTGGTTATTGAAAATAATTTGAATAGTGATAATTTATGGAAAATATACTTGTTAGATAGCAAAATTACTTCAAGTGAAGCTTTGGAACAAATTAAAAAGTTAAGACCTAACAAAGCATGTAGAATAGATGGAATATCAGGGGAATGTTGAAAAGCTTGGGAAGAAGGCCTTAACATATTAAACATATTGGGGGGGTTACTGAATGTAATCTTTGAAGCAGGAAAAAAATATTAAAAAATTGGAGAGTGGGAATTTTTGCCACCAATTCATAAAGGTAAAAGTGATATTAGGAACCCAGCAAATTATAGAGGAATTAGTTTATTTTCAATTATTAGGAAAGTTTTCACTTGAGTGTTAGCAAAAAGATTACAAGAAAGGGCAGAGAAAGAAAAGAAAATTTTAGTATTTCAATCCGGTTTCAGGAAAAGTAAAAGAACAGTTGACAATATTTTTATAATTAGAACATTAGTCGAAAATATCTCAGTAACAAAAGAGGTAGAATCTATTTGTTGTTTCTGGACTTGGAAAAAGCTTTTGACACAATTTCTAGAGAAGCACTTTGGATTAAACTGAGAAAGAAAGGAATAACGAAAATTAATTTTGTATTAAATATGAAAGAGAGGATTACAGAAAAAATATCAAACAATGTAGGTCTAAGACAAGGATTTAAATTAAGCCCAGTTCTCTTCAATCTATTTATTGATGACGTACTAGAAGAAATTAACAAAGTTAATGTAGATTTGCCAAATATAAATAATATAGAAATACCAGGTCTACTCTTTGCAGATAATATGGTAACAGGTTCTTTACCATGTGTAGAATTAAAACAATCATTGGAAACTATAGGCACATTCTGTAGAGAATGGGGGCTTAAGATAAATAAAACCAAACTAAGATTGTGGTGATGAAAAAATGTTTTAAATTAAAATAGCAAAAATGGTGGTGGGAGGGCACAGAAATGAAGTTGTCAAGAAAATTGATTATTTAGGTGCTAGATTGTCTCGCAATGGGGAATGGACGATCAAAAAAGGAAAACAGTAGCTGAAGCAAAAGGAGCCACGTGTGTAATCTTTTGTTTACACATGTAGATCTTGTGTAACAAAATACCAAATGTGCAAGTAAAATAGTTAGAAAGAATAAATGGTTCAATAGTGCAGAGCAGAATGATGTATGGAATGGAAATTTGGGGGCCAGTTGAAGGATCAAAAGGAATAAATATGATAAAGGGCCAGTTGAAGGATGGAGAGGGATAAATATGATAAATAGATTATTTTGTAGAATTGTTCTAGGCTTACCTAGATCTTCACCTAATGAGGTTGCACTAATGGAACTAGGAAGATTGGGCTATAAAAGCAAGGTCATAGAAAGAGTATTGAAATATTGGTATAGAATAGGGAGACTAGAGGAGGAGAATATTATTATTCAGTGTTTGGTAGCACAAGGAAAAATTAAGAGGAGAGAAACTTGGTTATCTAAAATCCAAAATATCCTACAGGAAGCAGGCATGGAACTAGTATGGTATGAGGGAGAAAGATTGGGTAAAGGATTTTGGAAAGATAACAATAAGAATTGAGGATATGGAAAAACAGGAAATATGGGCAAATCTTAACACCAAAATTATATATTACACTAAAAATGTGTGGAAAAGAGAAAGATATATTGAAATTTGTGACAAGGTAGTTAGGGAAGGGCTTGGCAAGGTTTAGAACAGGAGTAAAATATTTAAGTGAATTAAAAAATGGATACACTAAGGGGATATGTCCTATCTGTGAAGAGCCAGATAGTACTTGGCATTGTATACTAGAAGTAAGCAAACCAAGTTTTGGAGAACAGTTCCTATTACGAAAGTAGGAAAACCACCAGATGAAATAAGAGGTAGAAGAATTTTAAATTTAAAATCAGATGAAAATATTAAGGAACTGGGAAAATACATAGGCAAGATAAGACAAAAATGATTATGGGTGTAAAATACTTAGGAAATGTGCTTGGGAATAGTATTGTCAGATAGTGAAAGGAGGATGAATGAGTAGGGGAGGGTATGGGACTAGTTATCTAGTATTAGTTAAACAGGATGCTTATATACCCATAACCAGGGTATTAGTGTGTATAAGGTCTTAAGGAACAAGCAACTCTTTAAGGACAGAAATTTGTGCAAATGGGTTTAATTTAAAAAAGAAAAAAAAAAAAAAAAAGAAGGTTTAGTATGTAGGAAATATAACTTAATATTTGAATGTATAAATTACTTTTAATGTTGTGCTTTGTTTTCATTGGATTGGATCCAGATTTCCTGGATATTCCGGTAGGTAGCTGCTGATCAACCAGGGACTGGAGGGCTGAGTTAATCAAATTGGAATACATTTTGATTGCAGTCAGTGCCTTTTGGAATTGCTGAAGGCACTGTTCCTAATTGTTATACTTAAATGTATTCTTTTTTTTTATTTGTGTTTATTTTGTTAAAACAAATTATGAAATAAACACTACTACTACTACTACTACTACTACTACTACTACCACCACCACCACCACCACAACCACCACCACCACCACTACCCACTACCACTACTACTTTGAAAAACGAACCTTTTTCTTTATGCACACTAATATGGAAAAACATCAGTCTACACCCAATGATAGCAAAAGCTGCAAAACTTATAAAAATATTGCAAAAAGTTACGTAAAAATATAGCATTAAGCAAGAGGAGATAAACAGGCTGTTCAAAGCATAATTCACCCATCACCCTGCAGAAGTGTGTGGACTTTTATAGTTGAACTCAGATCAAGAAGGAAAAAATGGCAGTGTGATGAAGTGAAGAGGTAAAATTGGTGATGTCATGATTGTTACCGACAGCAAAAAATGCACTAGTTACCAGTGCACAGAAGAAGAAGTAAAGGGTAAAGTTGAATTATCTTTGTGAAACTTTGAAATAACCTAGAGGTTCAATTAAGACTGTGATCACACACATGCTGACAATTCATAACAATTTTAAAATGTAAAATGTAACATTAGTGGCCTTATTTCTACATTACATTACTGTTGCACTAAAGTATATAAAGTAAAGTAAAATTATAATGCATCAGAGTGGGGGATGATTAACCATGGAATGCCTCAAGGATCTGTTCTGGGCCCTCTTCTTTTTCTAATATTATATATATTATAAAAAATATATAATATAATATATATAATATAATATATATAATATTAGAAAAAGAAGAGGGCCCAGAACAGATCCTTGAGGCATTCCATGGTTAATCATCCCCCACTCTGATGTTGATCTCTCCTTATCTATCCAAGATGTAGGAAATACTGTTCTAATTGCAGATGACACAAGCACATTGATAAATGGAAAGAGCCTTAATGATTGTGCCATTAAATTAAATCTGGTTCTCAGTTTATTGTGTGTATGGTTCAAAGCAAACAAATTCTCTAAATCTAGATAAAACAAATGTTATGAAATTCATTACTCACAGATGTCCAGATCCACAATTACAGATAGGATATTATAACAGTGTACTTTCACAAACCAAATATATTAAATTCCTTGGTTTAATAATTGATAAACATCTGAATTGGAAAGATCACATTGATCTTATTACACCTAAACTTAGCAGTACATGCTATGCAATACGTGCATTAGTAATATTGGAGTCAATTAAGACTTTAAAACTAGTTTATTATGCTTATTTCAACTCAATAATGAAGTACGGTTGAATATTTTGGGGAAATTCAGTTAAAAGTGAACATGTCTTCCTGTTAGAGAAAAAAGTCATACGAATAATTGCTGGTACACGTAGCAGACATCATGCAGAAACCTCTTTAGGAAATTCAAAATTTTAACTCTTCCTTGTGAATATATTTTATCCTCATGAACTTTTATATAAGAAATAAACAAAAATGTGTTCAAAATCAAAATATACATGACATGAAAAATATACAAAAAGCAAATCTACATCACCCAATTTCAGCACTTTCATGCCATCAAAAAGTCATTTATTATGAGTGCATTTTAGTATACAATGCTCTTCCCTCTAGCCTAAAAGCCTTAATAAACAATGATAATTCCTTTAAATCTGCTCTTAGAAAATACTTATGTAAAAAGGTCTATTATTCTGTAAAGGAATATATGAGTGACACTATTATACTGCACAACATATAAATGTATATGTAAACATGTATATAATAAAATTTGTATGATTAAGTGGCATGGCTGTTTTTGTTGTTTGGTTGAGTTGTTCTAGGTGTTGTTTTTTATCTTTATTATAATTATTTATGTAGATGCAGACAAATTTTTGTAAATATAGATTGAAAGCTGCTGTGGTAATTGTATATGACAAGTTCTATGTTCGTAGGTCTCTGTGGCTGCTCCATGAACTCATTGAATGCTCAGAGAACTAACTAACTACAACTGTTGGTAACTCTGGAACAACAGCTGAAGTTGATGCTGGTAGGGGAAAAATGAAAGACATGCAAGTGAACAATGGTGACTATTATGTTACAGCATATATTGCAGAAAATAAAGGAATTAATATTAGATAAGGGCAAATAAAAACAATTAAGATACGTACAATATCAAATATTTGTTGAGATGACTTTAATTAAAATTAATAAGCAGAGTATAGTTGACACCAGGAAATTAATTTAAAAAAAAAAGGCATTTAAGAACGTAGTAATACCAATACACAAATTAAATATTCCTTAATTGTAGACTTTAGCCTTCATTAAGGATACATATTTTTACAAAAGTGTGGGATGATACAATAAAATACGTGCCAGGATATTAAGTCTAAGTATTTTTATAAATAAACTGTACACTCAGCTGCAGAACTCAATTTTATTAATTATAATATTAACTTTAACGAATATTTTTAACTGTTTGTTGACAATCTTATTCAAAATGTATTTGACTGCGAACAAATAAAGGCTACTGGTTGATCTTATGTTTTCATGTTTCTTTATAATGAATGTATTATATTCCAACATTACCCATTTTGTCTCTAGCATGGCCAATCATTCATCTTGTAGTTTGCTAATTAACTGCCTTATTACTAACTTTGTGCGAAATAATTCATAATTTTTTTCTATTTACCAAATGCAAAGTCAAGCCTCACCTTATATCAGTAAGCATATAGACTGATGAATTCTATTGGCCTGAGTTAATGGTCACTGTGGCTACAGCAGTTTTCTAACCTGCTTCATGAAATGTATGTTTGATCTTAAACATAGACTTTAAACTTATTTTCTTCCTGAAAAAATAGCAAATGCCACATAGTTTATACAATACATAATGTACTCTCAAGAATTGTTGAATTGAATGAGCGCATTCTTTTCGAGCCTAACCTTTCCTCCACTTGATATACATAGATATATACATAGCTTCGTCAAAGAGAGTTTTTCTGAAAAGGATACGGCATAAGTTTCTTGCATTTTATTGAATATATCACCCAATTCTGAGTGACCGCTGGCACTTCATATAGTTCCTTGGCATCGCAAATGTCATTTTCCGAAGGTTCTTCTCCAAGGATGCAATGAGTCACAAAATCCGAAAAATAGTTCATCCGTTCTCCTCCTCCATCATGAAGAAGACTAATTACCTAAAATTACACCAAGAATTGTCAAATCCCTCATTTATTTATGGTTCGCCAATTCGGGCTCTTATTGATGAACCTTTCATTACCTTTTCATGTGCCTTTCCACTTACGTAGAATTTTATATTCTTAAAAATAGGTTCTTCTATTTTTAATTCCTGAAGCTTATTCCAATAATCATTCATCTCTTAACTTTATTTTATAAAATAATATGTAAATAAAAACGAATTAATATATAAAATCTTCAACACTCCGCCCTTCCCGGCATTATGCGAACTTCAGTTCTAGCACCAGATGGCTCTCTATACGTAGATTTCAAATTTAACTCCCTCTCTTCCAACCAAAATTAACTTTATTACCACCTGAACCTTTATATCGAATTTCGATGGATAAAAAGGTCAAATTCTTAATCCTCTAAACTCTTTTAAAACACCAGTGTGCTCAATCACCGTCAATGACAATAAAATTGACTGGCTCAAAATTCTACTAAAAATGTGACCGACATCCGTTAAACTCCTTACCCAGTGAAATACATTGCTGTTTTATATAATATTCTTTTCAAACTACTTAGTTTTGTTGCCTCAACAATAGTAAAGCCTTTGGATTAGGCTGAAGTATGAGAGATAATTCAATGCTTTAGAGATCGATACTACTTGCTGTCTTGAGCGGAAAATGGGATTTGATTCCCGCCAGGATCGTCCACCCAAACAGGTTTTCCTCAGTTCTCATCAATGTAAATGTAATCAATTGTCATTTCAAAGGCTAATTAACAATCTAATCTAAATTCAAATACTGGAGTGGCACCTCTTAAATTTGGGCCGGCAAAACTTCCCAAATGATATACCAACCTATTATTCCATTTAAAGTAATCATATCCACCCCGTGTGATGACTTGGTGCGAAAATGCGCGTTACAACAGTTACACCCAAAGAAACTCCATTGTGTGGTGGTGGTCTTATGCTTTATTCGGGACAAAAATCACTGGCATGTTTGTTTTCTCCTTTACTGGTCAATGCACATAAGATCCGCCATAAGCAAAGGGATTCTACAAGACCTATCAGTGATGAATGTTATTAAAAAAAAATTAGAACCAGTATCTTTTTCTATTTGACTCCCATAGTAAAGTTGTAGGCCAGAGCAGTATGCTCATATAAAATTAACATTTGAACACAATGCTACATATTTTTCATGTTGTTTCCACTTTCCTCCAACTTTTGATTCAGAACACTTTTACCAATTTAACAAGAATGAAGGAGTTTCTAACATGATCCTAAAAAGACAAATTGTTATTCCTAAAGGTCTGTTGCTTTTAAGTAGTTTTCTGATAGATGCTTCCACTGTCTTATAAGGGGTGCAGCATGTATAGCACCAGTTCTTGCCATTAAGAAGTTGTCTCAGTCTGTAGTTACAACATTCTAATTGCCACCATTACTTTTTATTATTTTTAATTTCATACTTACATATTTTCTTTTTGCATTGAAAGGGGCTGCATCCTTGATGTACTATGACAAATTCTGTATTATACAATCAAATCACCTGTAAATAAGTTTTAACGAAACATCTCATTCAGTAACTATTAACACATTCAATATAGGCACTTTTCACATAAACGTACCATCAAAAAAATTAGTGTTCTTAAAGCTACTTCTTAAAGTCATTTCTTTCACTGCTCTGAGTCATGTGGGACTCAAGACCAAATTAAGAGTAATCCCTAACTTGTTTAGTCCAGGTAGTTTTGAGTGATTGCTTCTCAGCTGATGCAATCTTCTGTTAAGAAGAGAATGATCCAAAATTTTACTACAGTATCTTTATTTCCTTTTAGCTTTCGCATATATTTAGATTTACCACCTGGGTATACCATCTTTAAAATTGGTGTTTTATTGGTTTGTTTTGTCACTGAACTGCATGCACAGTGAGTTCAATATTAATTTTACAATACACAAAGCTTTTAACAATTGATTTCCAAAATTGTACTTTTTTCCTTCTGATTATACACACTGCTCATTACTAAAATATTCTTTTGGCTGGAACTGGAAGACAGAATATGTTTAATTGATTATTCAGGTATAGTTGAGGCCTTAGGGTCTTTCATTCCACTCGTGTATTCTAGGTCACATGATAGATTGTCTTTTCGGTCTTGAAATGGTTGAACAATTCTACCCATGTTTACGGAATATCGGAATCCACACAGTGAAACTTTTGTTAATCTTATTTTGATTTAAAGTAAAACACTCAAAATCATGTCGTCCCATTAAAACTCTCTTGAAGTTTCACAAACACACTTATAAAAGTAATTTTGGTACATGTTTCGTGAGATACATTCCTCACATCGTCAACCAAAACGATGACTGAGGAGTCAATTTCAGCAAAGTATGTATGTTATTATGTTTGCTCTGGTGGTCTGTTAATGAACTTAAACAATATGTTGTCTGCTTCAGGTATATCAAAATTCATAAGTTTGTATTCATTTCCCCCCCCCCCATATATTAAGTTCTTTTGGGTGTTGAATTGTTTTTAGTAATGTTATGTCCTTCTCTATTTCATGATTTTCATTCCAAAAATGTGCAGCCACTGCTGATTTTTCTACTTGTTTGTGCCTAATATTTCTCCAGTGTTCCTTTAATCTTATCCCCAGATTTCTGTTTGTTTTTCCTATGTATATTTTGCCACAATCTTTGCAATTAATTCTACATATACCTGAATTTTCTTCTTTTTTGTTTAATTTTATTTAGATTTAATAATTTACCAACACTATATCTGTTTATTGGTGCCAGAGTAATGTTATACTTTTTGAAAATTTTTTGGAATTTATGGTTAACATAAGGGTATATGTGAATTTTTGATAAGTATTTTCTTTAAGTGAAGAACTGAATGTAGTGATTGGTTTAATTTCCTTTTTAATTTTTTATCTACTATTTGTTTTTAAATCCATTAATTTCTGCTGTGTGTATTATTCCCTGTATTCTTCTTTACTGAGTGGTGTATTAACTAGCCTATATGTCATACTATTGAATGCTGCTTCCTTGTGGGGTCTGGGGTTGAAACCTTTTGCTTTTATGTAATTGTCGGTATGTGTGTCCTTTCTGTATATACCAAATTCTACATTTTTATTCCTTTTTATTATCCTTAGGTCCAGAAAAAGTAAAGTATTATTAACCTTGGTTTCCATAGTGAATTTTATGGTTTTTTCTTGCAAGTTCAACAGTTTCAATGCATCTTCTATGAATCTATCTTCTACAATGGCAAACACACCATCTACATATCTGTATGAATATGTATGGGAAGGCTCTCGTTATATGTGTTTCAAAATAGCTCATGAACAGATCAGCCAAAAATGGAGATAGTGGACTAGCCATCATTAAACCTGATTTTTGTTTATAAAACTTTCCTTCAAATGTGAAGTAAGCTTGGTTTAAACATAGTTCTGAGTTTTACATATTCTTTTGTGTGTGTTTCAGCAATGTTGTTAGACAGTAGCAATTTTTTTTTAACAAATTCAGGGTTTTCTCTTTTCTTGGTGAGCAACTGAAGATGGGAGAGATTCTCCTGAAATGCGTCTTACTTTTATGTAAGTGGAGTTTAGTGTAAAAAAAATTAATACGTATTTTTAGGATATATTACCACTCCATTGTCAACAGCTTCGTTAAGTACAATATTTGTATTTATTTACTATTAAAGTTCAGGCATTTTTTTCGTTAAAATAGGCAGGCAAAAAGGCACTGAAAATAGGTAGTAATATATTTAAATTAGTTATTTATTAAAAGTGAAAATAGGGAGTGATATCACTCATTATTGATGAAAATAGGTATATAAGAAAAAATAGATATATAAGAATCACATGTGATAATGAAGTACTTTAATTATCACATGATTAAAGTACTTAAACTTACTTTTATTGGTTACAAGCATCAAGATTATGTTTTTAAAGAATCAACTGTCATCAGCCACTTGCGAGAGAGAACATTTTTCATCATGGGGGAAAAAAAAAAAAACATTGTACTTCCACTGAAGTAAATTGGAGCATATTTTTAACAAAGTTATTTTGGAAGGACTCATACCAGTTACAGCAGAACTTCACCTTTCAGAACATCACAAATCTGTTTTTCTAGGTCCACTTTAGCACTCCAACTTCAACATTACTTGTAGCACATTATAGGGTGTGTTATAAATCCCAGATCATTGCAGAGTTCTTCATGGTACAACAACTTTTTACCTTGCAAACTGAAGCAGTTTCATCTTCTGATACATCAAGTACCTTGCATATCTTGAGAAGTGTTGAGTTATAAAGTACTTTTTTCATGATTAATAGACTTTTCACATATTTTACAAAAGAGCATAGCTCCATCAGAAAAATGTACCTCCAACCAAATTTGCAAACATAGCCACACAATTTAATACTCAATGATGAACTTAATTTCAGCATGATAAATAATTCACCACAAACATTCAAGTTGCCTTTTACAAGTTCAACAGCAGACTAATGGCTCATTTGTATATTTTACCTATTAGAGATAATCAATTTTATTTCTTTCTCTGCTCCTTATCTCTTTGAAATTGCAAAAATATAATTGGGCATTGTCATCATAAGATACATATGAGAGACAATTGGTAATGGAATTGGAAATATTGTCTGCATGTTGACCAAGACAAAGTAAAGAATTTTGAATAGTTACTAGCAAATGAGCAAAAGATGAACAGTGGTTTTTGGTTGAGTTAATTTTCGGTTATGTACTTAAAGGGGAATCAGGTTAGTATCTCTCTTACTTCCATACTGAACACATTGTAGGAACGGTTTATTGCACAGCTGTAGCTCTCTCATCTTTCTCATTTGCAACTGTTTGTTACATTTATGCAGTTGAGAAGTTATTCATACCAAAATTTTCTAGAATTGTCTTGTGCAGATTGATACTAGGTCATTCAAGGACTACTCAAAATTATAGTACTTTCCTCATCCTCTTTATTTCCTGGTATTTGTATGCCTCAGGTAACCATGTAGTCCTTTCACTAATGAAGATTCCACTATTTAAAGTTAAGAGCTTAAGTGAATGGGTTGAGGAGAAAGCTTTTGACTGCTTGAAAAGAAATAAATGTATAACAAAATTCTCAATAGATATTTCACATACTATCCAACTTACCACAACAAAACAAGTTTTCCATCATTGGCTTTTGTTGGTTTTGATTCCTCTAACGTCTGTAGATGCTAAATGTAACTAAATTTTAATGGTTTTGGTTGTGTATCAGGACTAAGGCCTAATCCTTGACCTGTTCACCTCACAAATTTAAGAAGATATTCAAAGAACTTGTAATAATGTTAGCGGCAAAGAACAAATATAATTAGTTATTTTGTATCAGGGATTTTCACAGTCAAATATATTGGGAAGCAGCCAGTGGGACCAAGCTGAAGAAGGAAGCAATTGCCTTTGAAACATGTCCAAGCAAGTGGAACAAAATTAGTGAAATTTGAATGATTTCATAAGAATAGCAAATATATCAAGAATTTATTAGGTTGCACAGTAAAAGACATCATATCAAAAGAACAGAAATCAGAAATTTATGAATCAAATGTGCATATTGTGATCAGAGATCAGAAAAATGAAAAGAAATTTGGAAATTCAGAGAAAACACTTTAGGAACATTTGTTTTAAGCAGGTTGATAAATCAGCAGTTCACTTTTGGATCAAAAATCATGAAATTAAATCAGAGGCTAAGCTGCTGAGCCCAAATGGAGCTATCCACTTGGAAAAAGGTTTTCATTATTAAAAAATGCAAAAAACATAATGAATTTTAGTTTTCCTCCTAATCAGCAAGTTCATACTAAACCACCAGACATCATCACAGAGCATCCTGGTATCCAGCCACCAATTTGAGTAGCAGTAGTCAGTCAACAGCTGATGATGAAAGCAATTGCTTCTGAAACATATCTTAGTGTTATACAAGTAAGTAGAGTTGGTGCGAACATATTGAATACATTAATCCAGAATCATTAAGGTTTGCTCATGTTTTTCACTCCCGAAACATGTCTTAGTTTTATGTAAGTGGAGTTTAGTGTAAACAAGTTGAATACATAATTGTAGAATTTTTTCTGAGTTGAAATATTTAGAACACTCTTTATGGATTCACTCACATGTGATTTACTCAGGACATTTTGTGGAACAATTATTCTTTAAGTCTTTTAACAGCTGATTGTGTGGACAATTGTTCTTTAAGTAATTTAACAGCCGATTATGTGGACAATTGTTCCACAAAATATTTGCTGAGTAAATCTCATGTAAGTGAAACCATAAAGAGTATTCTAAATATTTCAACTCAGAAGAGTTTATTAATGTATGTTTCACTGTGTTTGATTCCAAATTACAGCTGATTGTGTGGACAATTGTTCTTTAAGTCATTTAACAGCTGTTATGTGGACAATTGTTCCACAAAATATTTGCCGAGTAAATCTCATGTAAGTGAAACCATAAAGAGTGTTCTAAATATTTCAACTCAAAAGAGTTTATAAATGTATATTTCATTGTGTTTGATTCCAAATTAAATTAATATTGAAGCTCTTTATAAGTTTATCTCAAGACCACTGGAGTCAGCCCAGACACCAACCAATCCAACTTAAACAAATGATCCAAATCATTTAGCAGATGAGGATGTGGATGTCCTGAATAAATCTCCAGTAAGTGAAATCAAAAAATGTGCGTTTAAATAGTTTAACTCAGAAGAGATTATTAATGCTTGTTACACTATGTTAGATTCCAAATATAATTAATGTTATGATTTTAAGTGTCTGCTTATATTTTGTGGTTCATATACATAGTCATAACATTCACATCTTTGATACTTCTCCTTGATCAGAGAATGGAAAGCAATAAATTATGTGTAAAAATTATCAGAATTATCTGCATTATTTAAAAAACTTTTGTACATGGCAAAAGTATACTTACAATTTTTTTGAAAATATTTCCTTTAAGTGGTTATTTGCCAGAAAAACACAAAATGATGGAATCAGTTCTGGAAGCACATCAAGTGAGGCATACTGCTTTAATATATTAGTATGAGGTACACTATCATTAATGGCCAGCTACAACTGCGTGCTAATGCTGGATTCCACAATTACTAATAGATCAGGAGAAAAAATAATTAATAACAAAAGAAAGAAAAGATATGATTGTACATAATTCACTTATGAACAAGAAGATAAAGCATTTTTAAGATTCAATGTTGCAATGGATGAGATCTGAATGCACTATGCATTTCAACCAAAACAAAAAGGATTTTCATGCACTAGTGTCACTCTTTATCTTTGATTCAAAGAAAGCAAAAGCTATGTTTTCTAGGGCAAAAGTATGGTTAAATTTTGGGGGATATATGGGGTATTTTGTACATAACTTTTCTCACAAAACAAAAACAAGTGACATATATGCAAATTACTCAAATCTCCTCTCAAGGGCCCAGCAAAACAGTAATCTTTAATAAGAAAATTTCCACTTTTGTCCTCTTTCATCCATTTCCTATAAGACAAAGCTTACTATGTTATCTGCTCACATGATGCAGATAACATAGACACTGATGAAATATTTTCTCATTCCTCCAGATTCCTCCTTCATTTATTTCAAATCTTAAAGGAAGTTTTGGAGACTGTAATGGAGTCATATAACAAATTCAAGTGCGATGTCTGCAGCTGTTTCCCCTCCCTCCTTCCCAAGTGGAATCTAGAAGCTACTGAACTAATTGCACCAATGAATTGCAAAGAAGGATACTACACTGAACAATGACCTAAATCAATGACTTTCATTTATTTTTTTCAGTATTCATTAATTATCCTTTATACTTAAACATACTTATACTTAGTTTTAATTGCGGGAATCTTCACAATGAAATATAGTATAATATTGTAGTAGAACCATGCTGATGATGAAGGCAACATGCTTGAAACATGTCCAAGTATGTGGAACAAAATTAGTGAAATTTGAATGATTTCCTCATAAAGAAAAATTGCATTAGTAAACCTTATACTTTTTTGATATCTTAGCTTTTTATTTCAACACCTTCTCTGAACAAATTTATTGCAGTACTTCTTGTGTGTTCTGTAGCAGATTTCTGCATTAAATTACATTTTCAATTAATATCTTGTCCAACTGTAGGCTTTTTAAATGTAGCATACATACATATACAACAAGAAAGAAAATGAGAGCACTAACAATAATGCTGTAACCAGAGGTTTACACAGGGCTTAAGTTTGAATACATTGTATGAATATATGCAATTGATATTTTTCTGGTTTAGAAATTCAGGAGCCTTTTGAAATTAGTATTACTGGAAAACAGATATATGCATGTTTAGAACATATTACCATATTAACATGTATTTTGGAACTACACTAGCAGATTTACAGTAATGGAACATTACTTTCTTTTTAAAATTTGCCATTACTCAACTTCCTTTATATATATATAATACACAGCATTCCATAAAAATGGCAAGGAAAAAATTGCCTTTAAGCATTATACAAAACAAAGATTATCTGTAGCCTTAAAAAAGTCCTCATGGTAAAGTATTTTGCAATTCAATATCAAAAATGAAAGTTAACTCTGAGAAATGTTCTGAACAAGCTGAATAAGCAGTCTTTGATTTCAAGAATATAGTTAATAAATTACGGTTTTTATTCTTAGAGCCAGTGGCCAGAAATTATGATAAAAAGGCAATTTTTTTTTTTGGTATATCAATATGAAGAAGGAAATTTATATATTTGTTTGTAAAGGGAAACTTGCCTCCCTCGCAAGCATTATGTCTCAACATAAATCAAATGCATGGTTTTATTAAAAAAGCTCTTCTAACCTCACTAATATATCTGTGTCTATGCCATCTTTCACTTAATGCATTTTTAGCATGATCCCAAAGAAGAAAAATTTGTTGCTGTTGAACCAAAAAAAACTCCTTCATGCACTCAAAAAGAGTGGGAACTGTGTTTGTAATAAGATGGTTTGGAAGAGGATGCTTATAAGGAATAACATTAGTACCCAACTTTTGCCTGTTGTATCCTTTGTAATACAGATTTAGTTTCAAATTTAATTGAAATAATGCTCTAAACAACATACTATGATTAAAACAGCAAAATGCTATTAAAACTTTAAAAATCTGATTTACCATTTCTTTGTCTCAGCATTTATGGATGCTGTGATATTTGTGAATCTCTGTTCTTCAGATTCACATTAATAACAGGTAGAATTATTTTTCATGTTTCATCATTAGGAGATTAATATAACTACACTTTAATCCCGATTTGAGTGACTAGACAACAGTTAAATATTCTTTTATTGTTTATCCCATATAAATGAAACAACTACTAGAATTCAGTAACAAAAACAACCTTAATGTCACAAAAATAAAGTCTCTATTCTCTGTGAATAAAATCACAAAGATGTGCCATTAATTCATGAGGCTTGTCAGCATGAACCCAATGTCCTGCACCAGGAACAATTTCAAGCTTCGCAGCAGTAAAATCCTTCTGAATTACTGGAAAGTCTTCTTTCCTGCAATAGCAAAGTTCTTGCATAAAAATGTGTTTGCCTGGTAAGAATAATACAATCCATTAGAAAATCTTATACAGTGAAAATAATAGTTAAAATTTCATTTCATTTAAGTGAAATTACTTTTTACTCACTTGATACAAAATGCATTATTAGTGTGCCATCTAAATACTAAACATCATTATTTATTTTGTGCAGCTACATGTAACAGTTTTTGAAATAAGATTGTTTTCATTGTTTTCTCTCCAAAATATTATTGGATATATGCATTTACTTATAAAACAAGAAATGTTTTCTTTCTTTTATGTCCAAATCTCCTTTGGTTTCTAACAGAAAATTTGCTGAGGACTTTGCAGTTTAGATCACACAGTCAAACTACAAAAAAAAGTACACATATGTCATCTGTAGGCAGGTGGCACTCTTATAACTTTAATAAGGCACGTGAAGAAGAAAAATAAATTCTGCAACATGATTGTTGGTCAGTGATTAACAAAGGAGGAGGTCAACTGTCCTTGAAAAGAATGAACAATGAGTGAAGCTGGGTGTCAACTCAAACCATTGTTAATTTTTAGTTTCTTAAAACACTTCTTTTTATGATATACATGATTTTAAAATTGAGCAGAACAAAGCTTCTGGCCTAAGATTTTACCCATATATAGTGCATCCTGAAAAAATCCTCTTATTTAAAACACAAAACCAACTATAATGTTATAAATCTGCAATTTTATTCCTTAAAATCAGATGATTCTACTTTGATTAAGTACATTAATCAAAGCTTGAATGTTTTAAAAAATGCTTAGTTTTGGCATTCTAATGCTTCAGACTCAAATGCATAATTTTTCTATCTCTCATTTACACTGTGAATTTTACATCAGCTCAATCAAAACCTAACAAATATAGATCATGATGACAGATAAGGCTAATGAAAATCACAATATAAATACTGACACATAAGAATTAATATCCGAACATACATGAATATTCACACACCAAGTGTGATTCAGAAGTTTCCAGCTTGACCATGTTAGCTAGGTGATGGAATAAAAATACAGACATAATTTTTTAACATAATCTCCCTTTACTTAGATGCATTTCTCACATCTCTGGATTCATTTTTTAATATCCCTAAAAATAATTCCATAAATTTGTTAGCAAAATGTTAAAACACAGCATCCTTCAACTCATTTATTTGGTTTATTTATGGATGCTCTTTAACTTCTCAGGTCATTCAATTCAGGATGTGAAACAGCCAATAAATTTTCTCAGAGGCTTCTTTTTTCATGCTTAAGGTTCTTTTACATTCTGTAAATTTATAACATCGAACTCACAGCTTTACTCCAACTCATTATCATTTATGAATCTCCACCTTAAAAGGTCAGATTTCAGTTCTGAAAACAGGTAGCTGGGGGCAGGATCTTAGCTATATGATGGACGATTCAGCTTCTGGAAGCCAAATGTGTTTGCAGGAATCTTGTATATGGCAGCTGCTGACTGGTTAATTGTCATGCAGCAGACAAGTTCCTCAATCCTGCACTTCCCATCTCTTTTCCTTGATGGGATTGCATAATTGATGAAGTAGCTCAGAATTGTACTTCCCTACCACCACTAGATTCCTTCCTCTGAAGTCTCATCATCAGAATTCTTCTGCAGTTGCAAAAAATTGCTACCATAATTTCCATGGATGGAGTGATTTTGGCCTTTCTAAGGTGTGCTTCACCCTTCTTCCACCACTTCATGTAAGAGGTTCATAATACAGGATCACAATTTCATCTTTTATGATGATAGGTTCAAATACTGCCCTCTTGTTACCATGGTAATATAAATGATGGCTTGCAAAATTATGATATAATGATAAAGAAAGGTATCATCAGACACAGAAAAGATAAAATTGTAGAAAGGCAAAGAGAAATAAATTCATTGACCTTTGCAAATTAAATCCAATGGATATTTTAAATAGAAAGTATAGAGAAGATAAATTTGGGGAATATACCTTTAGTAATACAAATGGTTAGAACATAACAGAATATATACTAATGCCAATCAAGATTAGCTATGTATGTGGTAAATAATTTCTTCTTCTTTTTTTTATTTGGTTTATTTACGGAACCTCTTTAACATCTCAGATCATCAGCATCCCATTCTATTCAGGACGTGAAATGGGCAACAAATTTTTCTCAGAGGCCTCTTTTTTCAGGCTTGAGGATCTTCATCGTGCCATAAATGTATGACATGGGACCCATGGCTATACTTCCCCTCTGAAGGAAGCCATACTTAGGATTTTTACACCTGAAAAAATCCATTGGTCCTGGCCAGGATCAAACCCGTGATCTTGGGTTTAGGAGGCAAGTATGGTAACCACTATACCACCAGGACTGACTGAAAATAATTTAAAACTACTAGTTCTAGTAGTGGGCACTTTCCATTAATAGTAGATGTTAAACCTGAAGACTTAACAACTCATCAATTAGATTTTTAATTTTTAATAGTGTTTAATTCCTGCTTTTACTACTGAGGCACTACAGGCAGTGGACCTAATGCTACATAAGAAGAAATGATAAATTGAGAAAGTGTTTTTTTTTTTGAAAGGAAAAAAACATTCCAGGTCTAAGTTTAGGGTATCTCCCTGGCATTTGTCATTTATGACTGAGAAAAATTTGAAAAAAATTTAGTTAGAGAGGATGGTCCTGGCAGGAATTGAAACCCAGACCTGTGCTGACGAGTCTGCACTTTAATGCCATCTGCCACTCATGGTATCAATTAGATGATGTTTGATGAAGAATGTAATTAAACAAAATGATCATTAAGTCAGTATTCGTAACATGGAGATGACAAATCAAAAGAGGAATATATACAAAGTAGATAAAGATACAGTGAATTATTAGAATATAAAAAACTTTTTTGAAAGGAAAAAATGCTTAAAATGAATTAATTAATAATAATAGTGAGAATAAAGTAAGAATGACATTGAAGACTATAAAATCACTACCAAAAATATCCAAACCTTGCAAAGCCAAGAAGAGTGTGTGAAATATTTCTCAGATCTATATGGGGGTGAAAGCTTGGTGTATGGTAGGATAATTCAGGAAATACAAAATAATTATAGAGATATTAGATACTAATATAAGAGAAATAGAAGTAATAAACTGGGTAAAAAAAACTAAAAAGAAATAAAACACCTAGTGTAGATGCTATATCAGGAGAATTCCTTAAAGAATGGTGCATAGATAAAACAGAGTCAAAGTATTAACAGTATTGTTTAATTCCATGAAAACAAAAGGATATATATCAAAATGTAGGAGAAAAGTCAATACATGAAGGTAAAGGTGAAACTGATATATATATAGAACTATCGGGGTATAGCCTTATTATCAAATGCAGGAAAAGCATTTACAGGTATTCTAGCAGATAGAATCCAAAAATGGGTGGAAGAATACAATATTCTTTCAGATTTTCAAATAGGTTTTAGGAAAAGAAGAAGAAATATTGACAATGTGCTCATAATAAAAACATTGGTAGATAAATATTTAAAGGAAAAAAGGGTAAAAATATATATGGCTTTCATTGATCTAGAGAAAGCATTTGACCAAACAGAGTTGAAGTTGCTGTGATAAAACTGTTACAGAAAAGGATGAACAATAATATGGTGAACATTTTAAAAAGTTTATCCAAAGAACTTTCTGTGTAAGGCATGACGTAGAGGTAATAACTAAAGTAGTACACTAAAAGAAAGATAAATTGTAAGTTAAGTCCAGTCCTTTTAATTTAATCATTGACAATGTACTGAGAAAAATATAAATAATAGGAATAACCTGCCAGTAATAAAAAATATACAGATACCTGGTCTACTTTTTGCTGATGATTTGGTAGTTGGATCTATCACTGTAAACAGATTAAAATTGTCCTTACAAGAAATAGATAAATATTGCACAGAATGGGGTCTGATGGTAAATTAAGAAAAAACACAAATTGTAGTTCATTTAAGAACTTTCGAATAATTATAAGATATTTAAAAAAAATTCTGTTGGAACTCACACAGTGAAGCTTGTTAAATGTAAATCCTATCTAATCTGTCGTTTAACACACTCTTATGCATCACTTACTTTTTACAGCGGAACCAGTTTCGAAGAGACATCCTCTCTATCTTCAATCAACTTGATGACTGGTAGGACAAACATATATGAGGACCTGCCCTGGTGGTGTTTTTTTTTTATAAATTGGAAGTTTGTATTACATTCTCCTGTAATGTTGAAATTCTTAAGATGATCACTATGTTTATGAATGTAAATCTTCTCCCGTGTGTCCAATTAACTATATTTCTTTTTTTTTTAAGTAACTTTTTTTTCCCACATTATTTTAAATGCTGGTACAGATACGTTGGCAATATTTTTCGTATAGTGAAAAAATAATTGGTTGAAGATGCTTTGAAACTTTTAAATATACAAGATATGAATATATCCTTCACACTTGAAACAGAAACAAAGGGAATTTGCTGTTTTTAGATATAAAAATTAATAAGAAGCATGGAGATTCAGAATTTGGAATTTATAGAAAGGATACTCACACAGATAATTATATAAAATCACATGGGTTCAACCCCATAGCTCACAAACACACAATTTTTAACAGCTTAACATATAGACTGGGGAATTTACCAATCAGTAAAGAGGAGTACAAAAAAGAATTTGAGAAGATACAGGAAACTGCTATTATAAATGGTTTTAACAAAAATTTAGTAAACAAAAAACTTGATTCCTAAAGAAGAAATTGATCAAGAATACCACTACACTACTGACTGAAAAAGAGAGGCCTGTTTAAAAAATTCACCTGCCATCTAGTAGCTATGAATAAATTCCAAAATTTTTTAAAGATATTAATACCAAATTGGCACCTCTTAACAGATGCACTCTAAAAATGCTTTAGTGGACAACACGTTCAGTAAGTTTCCACAATAGAAAAAGTCAAGCATCTACAAAATAACATGTAAAGAATGTGATAAGATATACGTTGGAAGAACTAAAAGGAACATAGGAACACGGTTAAAGGAACATTAGGTACAAACAGATAGACAAGTCATCAGCAGTAGCACACCATTTTTGGATAGATAATCATGACATAAAAGAAAGTTACTTAATTGGACACATGGGAGAAGATTTACATTCATAAACATTGTGATCATCTTAAAAATTTCGACATTACAGGAGAATGTAATTAAAATTTCCAGTTTATAAAAAAAAACACCACCAGAGCGGAGCCACAGGTCCTCAGTTAGATGTTAATTTTTCCTACCAGTCGTCAGGTTGGTTGAAGATGGAGAGGATATCTTTTTGCAATCAGTCCCACCATATTTAAAAAGTGAGTGAAGCATAAGAGTGTGATAGATGACAGATTAGATAGAATTTACAAAGTGTAGTGTTCAAGAAAGGAAGTAAACTGAGTAGACATGAGAGATGGAAGAAACAAATGAATACAAAGTGGTGTGTGGCTCTGCCTACTTGGGAATTAAAACATGGAGGAGGCAAATTGGAGAAATAAAGAGGTCAGCTTTGGCAGGTATAAATGGATGCCTATGCCACAGTTGGAGATGAAATGGTTGGAAAGGGTGTATGGTACAGTAATAGAGACTCAAATGTTGAATGGTGTTGAATTATAGGGTCTCACTAATGGATGAGAAATTGCAGTTTTGCAAGAAGGTTCTAGGAATTGCCAGTTGCTGTAGTCAAGGAAGTTGCACAAATTGAAATGGGAAGAGTAGCAAGAAAAGGATTAATTATATAAAAATATTTGAAGTACTGGAATAGGATCCTGAATTTAGATGAGAATTTATTAAAATAATAAAGAAATGAGCTTACAAAACGAAAATTGGGCAAGGGATTTAAGAATCAATTTGGAAAATAATGACTTTGGAGAAGTATGGAGAAAGAGAGAAACCAACATTAAAAGTTTCTGGAGGGGTATAAGAAAAAGATTTGAAGATATGGAGATACAAAATATTATTTAGTGAACTACAGAGAGGAGGTCACTAGTGTTCTACATTCCAATGAAAAACAGTTGGAAAAAAAGAAAGGTAACACAAGTAAAGAAGAAAGAGAGGGGATTGCATTGTTAAGAACTGGGGTATGGGGGTTAAAGGGGTAAAGAAATGTGTATATGCAAGGTAAATGTCCTTTATGTAGGGGGAAAAAAATGTATAGCAAGCATATAGTGATCAAACGTAAAGGAACTGAAACTGAAATATGGAGAATGGCTTATAATGAATAGAATAATTGCTCTAAAGCGTATCCTTGAAAAAAAAAAATATATATATAAGAGCATAGGTCAATATTTATTCAAAGAAAAAAAAAATGGAAATAGTTAAAAAAAAAAGAGAGAGAATGATGATTAAATAATATGTGCTTGTATACGTATACAGAAAACTGTTATTGTTTTACTAGTACCAGTACCACTACCACTACTACAAAGGTTCAAAAACTTCAAACAACATTCCATGTGCATTTACATTTAAACTGCTGAAGGAATTCTGGGCACTCATCTTACATGGACCTTATGCAAATGATGAACTTTGTGAAAACCAGTTGTTTTTTCAAAGCCCCAACATTGAAGCTATTTCCTTTGCCTTCAGATTCCTATTATTCAGAACCTCCTCAATAAGGGAGATGTTTTCTTGTGTGAATTTATCAAAGAATCTCTCTGCCCAAATTAAATAATTCTGACCACTCCTTTCAAATGAAATATGCCCCCCCCCACACACACATATTGTCAAGGCATTGTTTAAAGTCCTTCTTTAGTTAAAAAATTAATCAATGCTCTATATTGATTATATATCATGATGTATTATATAACACTCTTCTCTAAGCAAATGAAAGGTGTAACCAGAAATGATAGGCACTGCTTACATTCCTGAAACATGTACCAAATAGCATGAATGCTGCAAGAATAAATCATGGCCTTCTATGTCAGGATAGAAACTTATGGTCTACACCTCACAAACAAAAATTACAAAAACTTCTGAAAGAGAATAATAGCTGCACAATTATTGTTGCACTTTTTTTTTCATAATTAAAACTATCAATATAGTTTATAGATCAAGCCAACATGTGAAAAATCCTATAGTTTATAAAAATCTCTAGGACATTGCAATGTGACTACTGTATCACAAAACCATTAACTAAATAAGTCAATTACTAAAATTCTATAAAGCATTGGTAGGTGGGCACTTTTCTTTCAACACTTTGCACATGAATAAAATATAACGGGAGCATACATATTGTATTTGTTAATAATCAAGTCTTTTACGTAACTATTCAAAGAATAAATCAAGATGCAGCACTGTTAATTGCCTTTATTTCTAGTTTCTTTGCCATTAGAAAACTCATCAGTTATGTGCATATTCAAAATTAATTACATGCTGCAAAAATTAGTCCATCTGGTTAATAGGTCACTAAATATGCATGTTCATATTCAAAATTAATTTTGAAAAAATTTTCTGTTCAACAAATTACATAAATTCAATTTCTCTTTACATACTTTGTATTAAGATTATACAAGGGTAGGTCCATAAGTTTCCAGCCTAACCATTTTCTAGGTATGATAATGACAAAAGCTATATTTCATTTTTTAATATAGTTACCCTTTATTGCAATACACTTCTCACATCTTTGAATTAACATTTCAATCCCCTCCCCCCAAAAAGTCAGAAGTCTTGTCTGCAAAATGGGTACAAACAGCATCCATCACTTCTTTGTCAAACTTAAATTTCCTTCCTCGAAGGTCCTTCTTAAGTTTTGAGAAGAGGAAACAGTCACTGGGAGCTAGATCTGGGCTATAGGGTAGATGATGGATCTCCTTGAAGCCACATCTCTTTACAGCTTCCTTTGCAACAAGAGCTGTGTGCACAGGCACATTGTCGTGAAGAAGGCACAAACCACGGCTCAGCTTTCCTTGCCTTTTCTCTTTGATGGAAGTATGTAATCTGTATTCTAGCCAGCATAGTATTCCTCATTAACTGTGGTGTTCCTCTCCTTGAAGTCAATGAACAGTATTCATTCATTGTCCCAAAAGATTGTGGCCATGATCTTCTTGGTTGACTGAGTGACCTTGGCCTTTAGAGGCAGTGCGTCGCCAAGTTTGCACCACTCCATTGATTCTCTTTTGGACAAGGGATTATAGCAGACAGCCATAGTTTTTATCTCCTGTAACAATGGTTTGCAGAACTTATTCCTTGTTGCCATGGCAGAGCCCCAAAAATGCCTGACAACAGATGACTCGCTGCTGCTTTTGGACTGAGGAAAGAAATCTAGGCACCCATCTTGCACTAATCTTATACATGTTTAAATGTTCATGAATAATTCAAAGACCTGTTGTTTTAGAAAGGCCCAACTTTGCTGCTATTTCCATAACTTTGAGCGGTAGGTCTTCTATAATTTCTTCTTTCACAAGAGCGATGTTTTCAGGAGAGAGCACCTCCAACGGCCAACCAGCATGCTCTTCCTCTTCAATGCTTTCTCAGCCCATTCGAAAAAGTTTGGCCTATTCTTTTATGGTAGAATATGAGGGGGCTGCTTCCTCATATATACCATCCAATCATGGTTTAATTTCATTTGGAGTAAGTCCTCCTTTCGTGAAGAACTTAATAACAGGTGGATACTCCATTTTGAAAATGTCACAATCTTTTAAACATAGCCTTCTTTATGCAACTAAAAATATTGAACACAGCAGGGCAGAAGTTACAGCTGCAATTATTTACTTGACAAATAAGGTATGACACTAGATAAGGATTTTGTGAAGGCGATAATCTTTATTGGCGAGGCCAAAAACTTATGGACCTACCCTCATATTTGTTAACAGTCAAAAAAATATATTCTTATTAAAGGTTGGCTGGTTTCCAATGGCTCACATTTGCAATCAATGAACCAATTTTGTGCTTCTTACAGAAGGCGTTTATTAAAAAAAAATATAAATATGGTACTTATTTTGGTCAATCCAACTTTCATGTAGGCTGAAAGACCATGGAAGTTTTCAATATCTATACACTTTCATTAGTTTGACAGTTTAAACCACAAGTCAGATTAAAAGGACATTTTAAAACTGACTGCATGAGACAGCATACTAATGGCAAACAAATTATTTCATTACACCACTACCATCATCATTAAAGTTATTATAAATGCTAAACTTAACAGCAGAATGTGCATAAATCTAGTTTTTTTGTGAATACATTTTTAAACTGTAGCCATTCCTCACACCTCTTTATGCATGAACAAGGATCAATAGCCAAATATCAATGTAACAATGTTCAATTAGAAACAATACAAATTCTGTACAGAACTTTTTTGTAAATCTACCACTGACATCAGACTACAAGGTTTTTTATGCAGTTATATCTCTGTTATATACTTTCACAATAATTTAACAGTTGGAAAGAAAGAACTCCTTGAAATTATTGGGTGATTAATTTGAATTTGGAATAAAAACTAAACAGGGTTTTTAATAATAATAATAATAATAATAATAATAATAATAATAATAATAATAATAATAATAATATACACTAACACTAAATTAAGTACATGATTCTTTAATACCTTTATGGAAATATATATTGAAAAAAGCATTTATCCTAGTGCCCATGTTAATATGCTTTGTATAAACATAAATAGGAAAGGTCTGCATTTGTTACAGATACTACTTAAGCACCTGGAAAGTGAAATATTAAGAATTGTACGCCATCTCACCTTCCACTGACACCTAGAACATGGTACTGAAATTGAGATGAAACATATATAACAACCATGAACAGTGGAGCAAAAGAGTGTTAGTTCGACTCAATCACATAATGATCTTAATGCTACAAGTAAGTGGAGCAAAAGAGTATTAGTTCGACTCATCACAATGATTTTTATATATCAACAGGGTACTTATAATACAAAAAATGGAGCTTGAAGTATATATAATTTAAAATAATTTACCTTTGAAACAATCATTAATTAAAAAGAAAACATTTTCATCTTTTACAAATATATACCAGTGCTTCACATTAAGACTAGTAAGTTTTTACGCGTGTCTAATATTTTCAGCATTTACAGCAGAGAAAATGATAAGTGTAAAACATGAACTCACAAGGGGGCTGGCATAACATGCTTTCTCTAGTGCAGCTTTCAAGATTGATTAGTACATTGGTTGCAAATGAGAGCTGCACTTTTTAAAGGTGTGTAGTCAAAGAAGTCAAATATCTAATCTACAATAATTTGTGCAATACACTGTATTCTGCAATAGGATTAACAGAAACATTACTGGTTTCTAATCCATGAACATTAGTTTTCAAGACAAGTAGAAAAGAACATACTAATATAGATTTTGCTGGTTTTATTTTATTTCTTGAGCACAGAGCCTAATTATTTAGATAAAATGCTCAAAATATCCACATTGTTCCTCAGCACAAACAGTTACCCATCTCATGAAGAATTCTTGAACTTGAGAAAGACTCTTAGATTTATTACTTGATGTGTTAGATCATTTTGTTTACTGGAAGATCATGATAAACACAATATCTTACATAACCAGATATAAAGTCTTCTGGAGTTATTTCAAGAGGTTGCAGAGGCCTTTGCTATGGTCCATGGAGACTAATCCATCTTCTGTCATACTTTCCGATTAATAACTGCATGGGTAGCAAGATGCATGTGCACAGGGTAACCATCCTGTTGATATCATAAATGAGGCCATCTTGTGATAGGTGCTTCCTCTGAAAGGATGGAGTATTACTTCATGAAACCAAGTGTATGAGGGACCAGTAACGTTCCCTTCAATAATCTCAGGGCCTAGCATCTGGTCCCTTAGGATACAATTTCATATGCTGACAGTAAAGGTATTCTGAACATATACCTTCTTTCTGCCATGTGGATCATGTGATGTGTAGTGGTGTTCATTTCATTGATTTATACACCCATTGCTATGAAAATGCATTCGTCTGTCCATATTTTATTGTTTAGGAATGGGTCATTTTGAACATGATTTGCATTGACCTGAAACAAAATAACAAACATTCAACCTATGTTGTAATGCTGTGCATTGCAATATATACATTAAGTCTAACTATGCCTCAAGATGATAAAAATTGGAAATTTAAGGCCAAAAGAGAATTTAGAGTTTGCTATCATTATAATTCATTATAATCACAATATTTAAAAAAAAATAATAAAATGAAACCAAACTTGTATGCCATCTAATTTGGGAGATAGTTATAAGTAAACACTTCACAACTTACCTGATTACATATCCAATCACAGAATGCCAACCAACGAAGTGCATCTCCAGGATTCCAACATTGCATGATATGGCATTTGAATGGATGCCACTGCATGGTCTTCTTTTTATCCTATTCACCTTTGATTGCTTAAGACCTGTTGCTCTTGCAATTTTTCTTATTCCTTGTACGGATCTTGTTACAACATATCCTGGACAGCTGCCACTTCTTCAGTGGTCTCTGTTTTTTCCAATGTCATCTTTCATCTTGCTTAAAGTGTCCACAATGCACAGTTACACAGAAATTATTTAGAAGTATCCATGATCTAGATGTTTCCAAGAGGGATAATGTTTTGCATATAACTGCTCTGCTTGTCTTTGGTTACAGTAACATTCCCCATAAATTAGACAATATCTGTCTAATGTATACATTGTTTATAAATATCTGTAGTTTTGGCATTTGAATATCTTAGTCTCTGCATTGCTATGATGTCATTAGACTAAAATATGTTCCTGCAAATTTATTACAGCATAAAGGGAGAAATGAGTCCAATGGATAAGCCTCCCCCATAGGAACTGTGTGAGATTTTGACCTCAGCAATTCCTCCTCGAAGTCTACTATAAACAGGCTGGCATAGGACCATACCATTGTTGTGCCCATAGCCATACCTTTAATCTGTAGGTAGTATTTATTGGGGTATGAGATTGTGGTGAAGAATCAAAGTATCTGATGACTGCTATTTGTTATGGGCAACATTTATATAAAGCAATATTACAATATCAGTGGCCAGAAATATCCTCTGATGTACCAATAATCTAAAACTCTTTAGAATATCCAAAAAAATAACCAGTATCTTTGATATCAATCTGTCTAGAGGCAACTAAGAGTAATAAAAAATGTACTAGGGCAGCAATCTTCTCAATACAGGAGTCAACATTGGCAGTCTGGATAGTTCATCGGCCAGGATCGATGGATTTTTTCGGGCGTAAAAATCCTAAGTATGGCTTCCTTCAGAAGGGAAGTAAAGCCGTGGGTCCCGTATCGTACATTTACGGCACGAAAAAGAACCTCAAGCCTGAAAGAGAGGCCTCTGAGCAAAATTTGTCGGCCGTTTCATGCCCTGAGTTGAATGGGACGCTGATGACCTGAGATGTTAAAGAGCGCCCGTAAATAAATCAATCAAAAAAAAAAAAAAAAAAAATGGATAGTTCATTTGATGAATTTTTACGAGAAAATATATAGCACAAGTAAAAAGAGAGTTTGGCATAAGGGAATAGATCTTGGGGGCCAAGTCTTTATGCAGGGCAATTAGAGAAGACAAAAGACTAGGTAAATGGTGCCAATGGAAAGGAGGAGAATTAAAGTAAGAGTTTATGTCCTCTGGTTTTCTCCACCAATAATATTATTGGTGTGTACATATTATTGTCATATTTTCAGGATTTTGGAGTCATTATTTTTATATTTTCTATATTATTTTCATTATATGTACTGAGATAAATATAGCATTAGAACCAGTCATATTTTCATTAAATAATTAAATTATATATAGCATATCTTCTGCTGCAGATTAAGGCTTTTGTAATCCTGAAATCTTTGCAACCTTATTTCATGCATTAATGGTCCCAATATTTCTTGGCTGAACCTGAAATTATGAAATCAATGATCAACATTTTGAATGATGTAAAATTATAAATTTTATTGTTCATTAAAACATGATTTTTCAACATCATGATTTTTATTAGTTACAGAAAGTCAAAATAAAACAATTAAAAAATTTAATGTCAGAATATATGCCACCAAATTTTCAAGTCACAGTTAAAACATGTTTCTCTAAGAATTCAGCAACCATATTGGAGAAGTCAACTGGCTGTTCTACATGTACTTGATGTCCACTTTCAGGAATACACTTAAATACTGCATTAACAAAAACCTCTTGAATTTCCCTGTATTCTTGAGGCCTGGATCATGGGGAAAAAAGGATAGAGAATGGACAAAGGTAATAGAAAGAAAAAGCTTATTAAACAGTTACATATCATTTTTTTTTAACTCACCTGAGGTAATCCGACAGCCCTCCGGCAATGAATAAAGTTGGTACTTCACATTTTGTTCCACTCAAAGGAAAGGTTGCTATGTTTGGAAAGTTGTGTGAAAGGGAATCCAAATTTACTCTCCATTTAAAGCCTCCATCACCAGTTTCTACCAAATTTGTCAAAAGAAATTGACGAGTTTCTGCATTCTGTGAAAAGAATTAAGTATCTTGACTTAACAGCAATGCGGTAACATTGCAAACAAATAGATTAATATTCTAAAAATGCAGCAGCACCACGGTCAACCTCTTTTAGGATGATCTGGGTTCAACACAAGAACAAACTGCTGCAGGCAAACAACATTTAGGAAGTAATTGCAGTTCTTTCTTGCATTCATATTGCTACCTACCGCTACTTTCAACTGCAATTATTATTTAGCACTATATAGTCTGTCACAAAATAGGCTATTAGAAAATGAACTACAAAGTTGCTTTCTCAATGCATTAAATTCTAATGGTGGTCAAACAAGTAAGTTAGCATTACACATTATATTTTCAAAATATACTTATTATAAACAAAAAATTCAATTAAATTCAAAATATAACTTACAGTGTTACCGATTGAACAATATAATATAAAGAATAGTCATGTTTTAAAAGCTGCAAAACTTATTGAATTTAGAAAGGAAATAATTAACAAAGTAATTCAATAAACAAAAGCAAATAAAATAATGACACTTTCCTTTATATTAAGAACTAAATTTTTTCAGAAAATTTATGAGTTTTTATTTATTTTTTTTCAACCTGCAATGCAGAATGAAATCAAAACCAGAGTAGCAAATGGTTTTATTGACAAAAATACATCTATAAGCTAGTTTTTAACACAACCACCATAAGATTGAGGCACTTGTACTGGTGCACCAGCTTTCCAATACCCTCTGTAAAAAAATTGTTACCACCTGTCTGTTGAGATAGGTCTATGCAGTGTCCCAAAGGTCCTCATTGTAATGGAAGCATTGTCCTCCCAACCACTTCTCAGTTTTCTTCATTGTCAAAAGAATCCATGTTCACAACCATTACAATTATTTCAACTGTTCTCTATCATCCTTATAATAATGCAGAAACATTAAGGCAGATGTAAATTATAATTAATCTGTCGTCAAACACACTCTTAGGCTTCACTTACTTTTAAATACGTGGGACCGGTTTTGAAGAGACATCCCCTCCATCTTCAACCAACTTGACGACTGGTACAAGAAACTAACATCTATGAGGACCTGCGGCTCCACCCTGGTGGTATTTTTTTCTTTATAAACTGAAAATAGGTATTACATTCTCCTATAATGTTGAAATTCATAAGATAATATGTTTATGAATGTAAATCTTCTCCCATGTGTCTAATTCTGTATGTCCACGTGCTTCTTTAAGTATTTATTTCTCATTTTATGTCGTGATTATCTTTCCAAAAATGGTGTGCCACTGCTGACCTATCAATCTGTTTGTACTTAACATTCCTGAGATGCTCCTTTAACCATGTTCCTATGTTCCTTTTAGTTTTTCCAACGTATATCTTATCATATTCTTCACATGTTATTTTGTAGATGCCTGGCTTTTTCTCCTGTGGAATGTTATTAAAACTGTTGTCCACTAAAGCATTTTTCAGAGTGTATCTGTTAACAGGTGCCAATTTAATATCTTTAAAATTTTTTTTGGAATTTACTCATAGCTACTGGATGGTAGGTGAATTTTTTAAAAACCAGCCTCTCTTTTTCAGCTAATAGTGTAGTGGTATTCTTGATCAATTTCTTCTTTAGGAATCCATTAAGTTTTTGTTTACTACATTTTTGTTAAAACCATTTATAATGGCAATATCCTGTATCTTCTCAAATTCTTTTTTGAACTTCTCTTTACTGAGTGGTAAATTTGCCAGTCTATATGTTAAGCTGTTAAAAATTGTGTGTTTGTGAGCTATGGGGTTAAACCCATTTGATTTTATACAGTTATCTATATGAGTATCATTTCTATAAATTCCAAATTCTAAATTTCCATGATTCTTATTCATTTTTATATCCAAAAGCAGCAACATTCCCTTTGTTTCAGTTTCAAGTGTGAAGAATATATTCCTTTCTTGTATATTTAAAAGCTCCAAAGCATCTTCAACAAATTCTTTTTTCAGTATACTAAAATGTCATCAACGTATCTGTACCAACATTTAAAATAATGTGGGAAGGCAGAAATTATGTGAGTTTCAATGTACTCATAAATAAATCTGCCAGAAAGGGGGACAATGGATTTACCATTGTGAGTCCTGTTTTCCGTTTATAGAATTCTCCTGCAAATGTAAAATAGGGCTGGTTTATACAAATGTTAGTAAGGTGGATCTTTTCTTTCCTGTGAGTTTCATTAATTCCTATCTCCTTTAACCAATCGTTCAAAAACAATAAATGCTTGTCAGTTGGAATACCTGAGAACAAAGATACTACGTCAAAAGACACTAAAATATCAAGAGGGTAGAACATTAAAATCTTTTATTTGTTCTATTAACTGGAACAAGTTATTTATACTTCTACTTTGAAACCTTGGTAGAGCTGTAAATCTGTCTGTAAGCCATTTTGCTAGAAAATATGTAGGGGTATTTTTATATATATACATACATACCAAATGATGGGTATCATGCTATTTCCAGGTTTATGGATTTTAGGTAACCCATATATTCTGGCTATATTAGGATTTTGTTTTGTTTTAAACTACATTTTTCTCTGTCTGGTATTATAGTGCAAGTCTTGTGTAGCTTCATTCACTGTGTTTGTGCATTCTTTCAATGGGACAAATCTGACATGGGCATATTCTTTTTTAACAACTCTAACATTCTGTCAGTGTAATCTTCTTTGTCCATTATTACTATTTTGTTCCCTTTATCAGCCTTTTTGTAAATAACTTCTTTTCCTTTGAGTGATCTAATAATGTTACTGTAATTTTGAATTCTATGTGGTTAAATTTTGTTAATCCTTTCAAGAGCATCCTCCAATTTTATTCTAATCTTTTCTTTCTCTTTATTAGTTAAATCTTCCATGGCAATTTCCAGATCAACTATGTAATCTTCAACGTTATTGGAGAAGTTTACACCAGTTTTAAAACCCCTATTGAGTATAGATAACTCTTCTTTATTAAAGCTTGCTTGTGATAAAGTTACATTATTCTTATTTAAGTGAAGAATTGAGTGTAGTGATTAGTTTAATTTCCTTTTTATTTTTTTATCTACCATTTGTTTGTTAAATGCATTTATTTCTGCTGTGTGTATTATATGTGCGTATTCTTTCCTGTATTCTTCTTTACTGAGTAGTGTATTAAAGAAAATACTTATCAAAAATTCACATATCACCCTTATGTTAACCATAAATTCCAAAAAATTTTCAAAAAGTACAACATTACTCTGGCACCAATAAACAGATATAGTGTTGGTAAACTATTAAATCTAAATAAAATTAAACAAAAAATTAAGAAAGAAGAAAATTCAGGTATATATAGAATTAATTGCAAGGATTGTGACAAAATATACATAGGAAAAACAAAGAGAAATCTGGGGATAAGATTAAAGGAACACTGGAGAAATATTAGACACAAACAAGTAGAAAAATCAGCAGTGGCTGCACATTTTTGGAATGAGAATCATGAAATAGAGAAGGACATAACATTACTAAAAACAATTCAACATCCGAAAGAACTTAATATATGGGAAAAAATTTACATAAAAAAATATGAATACAAACTTATGAATTTTGATATACCGGAAGCAGACAACATATTGTTTAAGTTCATTAACAGACCACCAGAGCAAGCATTGTAACATACATACTTTGCTGAAATTGTCTCCTCAGTCGTCGTTTTGGTTGACAATGTGAGGAATGTACCTCACAAAACATGCACCAAAATTACTTTTATAAGTGTGTTTGTGAAACTTAAAGAGAGTTTTAATGTGCATGATTTTTAGGGTTTTACTTTAAATCAAAATAAGATTAACAAAAGTTTCACTGTGTGGATTCTGACATTCCGTAAACATATTACATTATTCTGTTTCTGTATTGTTTTTTTTAATCAGTTTTCTGAAAATTTTTCAATTTCACAAATTTCTTTTTCTGAATATTTACTTTTTTCTTTACTATCCTTTGTATATGCTCTTGTGCATTCCTTATTAAGTTGTCCCAAATGACATAACCTAACTTTTTGGTGACTCTCAAGTATATGTCATATAATTTCAAATCTATGTCGGCTAATTTTGCAAAATTGAAAAATGTTCAAGAGTTTTTTAAAAAATTCACCTACCATCCAGTAGCTATGAATTAATCACAAAATTTTTTTAAGATATTAACATTAAATTGGGACCTGTTAACAGATACACTCTGAAAAATGCTTTAGTGGACAACAGTTTTAATAACATTCCACAGGAGAAAAAGTCAGGCATCTACAAAATAACATGTGAATGTGATAAAATATACATTGGAAAAACTAAAAGGAACATAGGAACACGGTTAAAGGAGCATCTTAGGAATGTTAAGTACAAACAGATTGATAGGTCAGAAGTGGCACACCATTTTTGGAAAGATAATCACGACATAAAAAGAGAAATAAAGTTAGTTAAAGAAGTACATAGACGTATACAGAATTGGACACATGGGAGAAGATTTACATTCATAAACATATTATCTTATGAATTTCAACATTATAGGAGAATGTAATGCCAATTTTCAGTTTATAAAGAAAAAAACACCACTAGAACTGAGCCACAGGTCTTCATAGATGTTAGTTTCTCGTATCAGTTGCCAGGTTGGTTGAAGATGGAGAAGATGTCTCTTCGAAACTGGTCCCACCGTATTTAAAAATAAGTGAAGTTAGACAACAAGTGAATAAGTGAATAAGTGAATAAGTGAAGTTAGACAACAGATTAATAATAATTGACATTTAACAAGCTTCACTGTGTGAGTTCCAAGAGAATTTTTTAAAAATGTCTTATTTTTCGAAAGAGTTCAAATGAATTAAGGCAGATGTTATTTGCCACTTTTTGTGGTTGTTAGTGATAATCTTGGATACCCACCCTGCAGATATTTTAAGGTATCCAAGGTGATCTCAACAATGGAACTAACCTTGAAATTTCCAGAAAGTGTTTGTCTTTAATTTAAACAAAAAAACACATCATTTTATATACTGGGAGGAAATTAAAATCATTGTATGACTTAAATTACTCTTATTGATTCCACTTACTTGTTTGACGGTTAGCTGATCATGCAGACAATGACCTGTGAAACATGTACTAATTGCATTTTAGATTCCCTCAACACCCCCCGGTTTGAAATTTTAAATGGCAGCCCATTCCTTTAGATGCTTAGGCTTTAAAGAGGATGCAATTGTAATCACATCTTTTGTTCTGTAACATTTCCTGGCAGTCTAAACCATTATTGTTGTTTGAATTGATACAGAACAATACTATAAAAACTACTGAACATTAAATTCAAGTTGTGCGTTGGTAAAAAAATATTTCAAAATGGTATACACCCTATAAAAAAGAGTAGAATGTAGCAGATTAGTCAGAAGTTTTGTAATAAGATGTACTGTAATATTAATAATTGTAATATTACTGTATATACTTTTTTCATCCTTCAGTTGACTTATTTTTTACTGTTCAAATTCAAACAGTAATCAAATAATGGCTTAAAATTTTAAAATCAATGTTAATTAAATTTTATGTCTTACCCTCTCAATCCCAGCCGCCTCCATTTTAATATTTGAAATTGCACCGCTACCTTTTGATGCTTAAATTTTAAACATGCAATTACTATTACATATTTTATTTTTTTATTATTGTCTGCAAACCTGAACTATTGTTAGTTGTAGGATGAAAAAACTATTTGGAAAAAAATTACAATTATTAATATTATAATAATACAGCCTGTTTCCGAACTTGTGACTAATCCATTTATATTCTATTCTTTTTTGTAGGGTATACATCATTTTGAAACAAATTATTATATAGGTACCAAATGTATGGAAATATGCAACTGTGCAACATTTTGGTGCCTAGGCCAACCCTATGGATTCACTGATGCTGGAAGGTAGGTGTAATTTGTGTTCGAGGCAGAATGTATCATTCTTTGTTTTATTGAACTTTAATAATTCTGAAACTGCCAATTCACAATGAAAAGGGGAAAAAATAATATTCTGAGAGTGATCCTCCAACACAGGATATGGGACATATGATCCATCCTCTTGGACTGCATGCTGTCTTAGGTTCTGAGAATATATTGTTTTTAGTATCATTTGAATGATAAGAAACAAAGCAGCAGATGATCATTTTTATTTATTTATTTATTTATTTGGTTTATTTACGAATGCTCTTTTAGCATCTCAGGTCATCAGTGTCCTATTCAATTCAGGGCATGAAATGCCCAATAAATTTTGCTCAGTCCTTTTCTTTCAGGCATGAGATTTTTTTGCATGCTGTAAATCTACAACATGGGACCCCATGGCTTTACTTCCCTTTCAAAGGAATCCGTACTTAAAAGTTTTACTCCTGAAAAAATCCATTGATTGAACCCACCATCTTGGGCCTATAAGGTAAGTATGGTTACCATTAGACCACCAGAGCATAGCATGATCATTTTTAACATTATCTGGAACAAGATGCAGTTTTTCAAAAAATGAAACCCAAATTTTTTCCTTATACATATAGTGACCATTATAATTTGTGCGGTACTGATGTAGTAATGGCTATCCATTACAAGACTTTTGTACATATTTTGAATATGGTATCCATTCTTATAAAGTGCAGTGTTACACTTTTGGAATCATGTGAAGAGGAAGTATTTATTAGTAACATGAAGTAACACATTTAATGCACTTCTGCACTATTTTAATTTTTTCAATGGCCACTGCCTTAACATGTACAGAAATGACTTCACAGAAATCCAGTTTTAAGAGTGGGTCTTCTCTACATGGTCAGGCACATGAATTCGACATATTAAGCAAAATTGAATTGATATTAAAAAAAATGTGGACCGTTATACAGCTATGGCATGTCAAAACGTTCAGTAACAAAAGTAATGAAAGCAGGCAGGGATGTTATCAAAGCTAAGAGACATATTGTTTTTCTATACTTAAAGGAAAATTAGGCAAAAGAAAGAAAAGAATAGAAGTACATAAATTTACAGAGGGTCAAATAAGATTAACTCATGAATTTTAATACCATTATAAAAACTGCACCTTAATCAGCACAAAAAAAATCACTTGAAGGGGAAAATTTAGAATATCCCAGATTATAACTAAGAAAATTATGATTCAAATGGAAGAAGTGTTACTCATAATCTCTCTAACCTTCCTACAGCTTCATTACTAGTTGCCACAGTGTGCAGCAACTAGCCCCTCACTGAAGGCCATGTAGAACCCCTTAGCCCAGCCCTCTATAACATAAGCATCGTCGGTCCAGGTGGTGTAGTGGTAACCATACTTGTCTTCTAAACCCAAGGTCGCAGGTTTGAACCCTGCCAGGATCAATGGATTTTTTTCGGGTATAAAAATCCTAAGTATGGCTTCCTTCGGAAGGGAAGTAAAACCATGGGTCCCATGTTGTACATTTGCGGCACGAAAAAGAACCTCAAGCCTGAAAGAAGAGGCCTCTGAGCAAAATTTGTTGACCATTTCACGCCCGGAATTGAATGGGACGCTGATAACCTGAGATGTTACAGAGCATCCTTAAATAAAACGAAGAATCAATTAAAAAAAACATAAGTATAGCACATTTGCATCTACTTGGTAGCTCCATACCAAAACAACTATTACATTAAATGCCCAATAGATTTTATAGTATTATTCTATTTAAATTCAAACACCAATGGCAAGAGTCCAGGTTACTGGGGAAAGCTTAAAAAAAATAAAAGATGTGACAACAGTACCTTTTGATATTAAAAATTAAGCATCAAAAGGTAAGGATTCTACTAAAATTTTTAAAATGGTTGGGGGGGCTATGGGTGGAACCTAATATTTTTAAACTTCTTTGCAACATCTAAATTGGTGTGGTTTTTGTTTAAATTAAATATATGTAAAATGGATAATTATTGAGACTGGGAAGTTTTGAAATATGACCCAATATGAAACTCTTGTATACATCAGTATTCCTGCATGTGCATTGACAAACTGCTGGACCCAATGACATTGACAGAGTCTTTACCATTGATTAGAAGGTTTCAATTTTTGAAGGCAGTAACACATTTTGCTGTTTTTTGTAGCTTGCTGATATGTTCTTGTGGAAACCCCCATTTCCTGCAATATTTATAAAGATTTTTATAGTGAAGCTTGCAATCTGTTTTTCACCTCCTGCCTTCTGCATTGTTTCTTCTGGAAGTTTCAAACTATTCCTTCATGGTCATCCAACAATGTCTAATTTTCCATTTCTGCACCAGATATTGAATGGTTTTATCAGTGGTTTCCAAATCTCAAACTGTACAATAAATTGTATTTGGCACTCCTTTATTGACACAGTTTTCGCTATGTGGGGACACAAACACATACTGTTTCACTGTGTATCACTTCATACTGTACTTTACATACAGTATTTCTCATAACAAGCACAAGAGTATTGACAATCCCATAACCGGATCACAGTATGATGCATCACACTAACATGTGATTGAAAACGTCCTGCGCAACTTGTTGATACTCGCCACTCAAGAAACAGTTGGCATTCCTACATTTGACCTATATTTTCCACATTCCACCTGACTGGATGTTTCCAGTAGGTAAAGTGACAGCTGCAAAGTAAAGATCCCTAATGTTAGTTGTGATGTGTAAGTGAAGGTGGTTTTTGAAGTAAAACAGTAATTAATTTAATGGTACAGAACATTTTTGCTGAAAGTGGAAATTAAAGAAATCAAGAAGCAAAATGGGTGAATTTGTGTGCTCAAGAAAATTCAATTCTTTGAACAGGTGAGTTTCATATTATTTATTTATCTAATTTCTTTCATGAATTGCATATGCAAAACTAACAGATTTCTTAACTTGCAGAGTCAATCCTGGACGTCAACCATAATTGCCTCATAGACCCAAGATCAGGGGTTCAATCCTGGCTAGGGTCAATGGATTTTTTTGGAGGTAAAATTCCTAAGTATGGCTTCCTTTGGAAGGGAAACAAAGCCATGGGTTCCATGTCATAGATTTATGGCACGTAAAAGAACCTCAAGCCTGAAAGAAGAAGTCTCTGAGCAAAATTTCTCAGCTGTTTCATGCCCGTTCCCGGGTATTACAACTGACAAGCTTTTATTGTTTTTTAACGATTGGTTAAAGGAGATGGGAATTAATGAAACTCACAGGAAAGAAAACGTCCACTTTACTAACATTTGTGTAAACCAGTCCTATTTTTCATTTTCAGGAGAATTCTATAAACATAAAACAGGACTCACAATGGGAAATCCATTGTCCTCCTTTCTGGCAGATTTATTTTTGAGTACATTTGAAATTCACATAATTTCCACCTTCCCACATTATTTTAAATGCTCGTACAGATACGTTGATGACATTTTACTATAGTGAAAAAAGAATTTGTTGAAGACGCTTTGAAGTTTTTAAATATACAAGAAAGGCAATATATCCTTCACACTTGAAATGGAAACAAAGAGAATGTTGCTGCTTTTAGATATAAAAATATAAGACAGCAAAATGTGCATAGGAATAGTGTACAATTCCCCTCCTACCTCATAGTTCCATAATCTAGAATTATATTATTTTTTTGGATAGAGCTAGAGGGGTTAAAGGATAAGGTTAAAGGATAAATATTTTAATATAGAGACTATGATAGTGTCAGATGCATAAGTATAGTCACTTGTTTGTGACAATCGTGAAACAAAATACTTTTTCTACAAAATTATAAAACTAAAATACAAGCTGTGATAAAGGACTTCATTTTAAGGATTTAACCCCAACAGAAATACAAAAACAGTTAGATTTTACATTAAAGTATTCTTTCCCTTAGTTTTCAATGGTTAAAAAGTGGACTTTTGAATTCAAGCATGGTCATACATCCGTTCAAGATGATGAGCATTCAGGGCATCCTAAAACTGCAATCACCGACAAAATTGTGATAAAAATTCACAGTCCATGCTTAATGTTTGCCGGTTGAAAGTATGCAAGTTGGCTGACATTGCAAAGACCTCAATAGGCTATGTCCACTACATTTTATATGAAATTTTGCCTATGTTACACTTCCTCTTGACAGGTGCCATGTTTGTTAACAATGGACCAAAAATGCATTTGAATCAGCATTTTGCAAAAGTGTATAGTTGTTTAAACACAGTTTCAAGTGAGTTTTTCAAATGCTTCATAACAGTAGATAAAGCATGGTTTATCTACATGCCAGAGGTGAAGTCCAAACAATGAGTGGCAACAGGTAAAAGTGCACCAAAGAAAGCAAAAATGGTTCATCCTCCAGAAAAAGCCATGGCAACAGTTTTCTAGGATTCTCATGATATGGCACACATAGACTACCTCCAGAAGGGCAGAACCATCACTGGGTAGTATTTCACTTCACTACTGGACCAACTGAAGGATGCTAATCAGGGTAAATGTTCATACCTTGCGATCTTTCATCACTATAATGCACCTTCATACATGTCTGGGATTTTTGCTGCAAAACTGCATGATCTTTACTTCCAAGTCTTTCACATCTGCCCCAATTGTCAGATTTGACTCTCAGCAATAATTTTTGTTCCCAAACCTAAAGAAATGACTGGGTGATGAAGATTCGCATCAAATGATGAGGTTGAAGCTGAGACACATGCTTATTTTTCACAGTTGGATAAATCTTATTTTACTGAGGGTATTTAAAAGTTGAAAATTTGTTGGACTAAATATATTGATAAGGTGACTATGTTGAAAAATAAAACAAACATTTCCCTTCAATCTTGTGTTTTCTTGATCAGGCCAACCAGGCCAACAACTTTTAGAATGCTCCTCATATATGGAATCAAAATCTTGGTTATAATGGACTGGAATCTGGGCGAGTGGCTAGGATCAAATCCATTGGGAACCCTAAATCAAATCAAACCATATTAAATTGACAACTATCACAGGAAATGAGCCAAGATTTATCCATACCTCCAACTGGCACAGCAATGTTTGTATGCTGTGCAAACTTAGTTCCAGCCACAATGTCACGTTTTACTTGTTTAGGACTTAAATCATAAGTGTAAGAAAAAGGATTTATTGCAAGCTTGTAACTTCTTCTTGACATTCTTGCAGCGACAGACAAAAAATTTGAAAAAATACACATTATAGTTCACATTTAGTCAAAAATCAGCCTTGTATGTGTAAAAATATCAATGATGAAAACAAAATTAAATGTGCCAGTGTCTGTCAATCCTGAAACAAAAAGAGAGTCTGTAGCTAGATATCTTGCAGCTGTTAAGAAAACTAAATTGAGTGTGTTTGGTAATGATATTTTTTTTAAACATAAACTACAGAGTATTTTTAAAATATTGACAATGAGAAAAACTAATGATAGATTCATTCAAAAATAATGAAAAAATTATGATAAAACAATTTCTTGTCGAGAAGAGGACAAGAAGACTGGTGTAAGTGTGTACTTTTTTTTTAGAAAGTGATTGAATGAATGAATTTTATTTCAACAAACAACATTACAATTGCAACATTATTCAACATTCTCACAGTGCTTGCTAATTAAGGATTATGCATTTAATTCCCTGATTGTATATTGCTATATATCTTACTTCCCACCCATTACCCCTTCCACTGTTCTCGCATATTGATCCTTTCCCTTTACTTTTTCTGGACCAAGCATCATCATTCTTACAATGTAACTCTTTAAAATCACCAATAACCCCTTCTAAATCTTATTATCTCTTTTTCCCAAATTAAATGCTCTAGTTTTGCTTTTGCTTTTGTGACCCTTTTTTCTGACTCTATATTTTTATCATGCTCTATTTCCCTCAAAATCCTCCCTGGCAATGGCACCACACACTATCTGATTCCCCCTACCATTTTTTTCCACCATATCATTTACCCTAATCACCTGATTCTCACTCGGTGAAATCCCCATCATTCTCACTCCTAAACACTTCCCCCTTCTTTACCTGCTGCAGGTTGCTCCCCCTTCTACCCTTCTTTTCTCCTCCCCACCATTCCTCATTTCTTGATCTTGATGCAGCATCGGTAAGTTTCCGTCTCTGCTTCTCCTCTCTTCCTCTAAGACCATCGTTTCTTGATCCTGTTGCTGCATTGATAGATTATCATCTATCCATAAATGCATACCATGCAGAACTGCTTTTTTTTACCTTTGTTCCTGGCTTCCTTCATCTTTTTTACTAATTCTACTCATATACCTAGTTCTTTTTTTCCATTGTCATTTCCAATAAAAATTCTTGAGCCTTTTAATTTTCTACTTCACAGTTCTTCCAAACTGTCTAGTGTTATTTCTCCCAAAAGCAGACCATCTTGGAATAGAACTACCACCTTGGTGATACCTGTTATGTGAATTCCTTGTGCTCAGCATCTTTTTCTCTTCTGTGGAATCCATGGCATCTTCATTAATACTTTCCATTTCTTGTGCATATAAAATGTAGTGGACACAGCCTATTGAGGTCTTTGCAATGTCAGCCAACTTGCATACCTTCAACCGGCAATCATTTAGCATAGAATGTGAATTTTTATCACAATTTTGTCAGTGATTGCAGTTTTAGGATGCCCTGAATGCTCATCATCTTGAACGGATGTATGACCATGCTTGAATTCAAAAGTCCACTATTTAACCATTGAAAACTAAGGGAAAGAATACTTTAATGTAAAATCTAACTGCTTTTGTATTTCTGTTGGGGTTAAATCCTTAAAATGAAGTCCTTTATCACAGCTTGTATTTTAGATTTATAATTTTGTAGAAAAAGTATTTTGTTTCACGATTGTCACAAACAAGTGACTATACTTATGCATCTGACACTATCATAGTCTCTATATTAAAATATTTATCCTTTAACCTTATCCTTTAACCCCTCTAGATCTACCCAAAAAATAATATAATTCTAGATTATGGAACTGTGAGGTAGGAGGGGGATTGTACACTATTCCTATGCACATTTTGCTATCTTATATTTTTATATCTAAAAGCGGCAACATTTCCTTTGTTTCCATTTCAAGTGTGAAGAATATATTCCTTTCTTGTATGTTTAAAAGCTTCAAAGCATCTTCAACAAATTCTTTTTTCACTACACTAAAATGTCATCAACGTATCTGTACCAGCATATAAAATAATGTGGGAAGGGGGAAATTATGTGAGTTTCAAATGTACTCATAAATAAATCTGCCAGAAAGGAGGACAATGGATTTCCCATTGTGAGTCCTGTTTCCTGTTTATAGAATTCTCCTGCAAATGTAAAATAGGACTGGTTTATACAAATGTTAGTAAAGTGGACGTTTTCTTTCCTGTGAGTTTCATTAATTCCTATCTCCTTTAACCAATCGTTCAAAAACGATAAAAGCTTGTCAGTTGGAATACCCGGGAACAAAGATACTATGTCAAAAGACACTAAAATATCAAGAGGGTAGAACTTTAAAATCTTTTATTTTTTCTATTAGCCGGAACAAGTTTTTTATGCTTCTACTTTAAAACCTTGGTAGAGCTGTAAATCTGTCTGTAAGCCATTTTGCTAGAAAATATGTAGGGTTACACACGCACACACACACACACAAAATGATGGGGTCTCATGCCATTCCCAGGTTTATGGATTTTAGGTAACCCATATATTCTGGCTATATTAGGATTGTTTTGTTTTAAACTACATTTTTCTCTGTCTGGTATTATAGTGCAAGTCTGTGTAGCTTCATTCACTGTTTTTGTGCATTCTTTCAATGGGTCAAATTTGACATGGGCATATTCTTTTTTGTTTAACAACTCTAACATTCTGTCAGTGTAATCATCTTTGTCCAATATTACTATTTTGTTCCCTTTATCAGCCTTTTTGTAAATAACTCCTTTTCCTTTGAGTGATGTAATAATGTTACTGTAATTTTGAATTCTATTTGGTTTCATTTTGATAATCCTTTTAAGAGCATCCTCTGATTGGTTAAAGGAACATCTCAGGAACGTTAAGTACAAATAGATTGATAGATGAGCAGCACCATTTTGGAAAGATAATCACGACATAAAAAGAGAAATAAAGTTACTTAAAGAATCACATAGATGTACAGAATTGGACAAATGGGAGAAGATTTACATTCATAAACATAGGGATCATCTTATGAATTTCGACATTACAGGAGAATGTAATACAAATTTCCAGTTAATAAAGAAAAAAGCACCACCAGGATGCGGTGCCACAGGTCCTCATAGAGGTTAGTTTCTTGTACCAGTCGTCAAGTTGGTTCAAGATGGAGAGGATGTCTCTTCAAATCCAGTCCCACCGTATTTAAAAATAAGTGAAGCATAAGAGTGTGTTAGACAACAGATTAGATATAATTTACATTTAACAAGCTTCACTGTGTCAGTTCCAACAGAATTTTTTAAAAATGTCATATTTTTCGAAAGTTCTTAAATGAATTATGATAGCTTACCAATACATGTTTAGCTAACTGTTCATCAGCAATTTTACGAGCTTTTGATAATGAGATGTTCTGATTGAACTTCACAGTCTTCATAGCCTCAAAGTACTTGGGCATTGTTGTTAAATGAGGACTACTTCTTAATGGAGAGATATCTACAACAATCAGCTTTTCTACCAGTTCCGGCTGAAAATACAAAATAATACAAATCTCTTTTAAGATTTATCAAAAAGCTTAAAAAATTCTAAACTATTTAAATAAGTTGAATCAAGTTGGTTAGTCTAGAAAAAATTAAGTAAATTAGATGATTTAAACAAAATAAAATGAATATGAAAATATTTAATATATTATAAACTAATTAAAATGTGTACAGTTTTAAACAGTGGAAATTTTCACAGAAAACATAGTATAATTTTAATGAGGAAATCAAAATTTTATTAACTTTGTATTCAGACTAACACACCTACCAATAAGCAAGACAAAACAAATCCAAGTACCAAAAAATCATAGATTATAGTACAAAAAATTGGTACACAATAGTTCTGATCAACAAGAAAATAGAATCATTTAAAAGACATCACCACACTAAAAGGCTACAAAAAAGATATTATGTGCAAGAAATTCACATTCCATCCATGGGCACACCAAAAATTCCAAAAGCTTTTTAAAGATGCAAATATTATTTTGGCTCCTGTTAATCTCATCACTTCCAACCTTACAATACACTGTCGGAAAGTGATACCAACTTAGCAGTTCAGTAAACAAATGCAGTTTAAAAAAACCTTTTAAAAGTCAACACTATAGACAAAATTCCAATAGAAAAACAATCCAGCAATAACAAAATCAATTGCAAAGACTGCAATGTGAAGTATATAGGAAAAATGAAAATAAACATTACCCCACAATTTAAGGAACACATGAGAAATGTAAAATACAAACACTGAGAGAAATCAATAATAGCATACCATTTCTGGCTATATATATATTCTTACCATAAATAATGTTACAACATTGAACCTTAGCCATTTGCACCGTTTTAAACAATTTAATATCATTTTAATACTGGTCACTTACATGTTTTATAAACACAGAGCACTAATTATTTTTCAAAATGGCCACCTTTGGCCTTCACACAGGCCTAAGTTTCTGTTGCCATGAATCAATGGAATTACACACAGTCTCCATTGGAAATCCCACCACTGCCTTCACCAGGGAGCACTTCAGGCTGTTGATACTGGGAGTCTCTTCTTACAGACCATGCCCGTAGTCCAATGGGTTCAGGTCAGGGCTGCTGGAAAGCCTATCATTCGGAGCAATGAAGTCTGGAACATTTCTCTGCAGCCAGTCCTGGGTAGACTTTGCCTTGTGAGAGGGTGCTAAATCCTGCTAGAAGCTCCACTGTTCATTTCTGAACAAAGTGTTGCTCAAATCCTTCACAACAGTCTCCAACACAGTGTTTTGGTACACTTTGGCAGAGGTTTTCACCCATTTTTCACAAAAATGGAGTTTGGTAGTGCCATCATATGCCACTCTTCACCAAACTATGACTGAGGCAGGATGAAGGCCTCTTTGGATCTTGGGATCCTTCTCATGAGCTTCTCAGGATTATTTAGCATAAACATGATCATTTTGCTTGTTGAAAGCCTCCTCAATAGTGAAACATCTTTACATCTGTGAAAAGAATATTTCTGTGGCCAATGTTTTCATAATGCTGAAGGAGTTTTGATTTTATCACCCCTCTGCTCCTTCAGATACTGGGTTAGAAAGTGACCTGTACTCCGCCAGTAAGCTTTCAACCTAGCTCATCATTTAACAGGCCGGAAATTGACATTTTTGAAATGTTTAGCTCTCGAGCCAGCACAGACTACTTTTGCACAGGATTCCATCAAATATGAGCCACCACTGTTTTAACCTCCTGCTTGTCCCTAATGCTACATGGATGACCTGGTCTTTGGCGATCTTCAACAGTCCTGGTTTCTAGGAATCGGTTAATTGTTCGATGCATAAACATTCTGCTTATTTTCAACTTCTTAAGGGTAGTGAAAATTTCAGAAGCTGATTTACCCACCTTATGAAGGATTATCACTGCTACACAATTTTCATAATCATCCCACTTCACCGCTACAATATATGGAAACTCACTTTCTCTTCTGCAGTTCTACCCACAATGACATTCTCTTACCTTACCCACACAAGCGTTGGCTGCAACCTTCAAAAGGTTGTACAGCCTGTGGCAAAAGTTTGTAACAGTATTTATGTTAAGACTAGGTGTGCGCGCAGACACACACATAAAATCTAAAATGAATCAAAAGTATTTACAGCTCTTCAAAAATCCATAGAATTAACAGTAGGGGAAAAGTATATTCATAAACAAAAACAAAGACAATTTAATAATTGATATCAATGTATGATTTGGTTGAACTACACTCTCTTAATGCTTTACTTACTTGTCATAATGTATGGAACCGGTTTTGAGCACATTTAGTTATCAGTCCTGATAATGAGCACTAAATGTTCTCAAAACCGGTTCCACACATTATGACAAATAAGTGAAGCATTAAGAATCTGCAGTTCAACTAAATCATACAATGATATCAATTATATGATTAGCTTCACTGTGCAAGTTCCAATTTACATTTTAAAGAAAATTTAGTTCATTTTTATCTTCCAAACAATGACCTTACTATAAATTTGTAAATCTAGAGCGACATCATAATACCACTCTAGGAAACTGTCAGTGGAATCAAGCTGATGGAGTGCAACAAAATTAGTGAAATTTGAGTGATTTTCTCATAAAAAATTTTCAAAATTAAATAAAATACTAAATTTACACAAATCCAATGCACCATTGAATGTAATGTGCAAGTCAAATTTGAACCTTATGGCATATTGTTGTATGGCAACTTAGAGATAAGCGTGTCTGCTCCATAAAACAATTAGAACATAGAATTTATAGGTGGACTATTGTTACATCTTGGAGCATGTAGGACAAATTCCATCACTTGTTCTGTAGTCAGGACAGTTGGCGGAGATCATGTCAGGATATCTTCCTTTGTGAGTACCAGTGAATTTCTTCCTACTAGCTTTAGTTGCAAATAATGCCAATTTCTGTTGCTGCCACAAGCAAATGTTGCTCTCAGCTACATTGAACTCTCTTCCTGCCTTTCTGTTACCATTTTTTTTTCAGAAAGAATTACTTCAAGCTTGAAAGTAGCATAATAAGATGTTCTCTGTTTGACCTCTATTTCAAGACTATCTACTATTCAAACATTCTATGCAATAATAGACCAACTTAAAAGTAATAAAGATGAGAAATGCAGCAATGCATTATGATGTAATAAACAACAATAATGAAGAAAGTTACTGATAGAATGGATTTTTGAATCTAATATGCCATAAAATCTAATGTGTATAAAAATTTTGAATGCTATATTTGGACAAAAAGATACGCATAAATGCAGTATATTTAGCTGAAAATTAATTAAACATATTCCCAAGTATTTCTGGGGCATACTATCAAATCAATACAATAAGGCATTTTTGCAAGGTAGGACCCCCTACATTAATCACATTAAGGTTAAAACAAAATTACCGTATAATATTTATCAAAAAGTACAAGTCTATCCCTGCCAAACATTACTAAATGATGGTAGCCTCCTTCCACATCCTGCACTGTGAACAAATATATTAATGGATTTTATATGCAAATTAGAGGGAGAGAGGAAAAGAGGGGGGTTGGGTGGGTGAGTAGACAGGCAGATGGATGGATGGACGAATGGATTTATTGATAACTAATTTCTTTACATAAACAAATTTACAACTTCTTTAGTTTGCCTATTGCTGAACCCTTGTCTTCAGCTCATTAGCAGTTTACCACAGGAGAATCCAAAATTGGATTCAGATACACCTAAATTTACAACTTTTTGACATACTTCCATTTAGGATTTTCAATACATGAATTTTAAACTGACAACAATTATTAATAAATTATAATAATGCAATTAATTGGGGGTGTAAGGTTTCACATGTCACGAGTCTCTTGAATTTATGGAGAAGGCTGCATTTTGATATGGTTGGTTACTAATTTTTCCCCAACATTGTGAGTTGCTTCTGGATGCTATTCCAAAAGATAGGGATAGCACTCAGAAGAAGCTCACAACATGTTGGATAAAACATTCAATAACACATCAAGATATTACTCTGAAAGTTCAAGACACTCAATACAATTACTTGATTGAAACCTATTTCTTGAGTTGCATTTACATAGCTTAATGTACATCAACAACCTGTTTGTTGCAATATTATTCAATTTGGAATTGAACACAGTGAAACACGCATTAATAATCTCTTCTGAGGTGAAATATTAAGAACACTCTTGATCATTTCACTTACATCAGATTTATTCAGGACATGTTTCCTGGAACATTTGCCCACATAATCAGCTGTTAAATTTATTATGATACATTCACAGCCATATCATTCATTTTCTAACATTATTTATCACTTTCATTATATGACCTGCTTTCTTCACATGTTCTAATCTTAGAATCGCATATTCTCATTTCCTTTCTCTTATCAGAACTCCTAGATCATTTTCTGAAATCTTGTTAGCCTTTAAATTAAGCTTCAGATAATAAAAGTACCCCTTTTTTGCACTTTTAAAACACCTAGTACTTTATTTAATTCAATTTCATTCTCACTAACAATTTGAAATTCAATTTTTCAATGAGAAATTGTTACTCATCCTATCATGTACATTACTTCAAAATCTATAAAACTAATATCTAATATCTAAAACATCATATAATCTATTACACTCTACCCATATTTTTTTATAAATGTACATTTCCCCAAGTCATCCTTTCCTTTTATATCATTTCATTTCTTAAGATATTTTACATAAAAAGTCAATTAATTATTGCGCACTTTAACCTTACTCCATCATTTCCAAATATCAGTTTTGTATCTTATCATTTCCTCATTAGCAATTATATTATTTGTTCTTCCCCTATCCTAACATTGAAGTCTTCCACCATCATAAAATTTACATCAACGATTCCTTGATGTGTTTTCTATGCTTCATAACTCTATATCATAAAATTGTTAAACACTAGGCGAGTTATAAACTATTCCCAAACACAGCTTTTCTCCTTTTTTCAATATATCATTAACACACACTTCTTCATATTACAATCCAAATCATCTTCTGTCTTTTCAATTTTTTTTCTCTTTAACCAGTAGAAATATCCCAACTGAGACCCATGCTTTTGCTTCATTCTTTATTCTCCATTTCCCTATAAAATCAAAACCTTTAATCTCAATGGATTTATCCTTCGGTATCTAAGTCTCTAATGCAGCAAATACATCTGCATTTTCACCACAAGATATATCTCATCACTACTTACTTTCTCAATTGATTCTTCTGCATTTCATTACACTACTGAAACCAAATGACTATACTGAACCATTTCTCTCATATATAAATTTCTCTAGCTTCACTGTGCTTTGCATTACTCTGTTTGCCCCATATTCATCTTCCATGATGATGCCAGAGTCTTTTTGACACTATACAAAATCCTACTTTCCTCCTTACATTAAAGCCAGTTGACACTCCCAGAACCATTTGCCTTGATTCTTCTCTCACCTGTTCAGGTGGGACAATTTGTTTGGCTGGTGATGTCATCCTGTGACATATCTCTTCGATTTTTTCCTCCTCTTTCTCCTGCTGATGGCTCTCCATCTTTGTCTCTGGAGCTTATCCTCCATTGCCTTGTTACGTCAGCTTGCTACCCTTTTGTTGGGATCTCATTGTGCTAATTCATATCCTGTTTTCTTCCATCTATCCACAAATCTAATCCTCTGATAAATGCTTTCTTGTATTCATTTCTGTCTATTCTTATTTCTTTAAGTAGGATGCTTTTTAACTTTCTTTTCTTATCCCATAATCTTGGTTAATAAATATTTTGGTGCCTTTTAGTTTCCTTGTGTTGGATAAAATCATCCATTTGAATTTTATAATTAACCTCACTAGGATAGATCTTGGCTTTAAATCTTTCCCCCCAATTCTGCTACTTCCCATTCTTGTAATTTTAGATCTACATAATTATCCCACAATTAATTCCTCAAAAAGGAATGCCAAAGATTATAATAGTAATTTTCCTATTATTTCCTTCACTTTTTTCCAGGTTTGATATTCACCAATTACTTTCCATATGATTCATATGAAATTTTTCTTCGAACTTTTTAGCATTAACTGGAAATGCTAATTGAAACTTTTACAATGAAGATAATTATGTAATTAAGATCATTGTAAGATTGAGTCAAACTTACAATGATCTTTATTGTTTATTGTTCCTTTAATTTCTTCCATTTTTTCACCTAATCTTTTATTTATGTCCTCCATATTCTTGATATACATTACTTCTTTAACATTCCTAAAACCTGTTTCATTTTTGGTATGGGGTTCATTTCAATCCCTCCTATTACTAGCATCATTAGCACCAGCATAAATCATAATAAAAGTGGGCCTTTATTTTGTTTCCTTTCATTATATTCTAGTATCAACTTATTAAACAATCCAATTCTTACTTTATATATTTCAACTGAAAGACCCATGATCATATTACATGCAGAGAGCTATTGAATCACATCATCTCCTATCAGCTGCTGCACGCAGCTCTACTAATTTTACATAAAATTGCTTCAATTCAGTTTTATTTACATATATGCTATTGGTTTTAAATCCAACAAAATATATTATCATATTAAAAAATATAGAGCTTACATATCTCATTGCAGTAAGCATCACTGCTCTACCTCCCATGCTGTGGCCCACTAATGCTGCTTTGGGTATTTGAAGATCATTCATAAGGGCCTTCAAATCTTCGGCTAAATGGAAATAAGTGAAATCAGCACTATGTGGACTGTCTCCATGGTTTCGAGCATCAACAGCATAGACCTAAAATACAGCACTCCAATTAATTAAAATATATACTCCAAAAGACATAATTTGGTGCAAAACTTTAAAGTAGCAGAAAAAAAAAATGAAGCACCCTGTGAGGTGAAACAGCATGTACCAACATAAGGTAGAAACTTTGTGGGGATGTAACAGTGTTATTGAAGGACATTCTCCAAAACACAATTTCAGATTATAAAGTACAAATACTCAGAAATAGGAAAGGTAAATTAAAGTGAACATATATGTGTGATGTTAAAAGAGTATTTATTGCATGCATCAAAACATTTTACCTTGACAAAAGTAAGCAGACATCAAAATATGGTAGAAGTACAGGTTGGTTCAAAAATCTTTTATCTCTATGCTTTTTGCGCAGATATGCATTTATTTTCCATTATTCATTTCAGATGGGACACAAGCTCCTTATGTGAAAAAAAGGTCCTTCTTGCAAAAGTATAGGCTTAAGAACATTTATACAATAAAAATGCTTGAAAGATGAGCAACAGGACTTCACAGCAAGATTCAACAAATAAGCTTCTCCAAAAATTACACACTACAGTAGGAACAGAAGCTCTTCAGAACTGGAATAATTATGGATAAAAAGAGAACAGGAAATAAATGGAGCAGTGGCAGAATCTGTTCAGTTGATCAAAAAATCTTGATCCTGCATATTGCAGGAATGGTTTGCTCCACAAAAATTGTATCTTATAAACCAACTGTTGGTTCCAACAGGATGAAGCTTTCGCCATTATGCCATCAGTGTCCAAGAATAGTTAAATGACATTTTTCCTAATAGATGGTTAGGAAGAGGATCAGCACATCTGTCCCCACCATTAAGTGGCTGCCAGGAGCTCTGGTCTCTTGCTTATGGGGTCTTATTAAGCAGCATATATCACAAGAAAGATAATGAACACTGAACAGTCAAAAGAGTTTGTTAGGGTGACATTCACAGCAATCACAAATCATGCTCAGTAGCTTTGTAAAACTTCATGAAAAAAATGCAGCTGCATCATTTTGTGCTATGAGAATGATATTGCTCACTCTGATACTCTGGATGTTTAAACATACACATAAAGCATCAGCAGGAACAGGGTTGTTTTTTTTTTTTTTTTTTTTTTTTTGTTATTAGCAATAGAATTTGCATCAAGAAGTATATACAGTTTTTATCATAAATGTGAGTCATTAATAACAGTAAATTTGTCATGAATTTTTGCAAAAATTAGCTGTTTCTACTAAAAACTTCATTTCTGCAATACAAATTAAAAGTTATTTTAAGTATATAATAAGTTTAATATTTATTTTGAATAAGTTTGCTTCAAAAGAATTAGAAGATAAACTATTTGGAAAGGTATGACAACCTGAAATTCTAGATTATTATTCATTTATTCTCTTTACTGGCCTTCAGAACCATTGATGAGAGATGACAGACCAGAGTCGTCCACGGCCGAAGATGGAGATAACATATCTTTGAAACCGGTTCCATATATTTTTAAGGTTAGTGAAGCATGAAGAATGTTAAGACGACAGATTCAATTCACATGAGCTTCACTGTGTTAGTTCCATATGAAAACTTTTTTAAAGAATTTAAACAATTTTTAAAAAATTTTGTCAGACCAATCTTTTTCATTTGTTTAAGGTGCTTTGAAGTTGATAGCTATTAGAGTACAAGAGTCTGGAGTTCTATTTTCTCTTTCTGGATCTGCTGAATGGGTTTTGCTAATCCTTATGCAGGTAAGGTGACCAATCCAGCAGCTGTTAAGGCAATTCTAATGAGGTGAGGGAAAATAGTAAAAATATACAGGCCTAATGAAGGCTGAAGGAGACGCAGTACATTTTAGGAGAAATTAGTTAGTTTGTTCCTGTGGTGGAGAGAAATCGCAAAATAGTATCACTTCCCAGATTAACAAGTTCAAAAATCACGGTCTGGTAATGTGTGGTAATAGTAAATAATGTGTAAACATTGTAATACAGAGTCGAGTGAAAAGATATGGTTCATGTGGAAAGCAGATACAAAGTAAAAGACATGTTACAACCTATTGAGAAAATAGGTTCTATTTCTAAAAGACAGTGCAACATTAAAGATAGCCTTCCTATACATGTATAAACAAGCAAAACAAGAAAAGACAATACAATAGAAATATTTCTGAAGTTAGATTTTGTATAATAAATATCAGTATATAAAATTAACTTAGGAAATGGTAGATAAAACTAATAAAATGTCAACAATAAATAATTATTATTTTAGGCAAATGACCCCTTAGAAAAGATAGGCCATCTGGCAATAAGTGCATGGAATAGGAAGTATATGCTTACTGGAGTCTGGATATTATCCCACTGCAAGTTGGATAACATGGGAATATGTGCCACAGAAATAAGGAATATTATTACTGAAGATTTTGTTGACACACTAGTCTCCATTTTTAGTGATTAAATGACTGATGCTAATGGCATGTATTTGCAGTCCTCATTAGGATTATAGAAGTTAAATTAATTCAGAAATTTTATCTTGGTGCTTGTTCATTTTTGCAGAGAGCAAATGCCACCACACAAACCAAGGAGTAGAAATAATTAATGATTTAAAAATAAATTTATCAAATGTCAAAACAATTTGTATCAACAGTGCCACATACATGTTGAAATGTATGAGAACACAGAGTACTATAGGAGATCATTTAATAGGTTTCATTGTTGGTGTCATAAATTAAATCTGTTAAGAAAAATATGGATGAAAAGTCTTAAAGACTTTAATTAAGTTATTTCAAGTCAGTTTTTTTTTATAAGAAAAGTAAAATAAAATCAGATTATAACAGATGCATTGTAGAAAATTATACTGATATGATGCCAAAATTGTTTCTATTCTGTTATGACAAGATGGTTGAGTACTTTGAAGCTTTTTAAGCAATGCAAATTACTGACAATTCAGGGTTAAAACTTAGTTGAGGAATATTTTGTAATCCTTATAAATGAAATTCTGAAAATTCAGGCTTCTTTTGTTGCTTTGAACTGCTACTTCATTACAAAACCTATATTAGAATCCGAAACTCCATGATAGGCCTGTAACATATCTACGAATTAAATTCCTTAAAAAACAAATGTGAACTAATTCAGTGTGGCCAACTGAATGGTTAAGTCAATAAATTAATTGAGGAAGTTGATTCTAAAAATGTTCCAGTCCAGAATTCATTAAAAATGTGTGCTGATGTAACGTTTAATAATCTAGAAGCTCTGCTGTTGAAAGATGAATGTAATATTGATGTATTTAAAGCCTTAGATAATACATTTAAATCAATGAAACTGCTTTCGAAGGTAGGATTGAATACTTTTAATAAACTGAAAGCAATGTTCAGTAGCTGTCAGAATTTTTGAATGTTAGTGATCAATGTGATTTGCTTCTATTTATAAAACTGAGTCTCTCTCTCACACATATGGACACACACACACACACATGGTTGAATTGGCAAAAATTGGCAGATGTATAATCATTATGGTGTGATATTAACACCTTTATCACACATGTTGCAAATATAAGATCAGGTATAAAACTATTTATGCTAGTTAATAGTGTAATACTACAAGGTGAAAAAAAAAAAATCTGAAGAAACTTTTGCAAAATTGCTGTTATGTTTTTAACCATAAATACAATATTTTATAATTTTTCATGATTTTTTTTTTAAAATGATCACCCTGAGGATCAGCAAATGTCAGTCATTTAACATAAAAATTTTAAAAGAAATGCATATCTGCACAAAGAACCTAGGGAATAACAAGCTTTGAGAACACTCATAAAATTATACAGGAAAAGTTTGTATGGAAAGAATACCATGAATATTATCTTACTTTTTACCTTTCTTTCTTCTCTTTGCAGATTACAGCAAAGATGCGTGCACATAAATTGCTCAAGTGCTCAGTTACACAGGTCTGGTGTAATTGACAAGAAAACCAGAGTGTGTAGTTCAACTGAATCATACTATGATATATCAATTAATAAGAAAACCAAAGTTTATGGTAATGGCACAGATCTGTTTAACTCAGGATAAACACTAGAGGCCCTCTTATGTTCCTAAAATGTATATGCCATTTACAAATTATCTTTTCAATCCATTCTTTCCATGGTTATTATGAGAGCCCAGATTTTAGATTTTTATAAACACTGAATTTGTTTTTTAAATATATTAAACATTTTTTAGTTTAGCTTTTTTAACTTATCCTTGTATTAGTTTTTTTTAAACAATCCTCTTTACCAAACATAAAAATACATTGCAACAAATATATTATTATTATTATTATTATTTTTTTTTTTTTAACTTTTTTATTTCTCCGAACCAAACAAAACGTGAGCACTTTAGTTAATTTTCAACAGTTTAAAGAATATAATTTTTTAGTTATCTCTGCTCAGGTGGTACATTTATGCAATGCACAATTAAATGCATTAAGTGAATAAACTATACTTACGAAGTTGTATATAATGGAATGGTAATATGTCCTACATTAATGTATTCAAACTGTTCATACTAACTCCATTTACCTACATAACACTGGACATGTTTCAGAAGCTAATTAGAATACCAACAGATAATTAAGACAGCAATAACCAGTGATTCCAACAAAGACACAGTAATAAAAATTATCAATAAAATTAAAAGACAAAAGTCTATAAGAGAGATTTCCACACTGAAGAACATCAAGGAAAGATACAAATTCAAAAGCTTCCTGTACCATCCAACTTTCCACAACAAGATTAGATTAGATATCCGGGGGATTTGATGGAGTTTTGGAAGGTCCTCCAGCATGTCTGCCTTAAGGGAGGGGTACTTTCACTGTTTACCAAAATCTGTTCCTAGTACAAGTTGCAGTATTTTGGTTCAAATGTTGGCATCTTTTCCCAGCTCTTCCCTGGTTATAGGGAGAACAACTCTCTTTTTTTCCAGAATTGGACAATCAAACAGGATATGTGAGGCAGATTCCTTGTCCTGTTTGCACAATCTGCAACTGGGTTCAGCTTTATAGAGACCAACTTTTTGTAGATGTTTTCTAAAATGACCATGTTCAGTAATTAGCGCAATTACGTTTCTCATTCCTATTCTACCCAATTGGAGAAGGGACAAGGAGAGATTCTTGCTAGGGCCCAGGATGAATTTCCTAATTTGAATCTGTCCAGGATAGGTTTTTCACCTTAGTTGATGCTTATCACCAATTCATGTTTTGACTGCAGTCTCAGTAGTATAGATACTGATGCCAACCATGGGCTCAGGGCCAAAAAAGGGTGTGTCAGCTCCCCTTTTTGCTAGCTGATTTGTCATTTCATTCCCATAAATGCCCTGATGCTCCGGAATCCACCACAGTTGGAGCCTGTTGCAGGATACCAGAGAAAAAAGGCATTTTGACATTCCCATACCTGTCTGGATTGCCACTGGTCAGAGGAAAGTGCTTTTAGTGCATTTTGACTATCTGAGAGAATGAGAATTTGTTTCCTCTGATAGCTCTTCTCCAATCCTCTATAGGCACAGTTAAGGATGGTATAACCTCTGCCTGAAAAATTGTACAATGTTTACCAAGGCTTGTACTTCCACAACATATTTAAGAATAAAGTATAATGTTAGCACCAAAGAATAAATATAATATCAAACAGTTATTAGGGTGCACAATAAAAGACACCATACCAACAGAACAGAAATCAGGAATTCATGAAATTAAATGTGCAGATTATAATCAGAGATACATAGGAAAAACTAATAGAAATTTGGAAATTCTGAAGAAAGAACTCTTTCGAAATATTAGTTTCAAATATGTTGATAAATCAACACTAGCAGCTCTTTTGGGCCAATAATCATGAAATTAAACCTGGGACTAGGCTGCTAAAAGAACTTTACAAACCAATCAAACTATCCACTTGGAAAAAGATTTTTATCTTTTGAAATAAAAAAAACTTGATGAATTTTGATTTACAACTCCTGGACGAACTCAGTAAGTCCCTATAAGAACCTCAGAGACTGCCACAAAAGCATCTTGGGATCCAGATGCCAGTTCAAGTAGATGAAAGTAATTAGCTTCAGAAATATGTCCAGTATTATGTAAGTAAATGGAGTTAAGTGTGAACAGTTTGAATACTTTAATGTAAGATATTAAATACATTGCTAGGTTTTGTATGGTGAACCCTTTTTGTTGTCTTTCAAAACATTCTTATAGAAAGAAAATGTTTTTTCTACACAGCATGAAGTCATTGGTGCAAATTTCATGAAGCCAGTTCTGCGTGATCCATGGTAAATTGCAATTTGTTCCCTCATCATTGCAAACCCTGGGTACTGCTGCAGAAATTTGGTGAGCTTCAATGAGCAGGCTAAGACCATTAGGTACCCACTACATAGTATTATTTTCTTTGAAATTGTGTCAATTACTCCTATCGCATTTTTTATTGCAATATTCCATGCACTGAATAGCTGCAGGAGAAGAAGAGAAGTGATACTACACTTATTCTGAAGAGCAGTTTTAGCTTTGACTAAGCAGGCTGCATTGTTGATGTCAAATGTGTCTAGAACACTTTCACATCTTCAAAATGGTTGGCACAGTAGATGACTACCATCAGCCAAGTTCTCCCGCAAGTGATAAGTTTTGGTTCAAGAGGTGTTGGTAGGCTATGGTGCTGTGGTTGTCCAGCATCTTGCATAATATTGCAGGGTTTAGCAGGGTGTAATTTGCCCACCATGACTTTAGCGATGAACAACAACTATTGGTGGTTTCATCTACTGAAAGCCAGATTTACAGTCCTGCAATTTTGTTGATAAATTCAATACTTTCCTGGTACAGTTGCAGCAAACATTTTTTCCTTAAGGTTGATTTGCCTGGTATCTTTCAGTTACTGATGTTTAAATTTATTGAATACTGGATTCTGTGGCACATTCCATGGCACCTTTGCTTATACTAGTGCCTCACATGTATATTGAATTGCCTTCTGAAGCACCAGAAAAACTTGAAATCTGTGACAGTTTTTATGTGGGGGAGAAGGAAGAAAATGGATGAGTTTTATTTAATTAACATAGTAATAATATATGTAGAAACAATAAAGTTCTTCTTCTCTCTCACCGCAGATAAAAACCGTCGTAAATTCGTGCCCCATGTTGAGCGCCAATTTGCGATGGTTTTTTTATTGGGGAAAGGAAAAGGAATCAGGGAGAAGATAATTTATGAACATAAATCTCCAGTTTTGAAGATTTATGTTCATAAATTATCTTCTCCCCAATCTTCCTTCTCCTTTACCCAATAAAAAAACCGTCACAAATCAGTGGTTGATCCTTGGTTTCCTCTCAATGCTGCTGACATGCCCTGTAGACTCTTTATGTTGCAGAAAATGTGATTTTTGGTTACAGCCCAACTGCTCTTGTTAGGCTTCACAAAATATAATTTTGCCATCCATGGTAAAATTTGGATCATTGCCAATCCACTAGCAAATTGGAGCACTTTACTTTTGGCATCTTGCTGGAACAAGCATAGTTAAAACTGCAAGTGTAAGCTTCTTAAGTAGGCCTTCAGTTTGCTTCTAAAACCAATAATTTCTGTTCACTAACAATTATCTTTACTGTGACAGTGTAACAATGTAAACATAAATGCAAATGTTAATGTAATATTTTAAAATTTATTTTTAGCAAAATATAAAATTGTATCTTCATTGGTATTTCTAATTTTAAAGGTATTTTATTTATCTTATTATCATATATTTTAATGTTTTAAATAAATAACAGGTTTAGCCAATTTTAGGTATTAACATCTTATTTAGTCATTCTTAGGTTTTATAAGATTCAACTATGACTTCCATTATAATAAAACCCTGGACAGTGTGGAAAAGTAAGCTACGTGAGCTGAATAGAGGAAAGACAGGTGAAGAAGAGGAGAAAGGCTGCATTGGTATGTGGAATACCAGTGGTGGGCAACAAGGCATCATATTCATTAGAGAGAGAAGTACGCAGTCAGTCAACTACATGATTAATGATGTAGGAAACTGTATTTTAGAGAAAGTTGATAGAATTTAGAGTAAAAAGAGTAGGTTAATAATGTATGTAAAGATAAATTAATAAAGATTAATCGTAATTTGAGGATATATTGTCATAAAAAATTGGTAAGTTAATTTTGGAACAAATTCAATTCAAAACAAAACCCAGCTAAAATATATAAAATAAATGACATCCCCTATATTTGCCACTTTGTAACTTATTATATTTCACTGCCGTAAATTGCATTTAATTAACAATTACACTCCCTATATAACATTAAACTTCACTTTCCTTATTGCTACATTTCCTAGGCCCTATATACTCAAACACTCAGTTACCGAGTTATAGGGCCCTTCCTGCTATTTCAATCTGCCCCTTCATATTCTAAACATTCTTCGCTATCTTGCTTATTAATTTTTCTCATTCATCTAGCTCTCACATTACCTAAATGCATACCAACTTCCTCCATCCATTTTCTTGTTTTAACATTCAACAGTTTTTCCCCATAATTTCTATTGATAAATTTGATCATCTCCCCATTTTCAGCTTCTCTCTAAGAAACTTGGTTTCCTCACAATCCAATAATATATGCCAATTATTATCTTGCTGATTACATAATATACACTTACCCAACTTCTCCTTTACTCTTAAGCCCTTCAAATTTATAACTCCTGTTCTTGCCCATGCAAAACCTTCTTATCTTGATTTATCACAAATATCAACATAATTTTCCCTATTCCAAACTCCTTTTAATTCTCTATATACGCTCAATGACATTTTATGGTTAAAACTAGCAAATATTTTTTGCCTTTCAATAGCTTGGATTCTCAGCCTAACTTCTTTCCAGAAACCCCTTCCTAATACTCTCCTGTCCCTCCACATGTCCCCAAAACCATTTTTTCTACATTTTCCTTTATTTTGTCACCCAAGTATCACTTTGATTAAACCTTTGCTAACCGACCAAACATTTGCATAATATACCATGCATCTCTAAATTATTAATTCCAAATCAGTATTTCAATACTCTCTCTATAATTTTCCCTTTACTACCTATTCTACCAAATTCAACTTGGGCCATGCCATTACGCGAGGTTCTGGGTAAGCTCAATATTTGCTTGCAGAAGTTTCAGTGTATCAGATTCACATTAACCCACCCATCCTCCAAACCCCAGTTCACCAGGTCTCAACTCCATAGAGCATTCTGGGTTCCAAACTGCCCCATAGACTCTCTGCAACCAATTTACTTGTATCCCTGGTATTTTATCTATACATGCCCTTATAGCTTTCAAGAAAAGCTTCCCTTTAGCTAATACCATTTTCCTTTGGTCACTCCATCCCCCCTTGCTACTTACTTGAGGTGGTTAACAAATTTCTCTTCCTTGCCAGGACCATTTCTCGTCTTTCTTTCTTTAACTTATTGCCTTTTTTAAAGACCACAATTTTTTATTTATTTGGATTAATACATAAACTCCACTTCCTGGAAAATTTATCCATTGCTTCCATTGATTTATTTAATCCCACTTTGGATAGAGACAGTGCCACCAGATCATTTGCAAATAACAACCCAGGTATTTCATTATTAGTAATTATTGGAACATGGCTATTTACTGCATTAATTTCCTCTAGGATATTTTCAATGAACAAATTGAATAATATAGGACTTAATTTACAACCCTGCCTTAGCTTTATATTATTTGGAATGGCTTGCATTACTTTACTATATGACATTTTTATATAAAATGCATTATCATTATATGTTCTTTTTAATATTTCTATGAATCTGTTACTTATTTCCTTACTACTCAATTTTACCCAGCATTTCCAGATTTATTGTGTCAAAGCTTTTTCAAAATCCACAAATAGCACATATAATCTTTCCCTCTTTACAGCTAAATGCTTATTTACCAATGTATCCATAACAAAGATATTTATCAATCATTATTTTATTCTTCCTAAATCCTGATTGCAATTTGGATAACTTCTACCCACCTTTGCACTCTTTCTGCTAGGACCCCTGTGTATAACTTACCTAATAAAGATAGCAAACTAATTCCTCTGTAATTTGAGAGTATGTCATACCTCCCTTATTCTTAAGTATAGGCATCACTATGGTTTTTCCAACTTCTTGGGTCCCTACTTCCTTTTAAAACAGAATTTAATATCCTAACCAATAAACACATCTTTTCTCATCTATTCTCCATGCTTTCCAAAACTCCCCTGGTATCAACTCAATTGCTTCGTTCCTTTTTAGTCTTCTAATTTGCTCTCACACTTCCTCCACTCCTATCTGTCTATCTAGCTGCTCACTAAAACATGCATTTTCCATTATGCATAATTTCTGCCCATTGGGCTGTTCTATACTTAGAGATTTTGGAAATATCTTATCCATTTCTCTAAGATTACCGAGAATCAGACATTTTTAGACATGAAATCTACAATTATCCTTATCTTTGATTGAAATATAGTCTTTCTTTCCTGGCATTTGCCTGCTGATTTCTTCACTACAGTAAAATTCCTTTATTAATTTGACTCTATCATCAGATAATGCTTTTCCAGGTTTGGGATCAGCTGTTGACAAAATTCCTTTTTCTTGTACAAGATTCTTTGCCTTCCTTGCAATATGATTACTTACTCAATATTCATTTTCAATGTTCTTACAGGACCAACTTTTAGTATAAGTGTTAAAATCATCATGAGCTTTGTACTTCTGTCTCAAGTTTCAAATTTTTCCTTTAGATGCTGAATCATTTCTAAATATCCTCAGAGTGATGACTTTCTCCTCTGAATGTAAGCAAACAATGATTCTTGTAGGTCCTCTTAATCTTCATCTTTTGTTTCCAATATTTCTTATAACTATGTTTTTTCTTACTAACTAGAGATTCACCAAGAGTGGTTAAAGAGACATTTAAGCAGCTTATAGCCGCATCTTGGTTCACATACTCAACCTCCTTAATGTGACTAGGACCTTGAATACCTTAATCCTCAGCAAGAATTTCCTTGTTGAACATCTGTTATCCAAGTATGAAGTCTTCTCCTTTCCCAGCTGCAACCTACATGAAGTGCATATTTTAATGTGTGGTTTGATTTCACAATTTATTGAAACCATCCAATCAGTTGCTTTTCTCAAGTCTTTACTAACCGAATACCGCCCTCCCTTTTTGTTTTTTTAAAGAATTGCAATAGTTTTTTGACCACATATTCTCCTACATATTTAAAATGAAACCAATCTTATCACAAACCTGATTAATTAAGCTTCACAGAAAAGCCTTTTAAGGAAAAAATGTATTATGCTGGTCCTCAGTTGTGCGGAATATCACTAAAAAATTGAAGGATAAACATACACAGCTCCACTAAATACAATTCAAAAAAATTGAAGTGCACTAAGAAAATCAGTTCTCAACTGACCCATGAGGAAAGATGAAAGGAAGAACTCACAACCAAGCAGGTAGAAACATGTCCAGAACTTGTTTAAAGTCAAAGGACAAGATACTCCCACCTAGGGTTGTTACTTTTAGACCTATTATTTAAGGGACACTAGCTTAAAAAATAAGGGACATTTGATGATTTTAAAAGATGATTTGAATGAACTAACTGAGACAATAGGTAATATTTTTCATAAATATGACATACTTCTATTACAATTATTAATAATTACTGGTAGTTTCACTAACCGTTAAAAATAACTATAATTCAAGCATAATTTAAATGCATACTGACAGACATAGTCCATCAATTAAAAGCAGGCCAAACTCATTTCTTCCAGGTGTACTTGGAATTTTACTTGGCTGCCTTTAAAATTTGAGTGTTCGATTTTATAGTGCTGTAAAAGTCTTTGCATGACTTGTTCATATTAACTGAAATCTTAAGTTCACTTACTAGTGACATTGAACATCTGCTTCTTGTATCAGTCGATTTGTTTGACATCAAAGAAAACACACACTCAGTAAATTCATTACAGCCTGTAACACTTAGCACAAACAACACAGGTTTTTCAAGTTCCTTAAGTTTTTGGCCTCCATTATATTCCAAAAACACTTCCTTCTACTTAGTGATGCATTTTCCACACTATCCAAAATTTTTGAAGACATTTTTCCAATCATCCATAATTCTTCATACAATTCTTTCATATTGATGACCTCCACTAACTGCATCCCAACAGCATCTTCAAGGGAAGAAAATGTTATGTGCTACCTCATTTGCACTTTCATAAAAGTTCAATAATTTGTTTCAATGCCACTTGAAATTGTGAAATATCTCACAGATATGGGAAAACATTTTATGATTTCCTTTATTGCTTGCATCCTTTGTGACTGAGAAGTAGCATTCTTTGGAAACAAGTTGGAAGATAATATCTTTCAAACACTTTGATCCCAACACATCTTAAACTAAATGCCCCTCCTTTGTTCTGCCACAAGAAATACCACTTCTTGGAGTCTATAAAAACATGAGACATTAGTTTGTTAGAACAATACATACTGGTATAACTTAAATTAAGCTTCACAGTGTGGAACACAAAAGTTAATCCTGCAGCAGTAACAATGTCTTGATTAAGATTTAACTTGTCTGACTAGAAAAATATGAAGTTGAATTGGATTGTGCCCTTATATTAGTTTCATGACTTTCACTTCTGGCATGGTTTCAGACCAGATTCTCTTCCTTGAGCTATAGAAAACTCTCATGCTCTGAAGCCTTATAGCAATTCACTATGATGGGTTTAACCCACAGTATGACGATTCCCAAGATGTTTGATATGATATTACTTGTTTAACTTTCTTTTTTGGAATTGAATGAAGAGTATTTTCTACAGAATCTAACATTTTAGCACTTGGTTTCAATAATTAACATAAGTAACTCAAAATTGAAATTAGCAAATAGAACAGGTACATGTGCAATTAATTGCTACTTACACTTATTTGGTTATGATTCCACTTCTCTGCTATAGCTGCTGAACTTGAAAGTTACAGCTAGATGCACTTAAACACTACTTCTGGTCAAAACTTCAAGAACTTACACTAGTATCTCTGATGTCAATCAATATATCATTACATGGATATTATAAATAATGCGTTAAAATACGCTATGTTCAGTTGGGTTTTAATTTTTATATGAAACTTCAAAAAAGACAACAGCACATGCTTTACAGGATAATACTTTTATAAAACAGGATGCAAAATTTGAGCATAAAATACAAGACACGTGGCAACCCTTTCCCACCCCACACCACTCTTTGTCTCCCTTCAGCTTCAATACATAATAAATCAAATTTTAACTTTATTAGATTATTAAAAGTTCACCACATAATTTTTATCTACAGAAAAAGTATAAAAATGAACTTGAAGCATTTAATTCCTTGCCAACACAAAGAAGAAAATTTAAGTTTTATACAATACCATTGAGATATTACCTTAAAATTTGGACTGATTGCATCTAGAAGACCTTATGTATAATTGTTTAAGAAACTTAAATATTCTGTTTCTCTGAAAATTAAAAATTAAACACTTTGAGAAGCAGAATTTTAAAAAAAAATCCATAATGGTGTCATGTTATATATTAAATGAAAGCCCTATTTATAAGCTTTAAAATGACACTTGTCTCAGGTATGTACTTCTTATAGTTTTCAAATAACCAACGGTGGTTAGCAAATTATGCAGTTTTTCTTTCTTTTCCATTTTAAAAAAAACTGTATATAATAAATGTTAAAAATAAAATAATAATTTTTACATATCTTATGCTAAGATACAAATATACAAAAATTCAACAAAATCCATGTCATCATGTTTCAAAATTAATTTTTCATTGATTGATTTACATGGACTTACCCAGTTATTCTTATTGAATATTCAATGTTCAATCAAATAATTATTAACAGTGAATTGTTATCTATTTCAAAGAAGCAATACTAGTTTGCTTTTGACATTAATGATCCTCATATCATTCTAGATAAAGCAAATAAATCAATTTACATTCTTCTTTGAATAATGCAAATGAGAGCTTATATTATATTTACATATGGCTATCTAGTTCTTATTCAAATATATTCAAAATTAAATGCTAAATATGAGAAACCTTTGATAGTTTCAACTCATTTCACATTTTTAGTTACACATAACTACAAGCATTAGACTTCTGCAGATTTCTGAAATACAGTACTTACAAAGATATTAACAAGGAAAATTGTCGTTCTTAGTGTTGTAATGTGAATTCAAAATTAATGTTGCATTTATATTTAAAATTATATTTGTTGTCATTAATATCTAATTTCAATAACAGCAGAGATGATGTAAATATTGACTTTATGAAAAATGATTGAGAGAATTTCAAATTATATAGTTTTATATTAGAAAAAATTTACATAATATAAACAACAAAGCTAACAGCAATCATAATGAATTAATGAAAATAAAGAAAACTCACACAATATGCAATTGAGTACATGTTCTACTCTTCAATGATGTAGAACTTAAGAAACATTGGCATGGTATCAATCAAAGAGTTTCTGAGACAAAATCACAAATTCCTTGATTGGTTTACGAAAACAAACATACAGCATTTCTTTGTTGACAGTTTTGGAATTTTACTGTAGGACTTAATAATGTATAAGAATGGTTAGTAATGGATGCATATCAGTTTTCTCAAGTACAGAGATAGACTTGTAAAAAATGTGTTTTACCCATCTGGAGTGATTTCTTCATTGATAGCAATGAAAAATGGACAACCTAAGAGACTATTCTGAAAGTGTTAGCAATTTATACTTTCCACTTTTTGTTGTATTATTATTTAATATGTTAATATTGTAAATTGTATTTCCTGGCTTAAAATTTTCATTTAAATGTTTTTCAATTCCTTCCTATCAGTAGTACCTGCATCCTAACACACTTCTAGTGGTGGCACTCAGAAGTGTAAGGGCCTTTAAACATATTGTATTGCCTTATTACATGTATACTTGGGTGTACAAGTATTAAGCATTGCCAAGTAATCTACATTGACACACATGCATAATTTAAATACAATTAAATATAATTCAGTTGTGATACTGATTTCTTTAAAATTAATTTTGAGTTTTCTTCCTCTGAACAACCTGTACAATATAATCAGTTTCTTAAAACTCTTTTAGCCTCTAAGGGCATTTTTCTATTAGATACTTTTTTAAAACTTTATTGAATAATTTTTCATTTGAAACTTTCATACAATTTTGCAATTTATTGTAAAATAGTTCCCATAACATATGGATCTTTTTCTGTTGATTTTGTTGTTTATTCCTACTTATTGATAGTTGACATGACCTCTAATATAAGAATACATATTTTTATTTATGAATAATAAATAAAAATAAATTTTTACTAATATTACCAACTTATATAGATAGATAACTATTATTGTAAGAATAATGTGTGTATACATATGTATAAGAATCCTTATATATTATTTATGAAGTGTTGTCACATTTTTGGAATAAATAAATATATACTGAGTGTTAATGAATTACACCAACATAACTTCAGATAGTGTAGAGATGTTGTATATACACAATTTGAAATAGAAAACATATGGCTTATCTGTTCGAATTTCGAAGCTATGCCTATAAGTTTCGAAAGTGCCAGTATGCCATTGGCTAACGAAAATGCCCCTAGAAAACATAACACATTATAATGATGGGAGGTTAACTTATCACTCTGGTGCCATGGTTAGGACATTATCTTTTGAGTGTGAGTGATCATTTGCTTCTGAGTTCAAGTCTCATTCATCACATTTTTTTTCTGTTGTTTTATCACTAGGACCTAATAATATAGCTTTTAGCCTACATTTTAAGCTGGAGTTTCAATTTATACACTTAACTCTTAACATACTAGTTCATATAATTAAACCCTTGCTTACCAAAGGTAAAGTTGGGTGTCTTATATTCAAAGATTTACCTAAATTTCATTCAGAATTCTGTAGTATGTGTATTGCAGTACTTCATACTAAATACATTTTTTATTGCATGATAAGAATTGAATCTATGGCCTGTGCAACATCAGTTTTTGCATTATGCATTACATAATACAAGCAGTTAAAAAGCTCTCTAGTTGGCTACATAATGCAAGGAGGCAGTTAAGTATGTGTACAGTAAATTAAGTTTTAGGCATCATGTTGATAGTAAGCTTATTAGTCATTGTATGTTGGGAGTACATTCATGGAATGAGAATAAAACTTGAAAGTATTAAGCAAATTTCACTAATAATTCTTTAGTATGCGTATTGCACCACTTCATATTAAATAAAAAATCTGAACTAAATTAATAAAAAATTTAACCCGTGGGCCTGTGGAACATCAGCTTTTGTGTTATGTATTACACCATCCAAACAGTTAAAGACTCCACCTGGAGTAGGCTACCTAATGCAAGAAGACAGTTAATAGATGTTCAGAGTCACACTGTCAAATGATTAGTTCGAGATTTGAGTCACATTTATGGCACTATTGAAAACATTAACAAACTACAAAAAATCTATATTTCTATGCTCGTAAGACAGAAAGACATTTTAAAACAAATTTTCAGTCTGCTTGGCTTTAACAATGATTTATCACCATCAGATGCCAAAATGTTTAACACCATAAAACTGCATTATATTTGTGGACCATACATTTCCTATCTCAAATTGCTTAAATATGATATATCTAACTTTCAGAAATTATTATGGTGTAATTCACTAACACCTGTATTCATACATTATATTTATATATAACTCATAAAAGGCACTTAGAATGCAATATAAAAAGTTCACTAATAAAATAAAACACTAAAACTACGATATTTCCAGTGTTGGCTCTTGAACATGTACTGAGAGTGGACTGAGCTGTGACAGACGGTGTTTCTCTTAGTGAGGCATCAAAGTTATGATGAGGTGGCAGAGCTGCCAACTATAGCTGAGCAAAATCGTATGGCAAACCAGGCAGTATTACAAAAAAAATATTGAGGCCTGGTGGAATACGGGCTTTATGTAAGACTATGGCTGCGATCTTCAGGTCTCTCTAAGTAAAGTGTTTGGATGGAGGGGTGGCATCTATGAGAATAAGGGAGAAACAGTTATCGAACGTGACCTGATGAAAATTGGCATGCTACCGGCAATGGGGAACAGGTTTTAACCGAATACCTATGATTGTTCATTGTGATGCAAACCATAGTGGACGTTAGTCCAATATGAAAAGCTGAACAAGATTTGCATTTAAGTAATTAAGTAAATACATAACATTTGTTGAGGTGCAGTTGGAAAATGAGTGAATTTCGAACTCTGATTTCAGATTCGGACTAACAAAAGATGAGCATGGGGATATCAAAGCACAAATCTTGCATTTGGGGCGGTTGCATGGATATGAGCCAAATGTAGGGAAAGAGGGCTAGGGATAATCAAAACCATCCAAACACACTTTACTTAGAGACCTGGAGATGGCAGCCATAGTCTTACATAAAGCCCGTATTCCACCAGGCCTCAATATTTCTTTGTAATACTGCCAGGTTTGCCACATGATTTTGCTCAGCTATTGTTGGCAGCTCTGCCACCTCATCATAACCTTGATACCGCCACGGGTGGCCGAGGTCGTTAAGGCGCGGACTCGTGAGCGGGAGGTCTGCGGTTCGAATCCCGCCAGGACCGTCCTCCCTGACTGGGGTTTTTCCAGGTTTTCCTCAGTCTTCATAACTGGCAAATGCCGGAGAGGTACCTAAACTTAGGCCAGGAACGCTTCCTTCCTTTTAAAAAAAAAAAAAAAATCTTTTCCCAATATATCATTTCACTTCATGTATCATCAGTGTCCACCGCCTGTGGTGCCTCAGTAGTAAAAATGGGCGTTAAACACTACTCAAAAAAAAAAAAATTCATAACCTTGATGCCTCACTAAGAGAGACACTGCCTGTCACAGTTCAGTCTACTTTCAGCATGTGTTCAAGAGACAATGCTGGAAATATCGTGGATTTAGTGTTTAATTTTATTACGATTTTTAGTGTGAACTTATAATGTGAACTGTTTATATTGCATTTCTAAGTGCCTTTTACAAGTTTTATGCTTTTTAGAAGTTTTTATTATTCCGTGATTAGTGTGTGTGTGTGTGTGTGTGTGTGTGTACATATATATAATGAAGTATCGCCATATTATTAATTATTAAATAACCCTCATATTTTAGTATATCATTGTTGTACTAATAATTCTACAGTTTTCTTTAAGTTCTAGATTTGTAATGTAATTCAAACTGATCAAGTAAATACTTTAGACTTTAAAACATAACTATACTTAATTCAGTATTTGAGAAAGTGAAACAGCTGTTGTAAGTAAATATCTAAATAAATTTTAAATAAAATCTTTTAAGATGTTTTATACTCTTAAAATATCATGGTAAGTTCTATCATAATACCTTTCGTTTTGTTTTACTGTGGAGCAGCTTGGACATGGAGTTCCAATTCGCCTTTGATCCCAGCAAACCATGCATTATTATAACTGGCCAATCCTTTGCTACTGTTTCAAGCTTTGTAGACTCATATGATGTATATGCCATTTTTACTGGTGGAAAGCTATAAAATTAAGTAATAAAGCTGATAAATGCTGCTGCAGGTAGTTGAACATTAATGTACATACATTACTAACTTTTAGCATTGCAATGGCCTACTTTATTTGTTTATGAGAACCTTTGAATGCCAATTTTGTATTGTTAAATCTCCTGGAGAGTAATATAATATAAAGTTGTTTTTTTCACAATATAATGCATGATTGTACATACCTGCAAACAAGAAAAGATGCAAGAGGAAAATGGGAAAAACAAATGAAATCATTATTGGTAAAAGGAAACTCAGCTATGATGGCTGTGAGAGGGTGCCTATATAAAATGCCTGAGATGGGGATGAAATGCCTGGAATGGATGTACAACTTGGTATTTTTTTAATTTAATTTATTTATGGGCACTCTTTAACATTTTGGGTCATCAGCATCCCATTCAATTCAGGGCATGAAATGGTTAACAAATTTTGCTCAGAGGCCTCTTCTTTCAGGCTTGAGGTTCTTTTTCGTGCCATAATTGTATGGCATGGAACCCATGGTTTTACTTCCCTTCCAAAGGAAGGCATACTTGGATTTTTACACCCAAAAAAATCCATCGATGCTGGTCAGGTTTGGACCTGCAATCTTGGGTTTAGAAGGCAAGTATGGTTACTACTATGCCACCAGGACCGACGTACAACTTGGTGGTTGAGGACTGAATGCTTTATGGTATTGAAATTTGGGGACTTTAGAAAGGCTGGGAGGTTGTAGACCATGTTCATAGGATGTTCTGTAAGGAAGTCCTAGGGTTCCCAATTGCAACACTAAATGAAGTTGCTCAGATTGAAATGGGAAGAATAACAAGAAAGGGAATAGTTATGGAGAGAGCATTGAAATACTGGTACAGAATTTTGAACTTACATGATAATTTATTAAAACAGTGTTTAAAATCCAAGAATCAAGTTTACAAAACAAAGGTTGGGTTAGTAATCTGAGATATAAATTAGAAGGTAATGGTTTAGGGGATATATGGAGAAAAAGAGAAACAAACCACAAAGGTTTCTGGAAGGAGGTCAGGAAAAGATTTGGGAAATTGAGATCCAAAAATTGTTTAGCCAACTATCTGAGAAGTGATCACTTGTTTTTTATGTTTCAATTAAAAATAGCTGGGAGAGAGAGCGATATATAGACAACACTAATAATGAGGAAAGAAAGGGAATACCTTGGTTAAGAGCAGGAATATGGAGGTAAAGAAGATGCAGAACATATATATTTAGATGTAAGGAAACAGACTTGGAGTAAAGAAAGTATAAGGTTAAAAATTAGGGGGAAAAGTAATGTAAACAAAACAAGAGAAAAAATTATAAGGATGTAGGGAAATTTTAAGAAAAAGTAAAAAATAAATGTAAATGGACTGTTAAGAAAGGAACAATAGAGTAAGAAAATATGTTTAAGAATTTGGTAGTGTGTTTTGTAATATACTTGTATTTATAATGCATTGTTTAGAAATGTAATGGCCTGGAGTAAATATTACTGGATAAATTAATAAGCACATGTTGTAGTGCTTTGATAAAATTAGTATTAGTAATGTAAGAGTTGGGAAAGGGCCAGAACTCAGTCCCTTGGAATTGCAGTAGGTTACTGCTGACGAACCGGGGACTGAAGTAAACAAAATGGAAATTTTGTATTTGGTTTAGTTAGATTATAATTTAGATAATGGGATAATATAAAATTAATTACTGTATGTAATTTTTTTAAATGTGAGTGGTCACACCTAAAATAGCCTGGTCCAGATGAGTGGAGACCCCTTAGTAATAATAGTTTATATTTATATTGTACTTTTTCTTGGCATTGTAATAAATTTATTCATTCGACAACAATAACTTTTTCTTTATTGTTTAGTTTGAACAGAAATTTAGGGTTTGTTACTGATACAGAATAAAATTATTTTACAGAGCTGAAAGGTTCCAATCAACAGAATAGCTTTGTGATATTAGTTAAGTGTTTTATCAATTTCTTCATCTGTAGTTCTTGTTATTCTAGCTACAGTGTTCCAAGAATTACTTTATTTTTCACTTTTATTATCTATATGAATGAATTTATTTCAGCAAACATTACAATTAAATTTACACATCAACTTTTATAAATTATACAACTGAACTTGGAGTACTTGTTTTTTTCCCTTTAGGATATTATACAATTAATACCATTGTATATGTAATAGATTCTACTTTCCACTGACTATCCCTTTCAATATTACTCATAAATATCGTCTTCCTTGATTAATCACTTTCTTCCACCACTTTTCTCTTACCTTCCCTTCACAGTTACCAAATTTTCCCTAAACTCCTTACTGCATTTTTTAAAAAATTTTTATATTGTGTCAAAATTGCTATCAGTAATTATCCCATTTTTTCAACCATACTTCTCTACATGTTTTGATTCCGGGCATTATACACTTCTCACTTTTAATTCAATTAGTCCTATTTTCCTGCTCTACCCTGAGCAAATCCCTCCCTTCCCCTTTTGTTTTTTCCTAATTCTTTCAAATGAGGCACTCTAATTTTGCCTTTGCTCTTCAATCCTTTTGTCTGTCCCTGATTTTTTGGCACCCTCTATTTCAAAAATACTCCTTGCGGGCAATGTCACTACACTCCATCTCCTGTGTTTCTCTCTCTCGCACGCACACACACAGACACACACACGTGTGTGTGTATTTAATTTACATTATATTACACAGAAAATTAAATAAATCAGAACTAAGGACAACATACACTCATAGAGGTAGGCATAACCAGACAGTGAATGTTTGGAGTCACTCTAGATGTGCACAATAAGGGTGGTGTATATTGTATCAAATTGCAGTGTAAGCAGTAAACAATGTATCTACCTAAGTCAAGTATGGAGTCAATAAGGCAAATCACCTTCAACTGCATGCACATGCATTAATGAGTTATAAAACTTCAATCTAGGGAGCAGCATGACAGGCGACCAGCTGGGTACCAGCATGCTGATCACATGACTCCCTGCAATACTGCCCTCTATTAATGAAGTCGTAAGACAGGTAACTGCAGCAGGCCAAAGCTCATTCTGGACTGTAGTGCCAAGAAGGATAAAAATGAGTTATAAAGTTACTAACAGCTTCTAAGCATGAAATTATTGTACTTTAGTTGCAAGGAGGTCAAGCTATGCTCTGTGCGATCAACAGAATATCTTTTTGGTATGTAGGAACTGAAAATTCACTATCTGGCTATAACATGTTTCATAATGTGCATGCAGTTCTTCAGTCATTCCTGTACAGCACTTAATTACAAACTAACTTACTATTGAGGAAAATATTCAAAGTAATTATTTTGTAAATTTTTAGGAGCTTGGCAATACTGTATGAGTTATATCAGACTTCTGTTATTGTTTTGTTAATTATTATTAGATGCCAGCACCAAATAATTACCAGACGTCAGTACCAAATGAACAGAGAAATAGCAGGCTAGATCACTAGTAGTCTCAGTAGTGGTTAGTATGCAGTTTGCAGTGTAATAATTTGCCCTGAAACCATGAGTCTTAATGTCATAATCATCAGGTTTTACAATGTCTTGGACCCATTTTCATTCTTTAATAGTTTTCTCCATTTTTCTCTATCTTCTCAGATCCCATTTTCCAATGACTTTCTTTGTTCTTAATATTCCCTGTGTACAAATTAATTTTGGTTTTCTCTTTCTTCTTCCTATAGGAAATTATTCTTACACCTTCTTCAACCAAACCATCCTAATTGCTTTATTTTAATTGTTGCAGTTAAGATCCTTACACTTACACTTTCTCTTGAATTATACTATTTCTGATTTTGAGTTTCTGTGAAATTCTCACTAAACACCACAAAATTTCCACTTTGTAGAATATAATTTTGCTTAAATTTTTATTTCAAATGTCACAATTCAGATTCTATGTTATTGTGCTCTTAATAATAGGCATGTAAAATAATTACAGTAGAACCTTGATTCATCGTTTTTGGAGGGACCAGGTTAAAAAAACGATAGATATGGGAAGTGCATAAAGCATGTTCAAAAATAAATAAATCTAGTACATAAGCAAACACTATATTTTGCATCAATTTTATATATTACAGTGTACATGTTTTACACATCGGTCTTGGTGGATTTTTTCGGGCGTTAAAAATTCTAAATACGGCTTCCTTCGGAAGTGCAGTAAATCCGAGTGTCACTTACGTAGATTTACGAAAAGAACCTCAAGCCTGAAAGCTGAGGCCTCTAAGCAAAATTTATCGGTCGTTTCACGCCTGAATTGAATGGGGACGCTAAACACCTGAGAAATTAAAGAGCGCCCGTAAATAAAACAAATCAACAAAAATCAAAACGTTTATCACTTTCTTTGAAAATAGGTCATTAACTGATGTTTGCTCCTTTGCTGCTTTTCTTTTCACGCGAAACGAATTTTCCACATTCAAAGCATTCTGTTGCTCTCCACTGTCCATGCCGTCATTATTATGCGCATGGAATACGCTCGCCCGGTTTCACATGCATCATCATTATTATGCGCGTAGAATACGCTCGCCCAGTTTCACATGCGTCATCATTATTATGCGCGTAGAATACGCTCGCCCATTTTCACATGCAATCGCTGTTTCATATGCAATCAGAGCTTCGGCAAACATCGGCATGGCTTCGGCTGTTGCATCATCTTTTTCCCCTTCCTCTTTCCCCACCAAAACATCTGCGACTCCTCCCATTTTGTCACACTTCATGAACACGAACTTGACATGCGATGCCTTGCCCTTACCCGCAGTACAAATTGCCGAGCGGTAGAACTGCAGTTCAGAGCGACAGCCGAGAGGACTGCGTAACCGCATATAAAAGTGTAAATGTTGCATGTTTGATTTTTTGTGGGAGGTATGTAACCTTTGTGTTATCCTTTAATTTTCTGGCTGAATATGTTATTCTTTATTTCAAAAACGAATTTTTCACCTTTTACCACGCGTTGTCTTATTGGAATTCGCAGTTAATTCATATATACCTTAACCTTAACGCTACCTCGGTAAAATCTAGAAGCCGATGGACCCAGTGGTCTGCTGCGGCTCGCTACGGCCTGATTGCATAACTCGGCTCCTTTTCGTAGATACAATTTGATAGAGGAGGGTAAATCCCTCCAATTTTTACCACGCGTTGTCTTATTGGAATTCGCAATTAATTTATATAGTGCTGTGTTTATAAATCAATGTGTGTGTGTGTGTGTGTGTGTTAACCTCGGGTAAATCCTAGAAACCGATGGGCCCAGTGGTTTGCTGCGGCTCGCTACGGCCTACGTTCGTCTCCTTTTATAAATACAATTTGTTAGAGACGAGTAAATCATTATAATGGTGGCAAATCGCCTTTGATTGCAGCAGGAAAAAAAAAAGAAAAAGAAAAAAAAAAGCAAATAGTTTATAGCGCATTATGTGCATGGTACTATGTTCGGGAGTAAATAAATTATTGTAATGGTGGCAAATATCCTTTAACTCTGGCAGAAAAAAAAATTCATCAGCATATTCGAACCCAATATCTTCACAACAATAACATGACGCTCAAACCGTCTATTTTTTTTTTTTTTGATTGATTTATTTATGGACGCTCTTTAACAGCTCAGGTCATCAGCGCCCCATTCAACTCAGGGCGTGAAACGGCCGACAAATTTTGCTCAGAGGCCTCTCTTTCAGGCTTGAGGTTCTTTTTCGTGCAGTAAATGTACGACACGGGACCCACGGCTTTACTTCCTTTCCGAAGGAAGCCATACTTACGATTTTTACGCCCGAAAAAATCCATCAGTCCTGGCCGGGTTCGAACCCGCGATCTTGGGTGTAGGAGGCAAGTATGGTAACCACTACACCACCAGGACCGACTCAAACCGTCTAAGCTATTATGCCGTTGTAATGAATGGTGTGTAACGCCCGTTTTTGCTAGAGGCACCACAGACGATGGACACTGATGATACATGAGATGAAATGATATATTGGGAGAGGATTTATTTTTAAGGAAGGAATCGTTCCAGGCCTAAGTTTATGGTACCTCCCCGGCATTTGCCATGTATGATGACTGAGGAAAACCTGGAAAAAACCTCAGTCAGCGGGGACGATCCTGGCAACATTCGAACCCAGACCTTCCGATCACGAGTCCGTGCCTTAACGACCTCGGCCACCCGTGGCGGTTTATGCCGTTGTGTTTGAGTACTTTATTTTTTTTTTTTTTTTTGAGTAGTGTTTAACGCCCGTTTTTACTACTGAGGCACCACAGGCGGTGGACACTGATGATACATGAGATGAAATGATATATTGGGAAAGGATATTTTTTTTTTTAAGGAAGGAAGCGTTCCAGGCCTAGGTTTAGGTACCTCCCCGGCATTTGCCAGTTATGAAGACTGAGGAAAACCTGGAAAAAACCCCAGTCAGGGAGGACGGTCCTGGCGGGATTCGAACCGCAGACCTCCCGCTCACGAGTCCGTGCCTTAACGACCTCGGCCACCCGTGGCGGTACGAGTACTTTATTATCTAGCTATATCTTGAAAGTTACACTACCTCTTTCTCCGCTATCGCTAGGGAGTGGCTCGAGACTGCTGCCCTACTCCTCAAGAATTTGTACTACGGGTAAGGAAAACTAATGTGATCGGTCTTTTGATCGGCCGAGCAAGAAGAACACCTGCAAGAACATCATGGGTAAGAAGAAGCATCCAATCAATGCACAGCACGCCTCAACAGGAAAAGTCAAGAAGACAGCCGCCACTACCGCAATCAACCGAGCCTTCTTGCTCCAGCCTTACCAGCACCGCTAGCCCATTATTCTTGCCCAATTCTTCCGGAATATACTGACAGCCACCGCAGTCCAGCACCGCCACAGAAGATGAGCCAACGTAGAATAGCAGCACATACAGCGCTGTGATTATCAAAGTACCATGACAACTCTCAGAGCAGTACCTGCATCACAAAGCACAACTTCAATGGATCTCCACAACTAGAGCAGTGAGAATTAGATCAGCGCAAGGTCCCTTACCTTAGTCCGCCTCATCTTTCTACAAGAGGCAAACTGCCCAATACAGGCCAGAAGGGGATACTAGTTGCAGGACAACACTGGGAGATTCAGCCCGCCGCAGTCCACGAACCCTGCCCTGCCGCAGATGCTGCATGGCCACACCGCCGAATCTTGTGAGCAGCAACCGCGCTACCATTACTGTGGGTCTGAATCTCTTACAGCAACCTGCAAAAACACAACCTGACACACTGGCGCTGTTACTACGCAATTAGTGCGAGAACAGATCATACACGGGGCAAGAAATCTGTTCACTCGCTCCAGGCCTTACTCTCAATCTATTCTACCAGCATCAAAATCTGGAACATATGACGCAACACAATCTCTCTCACCGGATCGCACCACATCACTACAAGCATTTTACGCTCCCACACAACAATCTCTGGCATCAATTGCAGAAAACAACACAGAAATCATCTGCAGACTACTGACACTGGAATTGGCTACAGCCATCTCGTTGCAACAAATCACCAACACCAAGATCAAATTCTCACTACAGAACACGCTGATGACCTGAGATGTTAAAGGGCGTCCTTAAATAAACAAAACACTACAGAACTAGTCGCACAGACTGCACGTCTAAATGAGCTGTGCAGCACCATACTACCCACCATCTCCCAAAATCTTGGTACGTTGGAAAAGGCGCTCACAGCACACTATATAGTTTCAATGAACTGCCATGATCACCTCAAATATATAATGAATGACAGACAACTTGAATTGACACTTACATTCAATCACCACCAGCAACAACTAGACCACAAAAGGTAAAACGTTTGGGACCGCATTAATTGAACAAGTCATTTGAAAAACAATGATTCCGGAAACAATAAATTGAGATTCTACTGTAACAACGTGCAGCACTAATTCATTCTTATATTAAATAGCCTGGAGTGATGAAAAAATTGTTGGACTTGGTTGTGTTTACGGATAGTATTCATGGTGTGATATTAAGGAAGCACTAGTTGATAAACTGCTTCTTCATAGGGAACAGAGCTGCTAAATGAAGCATGAATATGTAATGGAGGTGTCCTAAGAATTCTTCATTAAATCCCTTCATAATTTCAATTTTTATAATTCATAGAAATGTACAATGAATGGCCTGCAGATTTTTGTGGTGGTGGATGTCAGTAAGAAATGTTGTAAAAAATCTTTTCCAGATATCAAATGAATAAAAAATTTCTTAATGAAAAAGTGAAAATTTCCCTTAACGAAGCAGTGGCTGTGGTATTTTTTTCTCCAGCATTTAAGACATCTTTTTGTTAAAAGGCTAATATAAACTTAATTCTAATCTACAACAAATCTACAGAACAAAAGCATCTTTTAAAAATCTTGAAACAGTAACCATTGCTCACTTTACTTATTTGAAAAAAATACTGGAAAAATTTCCTGAAGCAAAAGTAGAAGCAGATGATTTTACAGGTAAATTAAATCAATGACAGATTTTGTGGCATCAATTCCCTTAAACATTCTTTTGCTTTTCTGGAAAATCTGTTTCCTATAGATGTCATAAAGAACAACTGCCCCATTTCAAAACCAATTGTAATGGTTTAGCAGTTATAGAACTGGAGTTAGTGGAGCTCAAGAGAATAAAAAAACTGGAACAGCTCAAATAGGGGATTTCTGGATTTCTTCAGTCAATGAATTGTGGGGCAAAGAATCCTATACTAAAATATCCTCTAAATGAAGACTATGAGGAGAATAATCTCAATTTTTCAAACAATTTGTTCTTGTCAGTCTTTATACTTAATGTTTGCAATCAATTTTAGGTAATGCACATTTAACAAAATTTTTGTAAACAACAGAACAGTCCTTAATCAAGATTTAAACCTTGAGATAAAATAATTAATAATCAAAAAGTAAATAAATTGTGTTTACAGAGCTGTAGAAAATGGAGTGGTAATATATCCTACACTTATGTTTTGAATTTGTTTACACTAAACTCCACTTACTTTGCTAAAACTAAGGCATGTTTCTGGAGAACTCATATCAATCTTCAGTTGTTGACCGACTACTGCTTTTGTCTAGTTTTCTTGTCATATATATTTTGATTTTGAACAAATTTTTCTTGATTTCTTATATAAAATTCCATGAGAGATAATATATATTCACATGAAAGAGTTAAAATTTCAAATTGCCTAAAGAATGCATGAATGTCTGCTATGTGTACCAGCAATTATTCATATGGCTTTTTTCTGTAATAGGAAGACATACTCACTTTTAACCATGTTTCCCCAAAATATAAGACCATATTTCATTATTGATTTAAAGTCTTAATTGACTCCATAGTTACTAATGCATGTATTGCACAGCATGCAATGCTAAGTTGAGGTATGATAAATTGATGTGATCTTTCCAATTCAGATGGTTATCAATCATTAAACCAAGGAATTTAATATATTTGGTTTGCAGAAGTACACTATTATATACCCTATCTGTAATAGTATATCTGGAGATCTGTGAGTGTTGAATTTCACAACATTTATTTTATCTAGATTTAGAGACAATTTGTTTCCTTTGAACCATTCACACAAAGAACTTGGAACTAGATTTAGTTCAATGACACAGCCATTAAGACTATTTCCATTTATCAATATGCTTGTATCATCTGCAAATAGAACAGTATTTCCTACATCTTGGATATATAAGGAGAAATCATTTACATTAACAGAAAAAGAAGAGGATCCAGAACAGATCCTTGGGGTACTCCATGGTAAACCATTCCCCATTCTAATGCATTATTTTTATTTTTAAAGGAACAATTTATTACCACTTTTTGTTTTCTTTTGTCAAGGTAGGATAAACCATTTTAAATATTGGTTTTTTATTCCACAGAAAGCTAATTTATCTATCAGAATTCCATGATTGACATAATTGAAATCCTTTGCTAAATCACAAAATATTCCTCTTACATGTACTCTTTCATTAAATGGAATTAGAATTTCATTATTGAGTTTATAGATTGCATTTTCTGTTGAAATACCCTTTTTAAAGCCAAAGTAATCATTAAATAGTATATTGTTACTTTAAAGGTAATGGTAAAGTCTATTGTACATTACTTTCTCACCTTAGAAAATGTAGGTGAAATAGCTAGGTCTATAATTAGAGACATTTATCTTTTCTCGCTTTTTGAACAGAGGCTTCACCACTGAATATTTTAGTCTTTTAAGAAATACACCCAATGTTAAGGACTCAATACACAAGTGACTAAGGGGGGTACTAATTTCCTTTGCACAGGCCTTAAAACTTTGTTTAATCTCATCATAGCCAGAAGAATTTTTTTTATTTTAGTTTTCTAATAATATTACTAATTTCTAGTGGAGTAGTGGTGCTTAGTTGGAATTCACTATTTTGATTGGGAATTGATGATTATAAAATCCTTATTGTATCTCTTTTATCTCTTTTAAAATTTTTTGTTACATTAAGAAAGTAATCATCAAACACATTTGCTACATCTGCAGGGTGTTGTATCTCTTTATTGTTAATGCTTATAATTATTGCATCATCTTGTTGCAAAATGTTTCCTGTTTTATTATATTCCAAGTAGTCTTTATTTTGTTTTTTGACTGAGTAATAAGTGTTTAATAATGGAGGCCTTTTGCTGCTTTTATGACTTTCCCAAGTATCTTACAATATTTTTAGAGTCTGTACCGAGTTTTAGCTAATTATATAATTGCTGTTTATTTAATTCCTTGGGTTAACCATTCCCTGCTCATATTATAGCTTCTTTTTTTAATTTTTAGGGGAAATATGCTTCAAAATGCAATTTAAAAATTGTTGAATTTACTGTTAACGTTATTTGCACTGTAGACACTATTCCATGATCCTTGTTGAAGTAAGAGGTTTTGCTAAGAAAAATAATAATTACAAGAGCTCTACCTATTTAGTCCTACCCATACTTAGGTATAATCCCCATGAATACATTCTGTGTCTTACAATTCTTTACTAAATTTTAAATTAACCATAATTATTCTTATTTCATTTCTTGAAACAATACAAAATAAAATAGTAACAATATAATTACACTATCTCCTGTGTAACATCCATGATCCTTGCTAACCTCCGTCTTTGATTCATCCCTACTCTCCTATTGGAATAATTTAGTTAAATGTTTGTGCAAATGTATACATTACTCACTGCTTAACAATAATACTGTTTAAGTTTGTGAAATGTGTATAAGCAATTTTATATTATCTTACAAAAATATTGTTATAAACATGAACAATTTGTGTCAACATTCCTGCTACCTATTAATAATATAACACAAGAGAGAACAGTTTTTTGCACATTGCTTTAATAATGATTATGATGTATTACTATATCACATGCAGGTACATCTAAAGGGATGGAATGTATATACTAAACTATTTAGAAGTTGAACGATATAATTTAAATTTCTTGATAATATGTAACCTGAAATCAAGAATTCTGATTGCAATATTATCATCCTCATTGTTAAATACTAATAATAATACCAACAACTATAACAATGATTATTTTTATTTTCCTATATACCTACTGTGTTTACACAAGGGAACATGTTCTGGTATTCAATATCTTTGCAATTCACTAGAGAAATTGTAAGGTTTAAAGAACATTTACTACTACTAGTAGTACTGTTTTAATATATAATAAAGTCTACACAAAAATATTTTCAATTATGGTTTAGTTTCTTCGGCACATTGCAATATTATAGATGCAATGAACAAAATTATTTTCTCACATTCATTAACATCTCCAGTAATGATGGCTCTGTATTATATTTTAAGCTGAAAAAAGTTTTAGAAATTGTTTGTTTGCCGTTTTACCTGATGGCAGTTAGCAGGTAGGTTTAGATAATGCTGAAAGCATGATACTAGGTGACTACATATACTGTCATTAAGTTTGAAAATAAATGTATATAGCATAAGCAATCTCATGTCATGCATAATTGCTACAGGTTGACTCCCACCACTACCACCATCATCAAATTTCTGTTCTAACTTAACCTTCAGAATCTCATATACTGCTGTTCTAACGTAACTTTCAGAGCCTTTGTATAAGTTTGCTATTGTCAATTTCTTAATTGTTGCTAATCATACAAAAACTAAAACATTATTAAAATAAGGAAGAAAATTGCTTTCAATTTAGGATATATACTACCTAAAAACAACCTCTTTAGCTATCGTGTTTACCTTTCTCCCAATCTTGTTATGCCCCCTGTGGCTGTTGCATTCTCTCCTGTTGTGGTTGTACATGTTTTGATTAACTGTTGTGTTATGGGACAGGCCTTAATGCTAAAACATTTAAATTTGGCACTAGCAAAACTAATTCCTTTTAGAGACATCGTCACTTGTAATTTCAGGGAAAATTTTCAAAAATTAAAGGAGTGTAAACTTTCACTCAAAATTTTGGCCGTTTCATCTTTTCGACGTCTTCTTTTGTTTCACTTATCGACTGTGCCAGATGTGGCTTTAGCATTAGTTGGTAGGCTGTTTCCCGAGAACATTTGATTTCCTTTTGAACTGCAATATTTAGTGGACCGATGAAACAAAATTTCCGAATATACAAGCCGCCAACCTTTACATGCACAAGTTTATGAACACCCGCACAGGGCCCAGTGGCTATTCTACACAGTTGTAGACAGTTGTGGGTATGTTGTTGGCAATAAGGAAATGAAATTTCACAGTGCAGGACCAAGGATCAACATCCGTGTGAAAGCATTCAGTTTTTGGATCTTGTTTTGGATGAATCATACAGTGGAGAGCTGCAGTTATTTTAGTGAAGTGTGTCTTGGAGCTTTGATAGCTTCGCAAGACTAAAAACGAATTAATAACCAGTAGTTCATCGACAGAAAATACAGACATGGCGAGAGAATACGACCATCTTTTCAAATTATTAATTATAGGTGATAGTGGTAAGTTTGGGAAAGTGTACAGGATTTTTTGTATACTTCACTAAGAAATGAAGACGGGATTTTCTGAGTATCTCATAAAGGTATGTTTGAGTGCGTAAGTGAGTATTGTTTAATTTTCTGCTCGGACAGGTGTGGGGAAAAGTTCCCTATTGCTACGCTTCGCAGACAACACGTTTTCTGGAAGCTATATTACAACTATTGGAGTTGATTTTAAAATACGAACCATTGAAATAGATGGAGAGCGTGTAAAACTACAGATATGGGATACAGCAGGTCAAGAGAGATTTCGTACCATAACCTCTACGTAAGTAATGCTGCACCAAAATTGAATTTATGGTATTACTTGATTTTTAATGCATTCTATATACCAGTATATGCACTGTTCTAATTATTTTTAGAAAAGCTGTTTGAGTACAGTGACAATTTGTTGTACACTTTCTTAAATTCAACAAATCTCTGTTAAATACTTATTGGCAACAAAAAATAACTTTTTCTCCTGTTCAGTTTATAAGTTTTGTTAAAGTGAAAAATAATGCTCATCCGCAACATGCCCAAATATTTAATACTGGGCACTTGACAGTGTTCTTTTTAGTTTTGTTCAATTCTGTAGGTGTCAAGATAAAACTGAAGAAATGTTTGTTAAATAAACAGTAATAACACATTTTATTTTCAGTTTAATGGGTATATATATTTGTTTTCTAATGGGATGGCAATTAATTTATTTACTCTAGCTATCCATATTTTCATAAAAGTTGTCCAGATACATGAAAGAAAAGCATCTTTAGTTTGCTTAAGTATATAAAAAGCAATTTGGATTGATAGAGATCAATGTTAAGTAGATGTATTGCTTTTAAGAGTCATGCTGTATTGTTAATCTGCATGCTGTCAATGGTCTAGTCTGAAATGGATTCTGATATATTTTACATCTTTTTCCCATAAGCTCTTTCTACTATGTTCTCTACTGGCACAGTTTAATTATCAGTTTATTGTATGAAAAACAATAGAAGGAAAAATTGCTTTGGTGTAAATATTAAAAAATATAAAACTCAGGGGTACATATTTCATTGAAACTTCAATATATGCATCCCAATTTCAAACTTCCCGTCCACATATGTGAGCCAATTTTAAATTTAAATGTTATAACAGGAGAATAGGTGGAAATATTAATACAAAAGTAATAAACTACGGGATCCTCTGGTTTCTTGGTCTACTTTAGCATGCATGTATGGATTAATTCCATTTCTGTCCATGTCATATTTATTTGGTATGTATTTATGGAAAAAAAATGTGAGTTGTTATTCTAGATAACTTTTACCTTTGGAATGCAAATGGTTAAATTTCATGCATATATATTAACTGAATAAAAAGAGTGCAAAGATTAAGAAAATTAAAAATCTCAAACAGCATATTCTTAATTAGATGGTGAATGAATTTATTACTCCTATGCTCCACTTACCATTGCATTACACAGAATATGTTTTACAGGCCATTGCCCAGATGATGCATTTAATAATATATTAGTTGCTTCATTGTATTAGTTCCAACATAAAAGTAGTTTTAAATTTAAACAGTATTTGTACTTGTATGTATTTCCTCAGTTAGCTTTTTATTTTAGATGTGTTAGCTTTCTAGAACAGATTTTGTGCTTTTATTTAAGCATTGGAATTAATGATACATATGAGGGTAGGTCTATAGTTTGTATCTAATATCATATCTTATCTGTTAAGTAAATAATTGCAGCTGTAACTTCTGCTCCACTGTTCAGTTGTTTAGATATAGTTGCATAAAGAAGCCTATGTGTAGAAGATTGTGACTTGTTTAAAATGGAACATGAGCAGTTATTAAGTTGTTCACAAAAGGAGGACTTACTCTAAATGAAAATAAATAGCGATTGGACAGTGTATATAGGGAAGCATACCCCTCATATTCTACCATAAAAGAGTGGGCCAAACTTTTCCAAATGGGTCAAGAAGCATTGAAGACGAAGAGCATGCAGGTCGGCCATTTGAGGTTCTCACTCTTGTGGAATGAGAAATTATGGAAGACCGGCGACCCAAAGTTACAGAAATAGCAGCAAGGTTGGGTCTTTCTAAAACAACAATCCTTCGAATTATTCATGAATATTTAAACATAAATAAGTTAGTGCAACATTGGGTGCCTACACTTCTTTCCTCAGTCCAAAAGCAGCAACGAGTGATCTGTTGTGAGGCATTTTTGGAGTTCTGCCGTGGCAACGAGAGAGAAGTTCTGCAAGCCATTGTTATAGGAGATGAAGCTATGGTCCTCTACTATGACCCCTTGTCCAAAAGAGAATCAATGGAGTGGCATAAACCTGGCAAAGCACCTAAAGGCCAAGTCACTCATTCAACTAAGAAGATCATGGCCACAATTTTTTGGGACTGTGAAGGAATACTGTTGATTGACTTCAAGGAGAGGAACACCACAGTAAATGGGGAGTACTATGCTGGCCTACTGCACAGACTATTTGCTTCCATAGAAGAGAAAAGCTAGGGAAGCTGAGTGGTACACCTTCTTCATGACATTATGCCAGTGCACACAGCTCTTGTTGCAAAGGAAGCTGTGAAGAAATTTGGCCCCAAGGAGATTGACCATCCACCCTACAGCCCAGTTCTAGATACCAGTGACTATTTCCTCTTCTCAAAACTCTAAAAGGACCGTGGAGGAAGGAAATTTAAATGTGACAAAGAAGTGATGGATACAGTTTATGCCCATTTTGCAGACAAGACTTTGACTATTTTTTAGGAGGGGATTGAAATGTTAATTGAAAGGTGTGAGAAGTGAATTGCAATAAAGGATAACTATATTAAAAAGTGAAATATACTTTTTGTCTTTATCATACCTAGAAATGATTAGGCCGGAAACTTATGGACCTACTCTCGTATATAGAATTGGCCAAAATATGACTAATGGGTGAGAGATAGTGGTAGATGGTAGTTCTCTTGAGAAGGGTCCTAAAATTATTTTCTCACCTAGGTGCTCAGCATGCCTCTGTGTATAAATTTTATGATAATAAGTTAAACATTTAAAGACTTATCTCTTGTAGTTCAGGCGTGTATCTGTTGATATTCATTAAAATAAAAGCATATATACCTAGCCACCAAAACATTGCACTTAACAGTTTTCTTCATTTCATGTAATAATGAATTACTTTATCCTAGAATTATTTATAACCAAAATTAAATTACTGCATAGTACACACACGCTCGCGCGCATATTTACAAAACAATAACAGCTCCCTGCAGTTAAAGGCTGCCACAATGAACAAAGCACAGCGATATTTATAAATAAGTTTAGTAACCAAAAAAGTAAATAAAAAAAGGATGAGTGCAAGGCTAGAAATACAAAAAAAAAACAAATTTGTATGAAAGGAATGTGAATAGGAAAAGGAGAGCTTATTTAAGATTGTTCTATAAGGATTCTTGATTACTGTACAGGTGGTGGTGAAATAAACATAAAACTCAGCTATCACAATCTCTCTTATTCTTTTTTCTGTGCATTAAACCTTTTTCAGGTGGCAAAAAATTGCTGAGGAATAGTACCACAGGCTCCCACCATGACTTCTTTGTTTTAAAGTTCATATAATTCTTAAAGTACAGTACTATGGTGTTATAAATGTTAAATTTTCTTGGTTCACTTCCTCAGGTTGTTGTTTTTTTTTTTAAGCTTGATAAAGAACAAACGTTCTACTGTATAGATCTTTGTTAATGGTTTAAGTAGGAAAAACTTTGATCCATTACAACATGTGCCATCTTTAAGAGTATTTTGCAACCTGTATCACCTTGACACAAAGGATTAGCTATCACTCCATGAATCACTTTGCAAATGACCTCTTGGGACACACTTTCTCTATACTACAAATTAATCATTTTAATTAATTACAGTAGCTGAACTGCACACACAGTAAGAAAAACTGACATCAAAACACCTTCTATGTCATGACTGACTGACTAATAATGCTACTATGTAATTGGTTCAGAAGGTGTAATGAGAGCATTCATATGTGTTAATCTGTAGTATTGTCCACTGAAAAGGTAGCTGTCAAGTGCAAAGTTTCAGTGGTCTGGGGTATACTTTAAATGAATGTTATGAAACATTTACATTGATATGCATCACCAACAGCAAACTGAATAATTTTTCCCTCTCCATTGGTACAAGTAATAAGTAAATAGAAATGGTAGATATCTAATGTTAAACTCAAATGAATGTTATTTTATTCTTTTTGGCAGGTACTACAGAGGTACACATGGAGTGATTGTTGTATATGATGTAACGAGTGGAGATTCATTTGCCAATGTCAAAAGATGGCTTCATGAAATAGAACAAAATTGTGATGTTGTCAATAGGATACTAGGTATTTTTATAGATTTAAGTAAAACAAGAAAACAAGATTTAAAAAAAGTAATACTTAAGTATAAACTCAATACATCACTAATGGAGCTGTTAAATGAAATCATTAGTTTGAATTATTTATTATAAAATTTGAAATGTGGTTTTAAAAACATTCTCTAAGAAGTTTTTATTAGATACTGGTGAATTAGAATAACTTCACAATGGCAGATAGATATATTGTTTAATGCTGTTTGTATTTCTTTACACTTTAAAATAATGTATATAATTTACCAAATGCATGTGATTGCATTGATTTTTATGCAGTTTATGTGTCAGTTTTCTTATATTATTCAGCCAGACTTTTGAAGAATGTGTTTCAGCTTTTCAGTTCTGGAAAATAAACTTTTTCTTTTTAGTTTTCAGCATGTACCAATTTTTTGGAACAGTTGGAATTTCCAAAAAAAAAATGTTTTTTTCTTTTCTTTCTTTCTTTTTTCCTTTTCCTTTTCTCCTCCAGCTAACAAGAAATCAAGTAGTGATTAATGTTGATAGGGAGTTGGTTTGGTGACACTTGTATACTTCACTTACATGGTTTTTTAATTAGACATGTTTCGGGAACAATAACTGTCATCATCAGCAGAGACCAACTCATGAGTATTAGTTCATATCATATTTTTTCCTTTTCCTTCCCAGCTAATAAGAAATCAAGTAGTGATTAATGTTGATAGGGAGTTGGTTTGGTGACACTTGTATACTTCACTTACTTGGTTTTTTAATTAGACATGTTTCGGGAACAATAACTGTCATCATCAGCAGAGACCAACTCATGAGTATTAGTTCATATCAAGCATTCATTTTTGTTCTTTCATTGCACTCAGTTCCAAATTTTATTCTTAAGATGCAACTGTCACAAAAATATTATCTTCTCTGATCTTTTTTACCAATAAAAATTAATGCATATTTATAAATATATATAGTTCAAACTTCCAACATGTGCTCTCAAAAAAAAATAGAAATGGTTCGGGCTTGTTAAAGTTTAATATAGTATTAAAACAGAATTTAATGTAGCAAATTTGAACACTACAAGAATGATCCTGTACCATTGCCAGGTTTAGGTGATTTTTAATAGTTCATATTTAGTGATGACAATTTGTAAAAATAAAGTTAACAAAATATTTGGTCCTGTAGCAAGTCAAATGAATTTAAAGGAATTTTATATTACTTTAAAAAGGAACCTGAGCAGTTAACCTGAACATGCCACATAGTATAACAGGAAAATTATAATTGACATCTGATATATTGCAGTTGGCAATAAAAATGATGCGCCAGACAGAAAGGTAGTTCTTACAGAAGATGCTCAGCGATTTGCAGATCAAATGGGAATTCAGTTGTTTGAAACCAGTGCAAAGGAAAATATTAATGTCGAGGAGGTAAGTACCTGCTATCAGTTTGTTCCATTTAATATTTGCATAAATATTTAATTTTCAATAATATTTGCATTTTAAAGATTTAAATGAAATTTACATATAAGAGGCAGCAGCATCAATTGGAATATACTTTTAATCACAGCTAAATAGAAAACTGAAAGAGTGCAACAGATCAATCATTTGATGAATTTTGACATTCCAAAAGAAGAAAATATAAATTTTAAGTTCATAAAAGTTTCACCAGAGCAGAATATTGCTTCTGATACTACGTAACAACAACCTTTAACGCCTGTTGTCCACGGCCAAAGATGGAGATAACATATCTTTGAAACCGGTTCCAGACATTTTTAGGTTAGTGAAGCATGAAAAGTATTAGATGACAGATTTAATTCATGTGAGCTTCACTGTGTTAGTTCCATATGAAATTTTTAAAGTTTTTACAATTTTTAAAAAAATTTTAAAGGTTTTCATGTCTATTATAATTCAACTTGTACCTATATGTTGTTCTCTCTCTAAGAAGGCATGATTATTATCAGTGGAAAAATGGGTGGTAGATAAATTTGTCATGGAAAAAGAACACATTAACCATCATCTTAAAAAATATTTAACATCTAACGTAATTTTATTATATATGATGAAATATTTTGTGTGCATAAAGAACAGTGTTTATGAAATTCTATTAAATAATTCTCTATGCAATCATAATACTAGAAGTAATAATGTAGAACTAAGGTGACCAGATTCACATTGATAAAAAAAAAGGACAAAAAGCTGCAAAAAGAAGCGTATTATTCTAAAAAAGAAGATACAAAATTACCTCTTTAGATTTAGGTTTGTCATGCTAAATATTAAATGATCAAAAAACAAAGAGACAGCACAAAATTTGAACTATTGCATTTTAATGTGTTAGTGGTAATGGGGGTTCTGTATCCAGGTAAGGCATTATTGAACTTACATTGCCTTTTGGCATTTTGAATGCATGAATGGTAACATATAACCAACTTTATAAACACATGGTCAAAGAAAAAATAAAATATAAGGGAATACTTGTCACAGGTTCAGTCATAAAAAAAAACTACATTTGCACTTTGATCTGTTGCACTCTTTCAGTTTTCTATCTAGCTGTGATTAAAAGTATATTCTAATTGATGCTGCTGCCTCTTACATGTAAATTACTTTAAAAATGCATTGAAAAAATAATTTAATAATTGAAGAGTGTTCAATTCCAAATTAGTATGTTTTTACTATTGTTTCATTGGCATCTATATAAGTCATTGTAGTTATGATTTATTATTCTTGTAAAATTTATTGTCACTGTAGTGTTTTAAAATATTAGGCTTATTATCAGCCAGTTTGCTAATCAATATATCAATATTATAAGACTTATAATGTTGATTATTTAACGATAATTAAATGTAACTAAGCAACAAAATATGTGTGCATTATTTTGGTTATTAGATTAAATCAGATGCAACTTGCAAAAAAACCAAGTCAAAACAACATTAAATTCAAAATAAATTTCCTGTCAGAACTAATACAGTGAGGCAATTAATTTACTCTTAATTAGATAGTGGGTGGATTTAATACTCTTATGCTCCACTTACAATTGAATTATACAGAACATGTTTCACAGGCCTTCACCTGCATCATCAGCCTATGAAACATGTTCTGTGTAATACAATGGTAAATGGAGCATAAGAGTGATACAGGCAAAGCCCTGTGAAACATGTTCTGTATAATTCAATGGTAAGTGAAGCATAAGAGTATTAAATTGACTGACTGTCTAATCAAAACAACATATTTATAATAGTACATATTTCTTATGTAATACTTGATTTAAAATTGGAAAATTTAATCAGCAGATTTAAACATATTTTACCTATAATAACAGTGAGATATAATCCATTTCAACCATACCAACTAGGGTGGTAACAATGAATGTGTTTCTGTTGTTAAAAACTTCTTTTGCATTTATCTCAAAACATGGATTTTGTAGATATGTCATTAAGACTCTTAAGCTCTGGATATGAGCCTGTCAAAAATGAAAATGAACTGTAGGCAACTTTGCTGAGAATCACTAACATTATTTAAACTATAAATGTATTTTTTTTGTTTTAGATGTTTATGGCAATTACAAGGCAAGTTTTAAGGACAAAGAAAGAACGTAAAGAAAGGCAGGCAATACAGAATAATGACACAGTGAACCTACGTAAAGGAACCAAACAAAATAAGAGGAAGTGTTGTTAACAATGACATTTCCAAATGGGAAGGTATTGTATTGTTTCATTAATGTTACACTGCCATTATACAGGATAGAAGGGAATTCAGTGCCATAATGTATTTGGAGTGATTCCACTATAGATGAAACATTTTCTAATGCCATTTTTGCCATTGACATGTTGTTTGAAGAAAATATAAATTATACTCTGTGTTATCTTTCATAAGCGGTAATCTATTAATGTGTGGGCTCATATATTCTGATTATAATAATGGATAGCAAACAGAAATAGAATACATACTTTGTTTATAAATATTGTACTTACGAAGCTGTTGACAATGGAGTGGCAATATAGCCTTAACTTAGGTATTAAATTTTTACACTAAACTCCATTCACTTACACAAAAGTAAGACGCGTTTCGGGAGAATCTCTCCCATCTTCAGTTGCTCACTAAAGATGGGAGAGATTCTCCTGAAACGTGTCTTACTTTAGTGTAAAAAATGAATACCTAAGTTGAGGTTAAATGCTTTGCCTTTTTTATCATTTCAAGTGTTTTGACCTAAATTTGCCTGAAATTATGCTTTAATTTGAAAATTAGATTTAGCATCACTGTCATTTTAATTGACAAAGATTAAAAAAGTGAGCAAGGCTAGTTATAAACTTGTTTTTGCAGTAAGGTTATGCAAACAAATGCATCTAAGTATCTTCAATCAGTGCATTTTAAATTTAGCCATGCAGAACATAAAGCAGTGCTACCATATGTTTCTAAATAAAATATTTATTTTCTCAAAAATCTATTGGAGAATGGTATTCACATTCTTTTGTTTCCCTTATTGAGCTCTATTACTGGCTTCATTTATAGCATTGAGTTCCTTTCCAACATGTATATTTAGCTTTGCATGTGTTTTTAATCATTTTTGAAATGAAGAGCCTCTTTTATAAATCATCAATAAAGTTTTATGATCTAAATGCATCAAAGAATATAAACTTAAAACAAAAAAAATATTTTCAGCACTAACATTCATGCAGCAGATCTTGAGTGATCTGTATGTGAAGAGGCAGCTAGTTGTTTACCAACTATAGGTAGTAAGGTTTGAAAAGAAGAACACAAAACAGTGTTCAAGTAATAAACATTCTGATTTCACTGTGCTGCTACCGTTGTTAAGGTGTTACCAACAATAACCCTGAAATTTGTCTTTTTCCAGAGAAGGAAACCTGCACCTGAACATTCTGTCCAAAAAAGAATAAATTCATTCCAACAAAGAAATCTAGTACTGAAACATTTTAATTGAAAATTATGAGTGCAAGTCATAGAGTAGTTTATATTTGTATTTTATGGTTTAAGAAAATTCTAAACTTGTAGGTTATGATATTAGTAAACGTTCTAATACATTTCTAAATATTATCGTGGTTCCAATAATAGATATCCATTACTCAGTATAACTTTTCATTCAAACTGGTCAAATAAACTTTCAGTCTCACTGTATCTTGATGGCTGACTTATCACTCCCACTGCAAATATTGCATTAAGTAGCAAGGAGGGAGGGGTTACCAACAGTAGCTTATAAAAGTGCATTTGACTTGCGAATTACTCATTCTCATATGCACTAATATGCTATGAATGAGAGGGGTACCCACATCAGGTAATTTTTATTGATAAATGTGAGCAGCTATAACATTGGAACAAATAAGTTGAACAAAATTATATAAGGCTGGTGAGATAAAAATGGTAGCAGAGTGAAAGATAATTTAGCTGAGCAGGATTGATTGAATCAGAGAAATTTATTGATTCTGATCTTCTAAATAATATATATATTAAATATTCATGGCAATAAAAGATATAACTGAATTTACTTGTTGTATAATGTTAAAACTGATTTATATGAGAAAAATATGCTTTGGTGTATATACAAATAAGTCAGTATTAGGCGACACAACTTCATGTGAAGTTTAATGTCACCTAATACTGACTTATTTGTATATTTAACAAACTTCACTGTTCTTAACATTTTTTAAGTTTACAATTGCATGCAAGCACAAAGCCATTGAGAAGTACGATTAGGTTAAATGATCCATTCAGTTAGTGAAGTTTAGTGCCACCTAGTACCAACTTATTTGTATATTTAACAAACTTTGCTGTTCCTGGCGTCTTTTTAAGTTTACTATGGTAGCATGTTAAACCCGAACAATTTTAACTGTTTTAAAGAGAAAAATAAAAAACTGTTTTTCTAAATTAAAACTTTCCTTTTGTTCCAAACAAAAATTCTTAGAATATGTGTTACCTTTAGCATTATATACTATGTAGAATCTGTACTAATTATACCATAATGGGTGGCCAGGGTTGTTAAGGGGCATACGGGGAGGTCTGGAGGTCTGGAGTCTTCCCTGATTGAGGGTCCTAATAAATGCCAAATGCTGGGAAGCTACCCTAAAAATTATGTGTGAAACACTTCCTTTAAAAAAAAAAAGATCCTTTCCCAGTTTATCGTTTTATCTCATTTATCATCAGTGTCCATTGCTTGTGAAGCCTCAGTAGTTAAAACAGGCATTAAACACTATTAAAAAAAATAAAAATGTACTAATTACACAGAAAGTACCTATATAAAACTTCATTTAGTGATTCATTTCTGAATATGTTTATTTTTAAAATTCTATATTCAACTCTCTGTGCTTGTACTTACCAGAGTTATTTAATTTCTAAATCCTGGTTCAGATTCAAGGAATTTTTTTCATTTAACTCAGATTGAAAGGTGATTCCGTTGCATAAATTCCTTGAGTTCATCTATTCAGTGGTTGTGTTACACAATCTGTATGATTTAATACAAACTGCTTACTTAACTCTTGGATACTAGGAATAGGCATGCCAGATTGTTTTGTTTAGGTTTGCAAATATAAACCGGCTAATATCAATACTGTGTTTTGTACATATCACGTGATAAAAAACAGGAAGAGTTCGAATTTTATGTGCTAGCACTGCACAACATGCAACAACATTTAAGTTGTGAGACTCATAAAACCTCATTATTTATTATTTGTTTTTATAATAATTAACATCCTGTGCAAATTTCCTTGAAATTTAAGAAGATTATGAAAGCTCTTCAGCAAAGTCATACCTATTAAGGCTACTAGAAATTTAAAAATTTCAAGCATACAATGTGATAATTACAATGGCAGTGATGATAAAGAATAATGCTATTTCTACTTCATAACATTATCAATTTGGATGACATTTAAATTGTTTATATTCATTACAATAGCATCTATGTTGACAATCAAAAAACAGTGTTTTCGTGTTCATACTCTTTCATTAATATATGTTAGTTTCCTTCCTGTATGGTATTATGCACAGTGAAAGACTAGCCCTAAATTTTGGTCATTTGTGTACTGGCAGAGACACCTGTCGCTTATGAGAACAAAGAGATAATATCTCAGCGTTTAACTGCCTTTATATATCATTATTTGTTGTTTTCTAAAACAAAGTAATATAATTTTAAGTGTATGCTGTAAAGTTTATGACAGCTAAGCATTGGAAACTTTGGTATGAAAATCAATTATTTGCATTGGACTGGCCTTAAATTGAATGCTGATTATCCTTTCCCCTGAGCCAAGTGTTCTCAATAGCATATGCTTAACCTCCTGCAGCTCTAATTGTAACTTTACATACATATAAACTCATTAGATGAATACAGTTTTGGCCAAAAGCCAAGCAAATATCTGTAACTATAATGAAGTTAGAATATTTGGAGGAAGTCAGTTCACTTAGTAAGATAGATGATGCACATGACAATATTTAATGTTCACATGTGCTTGTATCAGTTTTATTTTGCCTATTGGCAAGCACGCCACTCGTTAGCCGGTTAGCCAATCAGCTGAGTCTGTGATTAGTAGGAGGGTAAAACAAAAAACAAACCAACCATACAACAATACACAAACCAATTTAAGAGGCTGATTACTTACCAAATTATCAAATGAGGTGTTGAAACTGACCACCTTCATTATCCTTTCATTTTTGTTATCTCTTTAGAAATTATTCATCATTCACTATAGTTCATTTTGAGAAATCTGAACAATTTCGTGACGAATATTAACTTTGAGTTCTTGTATGGAATGCAGGTTTATCTTGTACATGCATTTTTTTAAATTACCCTGGAGATAATAATCTCAGGCTGGTAAATTGGAAGATTGAGGGTGCCACAAATCCCTACTAGAACTTTAGTGGAGACATATTGTGAATTGCTCTCATAGAATTATTTGCAGTGTGAGCAGTGGCAGAGTCCTGTTAAGAAAATACATAATCACATTCCTTGTCAGTTAATTATCTGAAGAAAAAAAAGGGGGGGTTAATATGGTGTTCACATAAGTAACAGAATAAACTATATGCTCAAAAAAATTGGTGCTATGATTCTTTCACCACTGAGTTCATACATATGAATCATACAAAAAGACAGTCTATGCTATTGTAAACACACAAGGGATAATACACTTTATATATATTGTCAAATTAAGAGACAAACAAAAAAACACATTCAGGAACAGCTGCACTAGAACTGCAATGGTCAGCTAAGTCAACAAGCAAGCAAGCAGGCTTGCTACCCCCTCCATGGTGTGGCAAGCTAGTGGGGTCTTGCTCATAGGAAAAGCACAACAACACTGATTGCACTATAGTTTAACCCAATTAAAATGAATGACATTTTTCAGGCAAGAAACATTTCAAGAAAATATTATTCTTTGCTAAGGAAGCAAAGTCATTCATCTTGAGGCATGAGCAAATCAAATATCCCATTGTCCTTTGCAAGAATAGTACAAAATATATGCAATACCTGGCACCAATGTGCGCTCTAGAGGTTTATGAGATGTACTAGGTCATATGTACTCTTGGTATGTTTATTACACATTCGTGGCAGGGTAAAAATCAGTTTGAACATGCTTCATTCAGAATTATATTTTTATTGAGTTTTTAATGCTGAACTAAGAAACTGAAATTAACTTGAGATTGTCGACTTCCCCCCCCCCCCTTGGACAAGCCAATTGACACCAAATATCCCATATAGATTTTTTAAATGAGTATATTCTTTACTTGCAGCATTAATTTCCTCTTCCCTCCACACATAAATCCTGGCTTTGATCTTTTCCATATATTCTTAATCTGTTTTGCATCTTAAGATGTGAACTCTCTCATGTTTTATCATGTCATAGGTATCCAAGTTTTTGCAACTCTATCCATTAAATAATTTTTCATATCTTTTTCCCTTCAAGATATCTCTAAAATTCAACATTTCTACTGTTGGCTACAGTTTTCTGATAATAAAATAAATGCTTTGAAAGAGAAAATGAAAGTAGAACATTCACAGTTTGATGATGAGATAGGGAAAAGTTTTATTGATTCATGCAAAACTTTGCTGAACATTATATTGCCGAGTGTAGTTATTCTAATTAGTTCTCAGAATTTTGGTAAATTCCTATTTCTATGAATGGACATATTATGAAAGAAGGATTAAATTTTTAATTTAGAAAGAATGTATATTAATTAAAATAGATATTTATGATGGTAATGAATGAGAAACTTAGTAACTTAATATCTGAATCCAACACCACTCTTGCAACTAAGTACAGCTTAAACCTCTTGTATTGCTGAATGTGATGGCTGTCATGCAAAACAGAATGTGCCCCCATTCCTTCAAGTGATTACTCTCAGCAGACTTTTCCACATCTGTAATTTATTTACACTCTCTTAATGTCCCATGGTACTTTTCTTAATTTGCAAATGAGTTGGTGATTATAAATAATGGCACTATTGAGTTAGGGCACTAAGTGCCAAAAATGTTCAAATATCAGTCCTTTGGATTGTGATGGCTGTCAAATATTAATGTGCATGAACGTAGTAAATTAAGCTCTAAAGACATGTACAGATGTATTGTCCTGTAGGTATTTTGCTTGGTTTTACAAATGGAAGGAAATGTGTAGAAATTTAAAAGCATTGCATTTGTTTTTATTTTTTTTATAGGTATTAATATTACATCCCATTATTCAAGACATACCAGCGCAACAGGTGCATTTCTGCAAGAGATGTGTATATGTGAATGTGTGTGTGTATTTGAACAAGTGAACAAACGTTACTTTTGTACAAAAAAAGTACTGGCAAGTGATATATAAGATATGTAGCATGTTCAATGATTTCACAGAAGAAAAATAGCTCACACATTATGTCTGATATTTGACTTTTTATTACTATTTTCTGAACCATAAATAAATATATAAATAAATAAGATGCCAGCTGCATAATTTATAACTTGATGGCATTAAGTGTTGCATTGTAGGTATGTGGCAAGACAGATTGAATTGAATGAAGGTTCTGACTGTGGTGTATATGTATGTATGTGTAATATATTGGAAAGTATGCAGGTTTAGTGTGTGTTATGTCTAGGTCAGTGACAGTTTTGCATTTTGAGTTCCTTCAAAAATAAAGAAATGATCCATGATTTAAGTAGTTGTGCTGGAGTTCATCAGTACAGAAATGGTTATTAGCTTATGAAGATGCATTGAGGTATATCAATGTTTATGCTTGTATAGAATTAGCATACTCATAATGTTCAATTTGTAAAAGAAATTATTTTAAAATTGCTGCTGTGCTTATGAATTAACATTGAAAATGACCTCCAATAAATTAGATTTTTAAAATAATGTTTCACAAGAGAAAGAAAAAATAATAGTATCATATGTAGGAAACCTGAGCTTTATTTAAAATTCTAGCATGCTGGTTTCCACATCACTTGCATTTTGGAGTCTTTTATTTGATTAGTGTCAGAAGTGTTATCATGCTTCCAACATTTTGGCTGTGAAACCATTCATAATACTTTTATATTTGTTTGCACGTATCCAGTTAAGCTTTTAAAGTTTGCCAATGCCACTTAAAATTTATAAGAAGTGTGGTATAATAGTGGCTCACCCATTAAGTTCCAAATTAAATATGTTGTAATTATGAACAAATAAAAGCTAATTTTTGTGCTTTTCCACTTTGATGTAAAACATTTATATCACATTTGTTTGTAAATTATTACCTCCCACATTTGCTGATCATTGTTAATAATTTCCCATGTATTTTACTGCATTAGGCAGTAATTATTTCCAAATAGTGCATTCAAAGCCTCTGAGTTCCATAAGTAATCTGTTGCAAAGTTTTGCAGAATTCAAGATAATATTTTCTACCATGCATTAGTTGAAGTTATATGGGTGCCAAAAAAAGTCAGTATTTCTTTACTTATAGCAAGAATTGCAGTAAATAAGAATAAAATAATTTGCAGATAAATATTATTATGTGAATGTTGTTAAAGGAGATACACAAATTTTAAGGACTTATAAGTCTAGTGTTGATAAGATTTTTTTTAGAAATAGCTCCCAACATATTTTGTCAGATGATATTATGGTAAGGAGTAAATGCATGGAAGGTTTTATCTTGGCACAAATGAGATCCTCATTTCATGTTAAATTGTCTAATGCTTGCCTCAAGTATCCAGCATATAGCTATTAGCTATCATAGCTAAATGTTACTAAGATGGTATTGCTTCAAGACAATGAATTTGCTTTATAAATGTAACTTATTTGGCATACCATTAATAATTAATATTGTAAGTTATAATGATGATAATTCATTGTTTTTAAAGTTTCTGTGTATGTATATTATTTTTTCTAATTATAATCACTGATATATGTTTACATACTCATGCCTTCAGTCATAAAGTTTCAGCACCCAAAATTAACTTTTAAGTGTAATCTGGGAGCTGAAGAAATATATTTTTATTGTAAAAATTATATGATTAGGTAGAATGATGCCTGGCAAACATAATTTTCTCATGTAACAATGGAGCAAAGGTGGTAAATGAAAAATATAAGAGAGACTTTTCTGATTCAATTATGTTCTCCAAATTCATTCCATTGTATGCTATTAAGTTTTTCAATAAAAAAATGTATTAAAATAAATGCCACTGTCATGATATTCTGAAAACATATAAGAATGTCCTTTATTACAAAGGAAATAGTAGTAAATATTACATTTTAAAAAACTTATATCTATCTTTGGGAACATATTTTTTTACTATAGAGGAAATATAAATATTTCTAAATTATTGTAAGATGTAACCTCCTAAACCTATGAAGTATAAAACAAAAATGTTACTATGATTCTTGAATGCTTTGTGTTCGACTTTTGAGTTTGTTCTTGATAAATTATTACAATATATGTTACTTGAGAAAGCTCTGTCAAGGGTTGAATATGGTGAGCAAAAGTCTTGCTCAGTATGCTTATTGTTTAAGCAACAAACAATAAAGCAGTTCCTTTCTTAGCTCAGCTGTAAGCTGCAATAGTTACTTTGAGATAATTAATTTGATCTCAAATTATACCAAAATAACATTACCAGCATTTTATTAGTTTGTCCTTATGGCCTAATGCTTTATCTTTATAAATACTACATGAAAAAAATGCAAGTTCATGAGTATGTTTTGCATGGCTTTGGCATTTTGTGCTGTGTGTTAACTTGACTTACTGATATCCCTCCTCTGAATTGATCTTGGTCAGTGTTTCTTTCTCCTTTAGAGCTGCCATTTATTGTATAACACATGAGGTAGTATATTTCTAAATAACTCATAAAATGTAAGGAGGGTTTACTGCAAGCAATTAGTAGAAAAATAGTTTTTTTAATCCATCTACTTTTTCATAGATTGCATTCCTAGTGTCACTCCATTCCAAATATTTTGTTATCTTTACTCCAATTGCGCTTATGATCTATATTTCTTGTTGATATGCTCTTTCATAAATTTTTTTTATAATTCAGCATTAGCATAAGCATATTTTTAAAAAATTGCGGCAACAATAAAGAACTACAAAATATTGTCAATGTTCAACTACTTTGGCTTCTTTTCTAGGTCTGCCAGCTTTGTTTCATTGATCAAATAAAAATATGTTAGAAAGACTGCCAATAGATTAACAATTACCAGAAATATTTATGGCAGAGTACTGTAAGAATAATAAAGAAAAAATACAGATTAAGGCTTGTATTTTATTTCCATTCTGTATAAAATCCAGTACAAAGTGCAACATTTTGTCTTTGTGATGTATAATACATAATGCACTGTTTAATGTAAAGTTTTATTTATAAATGTCATAAGGTTTAATCATGCTTTTCTCAAGCATTGGGCACCATCATCCACTGCCAGTCACTTTCATCAAATGGTGCATTTGTATCTTCCACTCTCAAAAGTAATCATCTTGCTGCTCAGAATACTTCATGTATTTTTTCACTATTCCTTTGTCATAATGACTTCATTGTCATTTAATTAGAAGAGCTGCTGCAGTCTCTTCTCAACTGTATAGTTTAGATTTATTGTAAAAATACATGTATGTAACTATATATATATATATACAAACACAAGTGATGGTACTTGCTTTACTTTGAAAAGTGGTATCTCACATTGTGGAAAGAAGTTATAAAGAAAATAAAGCTCTTTTATTGTATACAGTCTTGTATTATCTCTAAAATACCCTGAAACTGTGAACATGGAAATATTCAGCTATACAACATATCGACATCTTTCCAGCAAAGTCCAAAATTGGCTGTTTTAAGATTTTAATATTAATGATAGTGTGTATGGGGAAGCTTTATCTTATTGCACTGTGAAGGAGTAATCAAAATAATTTCATTTGGGCAGAGAGACCCTCGGAGATAACTCATGTAAGAGGAGGCTAATGGATATGTTGACAAAACATCTCCCTTATCAAGAAGGAAATGACAGACCTGAAGACAAAAGATACATCTCCAAGATTGGGGCTTTCTAAAATAACTGTGCTTCACATCCTTCATTAACATTTGCATATACATAGTCAGTGCAAGATTGGGTGTCCTGAATTCTTTCAGCAGTTCAAATGCAAGTGCATGTTTTTGAACCTTTGCTGTGGCAACAACAGTGCAGTATTGGAATCCATCATCATAAGGGATAAAACAAAGGTACTGCTCTGTCAATGGAGTAACAGAATAGAGCATCCTATAGAAAGGCCTGGTCAAATTGTCCATGGTGACAAATTTTTTGAGGCTGCAGGGGAAATCTGATGATACAGATATCAGAGAAGAAACAATGGTGATTGGAAAGTAATATGCATCAGTTGTGTGAAGCAGTAAACATGACTGCCATGAACATAATATGACTTCCAGGAGCACTCAAGCCTGAAAGAAGAGGCTTCTGAGTAAAATTTGTCAGCCGTTTCACGCCCTGAATTGAATGGGTCGCTGATGACCTGTGGTGTTAAAGAGCATCTGTAAATAAATCAAATCAACAACTCCAGGAGCTAAATTATCCACCACAAAGCACAGATCCTACTCCCAGTAATTATGTTTTCAAAACTGAAATCTGACCTTACAGGGCAGAGATGCACAAACAATGAGTTGAAGGATGCTGTTTTGCAGCAGTTTGAAGCCAAAGCTTGGGCTATTTTTTTAGGGGAGCTGAAATGTTCAGATATGTAACAAGAGCATTGCAATAAAGGGAGATTATACTGAAAAATAATACCTGTATTTTTTTTTATCACTCACCTAGCATGATGAGGTATGAAACTTTAATTAATGCTCTCTCTCAAGCTTCAATAGACTAGATGTTTCAGACAGTCAAATAACTTCCACATCCACTACTATAGCTGATTGAACCCAATACTATTTAACTGCTATTATTGCGGCATGTAGGTGAGAAGCTTTTAATAGGTACATCAATTTATAGTATGTCTTTGCCAGATTGTTATGGCTCAAAACCTATCCAGCAACCCTTAGAAGTTTTACACACTGATATAACTTTCTTTGAAATTTTAAAGCTATTTCGGTGACGGAGAAAGGGGAAGGTGATCTTGTTATTTGTTGATTTGGTTTATTTACTGATGCTGTTTAACATCTCAGGTCATCAGCTATTCAGGGAAATAGCCAATACATTTTGCTCGGAGGCCTCTTCTTTTAGGCTTGAAGTTCTTTTACATGCTGTAAATCTGACATGGGACCCATGGCTTTACCTCCCTTCCAAAGGAAGCCATACTTTGGATTTTTATGCCTGAAAAAATCCATCGATCCTGGGTTTTGGAGACAAGTATGGTTACCACTACACCACCATGACCAACAGCATTTGTTATGACTACAAGAAAGAAAATGTATACACAAATAAAGCAATAATGCAATTGTTCTTTGCAAATAGTATGCTATTATATTTCAGAAATATGACTGTTATGGCCAGTAGTTGGACTATAAATGCCACCAGCTGTTATGTCATATTGAATTTTATGGCAGATAGAGTGATGAACTGGCAGTTTCTTATGGGTACCCTGGTTTCTTTTGCCATTCATTCTCCCTTGAATTGCTTCGTTATCTCTCTCATCCCTGCCCCTCTTACAAGAACTGCCAAAATTTTCATCAATTCTCATAAATGGCAAATGCAAGGGAGATGCCTTAAAATTAGGCATGGAATGCTTCCTTCCTTTAAAAATATCCTTGTCCTATTTATCTTTTCATTTCTTATATCATTAATGTTCTCTTATGTAAAAATGGGCATTAAATATCTGAAGAAAATGTCCATCATCTAATTATCATCCACTGAAAGCCATACTGATGTGGGTGACTGAGATGTCTAAGGCACATATGTAAATAGGTCTATATTTCAATTCTTGCCATGACTGACCTTCCTGACCGAAGGTATTTTACAAGTTTTTCTCAGTCCTCATAAATGCAAATAAATGTTGGGCACCTACTCTAAACTTAAGCCTAAATACCTCATTTCAATCCTTCCCAAAAAAAAATCCTTTTCCAATTTATCATTTCATATACTGTATCATCAATGTTCACTGCCTGTGACCTCTTAACAGTAAAGAAAGAAAAGGATGTCATATGAACAGAAAATGAAGAGTTAAGATTTTTTGACCACTTAACAAGAATTGATATATTACTTTTGGTCTCTAGATGGTCTGAAATGAGGGAAAAATAATATAAAAAATATATAAAGTGTGCAACAATATGTGAATTATGTAACTAGCTTAAGGGCCTACTATGTAGGCTTGAAAGCAAACCAAGAAAGTTATTGGGATAATTACTGGACATTGACCATTCTGAAAATGCCTATTGATGATTTTTTTTTTTGAGTAGTGTTTAACGCCCGTTTTTACTACTGAGGCACCACAGGTGGTGGACACTGATGATACATGAAATGAAATGATATATTGGGAAAGGATTTTTTTTTTAAGGAAGGAAGCGTTCCAGGCCTAAGTTTAGGTACCTCCCCGGCATTTGCCAGTTATGAAGACTGAGGAAAACCTGGAAAAAACCCCAGTCAGGGAGGACGGTCCTGGCGGGATTCGAACCGCAGACCTCCCGCTCACGAGTCCATGCCTTAACGACCTCGGCCACCCGTGGCGGTTTCCTATTGATGATGGGAAATATGAATTGTCTGATAAGGATGCAAAACACATTTTACCAGAGTGTGAAACTCTGGCAAGAAAATAATAATCTCTATTAGAGGAGATTCTAGAGCTCACTAAAGTGCTAGATCTGAAACTACAAAGTTAAGATAAAAGGACTGCATAAAATGCCCCTGTGCCAAGGTGCGTTTATGCACTCCAATCAAATGGAACTGGCTCAGCTGTCAATGTGCAGAATTCTTATGTTGGTCACAAAAGTAAATTTTCATTAGACATAATATAATTAGTTCAAGTCATATTTATGAAACAGAAAACGCATTCAGCTAAATTTAGTGAATAAAAACAAAAGTTTTCTAGTCCAAATAATGAAATTTGGAGCAAGGGTCTTTCTTATTCCTTTTGTATATAAACAAATTTCAAAAATAATTCCAAACTATTGTAAAAACTGCAAGATATGGAACAGAGCACTTGTTTAGCAATAAGTTCACTTGTTTATAGGATGATCCTTTAATTGTCCATTTCTGCATATTTTACAAAAGGAAAGATGATGAAAATCAATAATATTTGTGCCATTCATCAACAAACTGTCTGATTTCGAGATGCAGGGGCTTAGTGGCAAATAACACTAATGAAATATTGCATTTAGAAAAAAATAGTCAAAATGTTTAAAAAAAATCCCAATACTGAACTACTCTAGTAGCTTGTAATGGTCACTTTCTTTAAAAATTTAACTCTTTATATTTCATTTCTTTGCCTGAGACCTTAAAAAAAATTATCTTATTGACACAATACTTTGAAAGTTATGAAATAGGATAAATTTTATGAGAAATAATACAATAGCTTATAATAATTCTAATTTAATTTTCAAATAGATTTTAATAATCATATAACAAATTTTTTCTTAAGTATTAATTATCAAGCTCACAATATAATGGATAATATGGAGCAGCAGTTCACAGTCACAAATTAAAGACATTTGATAAATGAGAGGTACTGCCTTGACAAAAAGGAATAATATTTCTCTGTTCTACTTTATAGTTAATTTTAAATAGTCAAAATTACTTGATTAAATCACTCTGCTTACTAAATAATATGCAATGATTAAGGAAAAATACATTTGCATATTATTTAAAAAATAAAGATACTAAAAGAAGGTGAAGCATTGTCACAATAACAAACTTACATTATTACTAAAGCATCAGTTGGTACAAAATGCTAGTTTTTCCCTCATAATGGCAGTGATATGTTCATAAATCCACATTTTAAACTGCATTTTACCAACCCTTTCACAAAAGAAAATTAGTGAATTATAGTGTATTCACTTTTAATTTAATATTAAACAATGTTAATACATGTAAATAGTTGCACATATTAAATCAAACAAATTCTTTCACCCATTAATGCCAGAAAGAATTTTAAATTTTTATATTTTCTTTAGATGTTTCATCTGATAGCAATAAGAACAAAAATATTTAACTTTATTTGATTTAGTTAAAATTACGTGAATGTTTTTTTTCTAATACCAATATTAAAATTAAAATCAGAGAAGTGTTACCACAGTACTCCCGTGTTTTGGTATTATTTTGCATTTAATTTTTTGTCATATATTACATTATATTAATTTTATATTTCTTTTATTATACGTGAATACTTAACAATTTCTCCTGCCTTCTTATTCTGCATTTCATGAGCTTCAATCAAACTACTACAGAAAGGGCAAGAAGTAAATATATCTTATCTTCAAAACAAGGAAGAAGGAAAAAATAAATAAAAACTTATCAGGCAGACTGAGCCAAACAAAGCATATTTTGTAGCAGTATCCTTCAAAGTTGCACCTAACTTTAAATTGGCTTCACATAGTTAAGTTAGATGCAGAAGTGTCCACCTTTAAGTTTTCCTTCACGTATCCCATCAACTCTACAATGTTAATATATACTACTGTTCTACTCTCCAGGACTAAACATGTCTTGTTACACCTGCTTTTGAGTTCTTTGATGTTTACATGTATTCCCATAGCTCCTTGTTTCACAGTAGTGATTGTGTACAAATGGTATTTCTTGACAACTTAAACTCAATAACTGCCAACTTTCAGCAAGAGCTTCTATAATAATGTTATGCCATTGCAGCCTTGTTTTTATAACAGATGATGAATGATATGTCATAATTAGACTCAATGAGCTCAGGTGATTTAGTGGCCTTATTTCTTTCACTTGGGAAGGGAAAATCAATGCAAAAACCCTCAGATAGTAATAACATTGTGGAAAATGAACGTGCACCCACCACATGGGAAACACTACAGATTTATTTATGATGTAGGCTTTTGCAGCCAAAGTTTGTCATGATAAAAGTTTTTCAGCTTATGCCCCGTGATCTCTCTGATGAGAAAGACAGCAAGGTCCTCAAAATGTTGGATGGTATGCTATCATTAAGTTTTACATGGCACGAGCCAAAAATCTTTTAACATGATTGCTGATTTGTATAAAAACACAGCTGAACACAAATATTTGTTAAAGTTATACCTTCACATTTATCACAGCTGGTAGCTTTTACTATTAATATAATCCAAGAAGTTCAGTATTTCACTAGCTTCTGAAAATTCAGTATCTCAAATAATTCACATTCTGTAAACTTTCAGAATTTCTGCTTAGTTGATGCAACAACTCAACGTTGCATATTTAGTGCTTAGACATGGATACGATATGCTAAAAGAACTAAAACTGCACTGGAACTAAATTATAAAATACTGTAAAATCCTACAATTATAAATATATTTCAGAATTTTATTATATTGACAGGCACAATTCCTTCTTAAGTGCCTACAATTTGAGTATTGTTACACTGCATTTTATTAAAAAATATTTAATAAACAAATAAATGGTTTATTGTGACAATCTTCCTCCTAAAACTATCATTTGCCTCTTTTAAAATGGGCAAAGTTAACAGTTTGTACAAATAGTTTTTATATAATAGAAATTCCACTTAAAAATATTGAATCACATTTTTACATCAAAATTTAAAAAAATTGTGTAACTGTGTAGCTTTTAGGTACCTTTTTTATGAATTTGGTCATTTCACATACATACCTGTAAACAATGTTAGTAGTATTCAATAACTATGAACAATATATTTACAAGTTTTCTATAGTACAATATCCAGCTATATGTTGATAATAATTTATCTGTTATTTAAAATAATATGTACATTTCCATAATTTTACAACCAGTTTTCAGAGGCAAGACCATTCCCAAGTTAGCATTAGGGAAATAACAAAATGCCACCTTATAAAAGCATTCACTTTAAAATATATTTCCACTATACTTATTAATTACTAACAACTGTAAAAAAATGTATAGTTGGTATTTATATCCTGCACAATTTTTGCATATACCTATATCTTTGTAAAGAACACAAACATATTTTGTGCACAGACATTGTTGGTAACTTGATTACTTTGAATATGGCTGCAATACATTATGTAGCATACACATTACGTACAAGTATATAAACACCATCGAGTATAATAAATTTCCCCAAATAACCTTCAATTTATAAAAGAACTGCAGTTCAACATTCTTCATTAAATATCTGAATCTTGCTAGTCTTCTTGTGAGAACTTTTTAGTACAGAGGAAAATAATTACTGTTTATCATGGAAAAAGTTATATCATTGAAACTTTCTCACCATCTCCAGGTCTCTCCCTTAAGGACCAATAATCTACTGTAAGTTGTGTAAGTTATTGATTCAGAGGAATTGTGATGAAACTCATTTCAGTATATCATGTTCTTTGTTGCTCCTCTATTTGCATTGCAACACTGTTATCAAAAAATTCAAGACAAAAGGAAAAAAATTTAATTAACCCTACTTTTTAATAATTAGTTGAGGTAAAAGTGTCAGGAATGCTATCTTCAATGCATTAATCAATAAATATTCTAATGGCACAAACTTTAAGATAATAGGCTCAAAGGAGGCACAGTGAGTTTCAGTATTTTTTCCAGCTATTATTTTAAAATTTATTTTTGCTTTTCTGTTAACTTACATCCCCAGTTTACATTATTAGTTAAGACAACAAGGGAAGCACAGAAAATTAAATTTAAAAAGCTTCGTATGTTAATTTTGAAGAACTATTTGCATACATTCTGATGTAAAAAGGGGGAGAAAAATGCCTGCATATTAAAATCATATGGCTGATATAATTTTATTAAAATAGCTTTACAAAATTACTAATATCTTGGTATTTCATTATAAGCCACTGAAAACCCATTACCTTTTGACTTTAGCCTCCTATTTACATTTGGTAATAATTACCTACTAAGGGGACCATATCAAAAGAAAATGTTATAAGCCTATAATTTTGTAAAATAATCTCTGGAAATGACATTTAATACCACCTAAACTGAGAGTCTGTACGCAAAATGAGATAGTATACAACAGTTAGTGTGCCAACAGCATTTCCAAAGATTTGATGGTGAATATCTGGTCATGACTTGCAATCCCCCCCATTTACATTACAGTTAATCTATGTGTGTGTGTGTGTTTTTCCTTTTTTTGAATGGTGTTTAATGCCTGTTTTTATCACAGAGGCACCACAGGTGGTGAACATTCGTGATATATGAAATGAAATGGTATATTGGGAAAGGATTTTTGTTTTTAAGGAAGGAAATGTTCCAGGCCTAAGTTTAGGGTACCTCCCCGGCATTTGCCAGTTTTATGAACACTGAGGAAAACCTGAGTCAGGGAGGACGGTCCTAGCAGAATTTGAACCCCAGACCTCCTAATCACCAGTCTGCACCTTAACGACCTCGGCCACCCATGGCGGTATGTGTGTGTGTATATTATTTATATATATATATATATATAGTTTCTTTCCTTTCTTTCATGCCACATTGTTTCAAGTTCTACATATAAAATTAAGTGTTCCATTAATCTCCATTATCAGCTTTACCTAATTTATTTATACCGAATATTCATCAAACCCAATCATTTAAAAATGTGGATGATTCTTATTTTCTTTCTCTTTGCTAAATATTACAAGTGGCAACATATAAAGTTGACATGAAGCTTGGTACACTATTTGAAAGTACTTCATACTTCTTTTTACCAATGAACTATAATAAAACGTTTGGCACATTAATTCTAGCAAACAAAAATGTAATCCTCTTCTATTTATAGCACACTAATGCATTGTTTTGAAGTGCATATTGCCCACCAAGCCTTCATGCTCTTAAATCTTATTTTATAAAGTTTAAATTGTATACCAATTAGAAGAATTTGCTTAAATTATTTTTTTCTATAGAATCTTGTGGTCTCTATTCAAGGATGTTAATTAATTTTGAAATTTCACAATTTTAACTCTGAAATACCACTAGCCAATCTATACAAGCTATAAATCTGAAATAACACCCACATTTTACTTTCCTCACCCTTCTTTTTCATGTTTCCTCCTTGCATTAAATAACAAGATATTTTCTTTGAGCCAGAATAACTTGCTTCACTGGTTAATCCACTGTCTCTAACAAAAATGTATTACAAAAGCTAATGTGAACGAGGAAGCTGTATTGGGTATTAACAACCAATAATTAAAACAAAGGGTCATTCAAAAATCATTTGATACTACAAAGCTCTATAAAAATTATAATACTAAAGATAGAGGAAAAGTATCACCAGGGATTATTTTAATACCTTCTGTTGTTAATTTCCAGTGTTACCATTTTGTTTTTACAACATACAGTACAGTTTAAAGAATTCTGTTTGTACTCATATAAACTAAAACTAATATTTGCACTAAAAATGACAAATGACTAAATTTGTTAGCTGATATTCAAATTAATAATCATTGGTTAAACAAAGTTTTTAGAAGGATGAACACACTTTTTTCTTAATAATGGAATTTGCATACATAGTAGCAGAATTGGTTTGAAAATATTTAGGTTTCAAGAAAGTGTGTGTAATGTGGTGGCTTCACTTCATAATTCATCTTTGGTCGAGTTTTGAAGATAGGAATTGAATAGCAGAGATTTTTATAACAAAGGGGAGTACTAATGCATAAAGCTACATACATTGTAATCTCCAAAATAAAGAATCACAAGATGGCTAAAAAACAAGCTTATGCATAATGGTGCATCACTTCACATCTACACTCCTGCAAAAGAATGAGTTAGTGATATCTTTAAAGATCACACTATCAACATGCACCTTCTGCAAATTTTTGTTATGGGGCTATCTCAAAGAATAAATTTTCATAGTACAAGCCTATATACCAACTGAAGAATGCAACTTCAAAAGGCATTAAAATACTAAACTTTATGTTGCAGAAAAAATATTAGTTGAATAAAAGGATGTCAGTAAATTCATCAATATTTTTTAAAATATTCACTGTTTGCCCAACATAAAAATGTTTTTTCTCTATAATGTTATCATTTTCTGGTGCTTTAAAATTTGATGTAACTTTTGAATAATGTGTCATAAAAAGAAAAATAAAACATTTATGAGATGAAAATAGAAGACTGCAAAATACAATCTAATTAAAAATTAAAGAAATAAGTATTAGTCATTACAAACTTTCCTTATGGGTTTGTTGGCCTGAAAATTTATAGTAAGAACATAATATAGGTAGCATCACTCCTGTGGGATTAAAAACTTTTAAAAGTTTTTTACGCAATGACAAACATATGCACAAAACATATTTATTTTATATCAGTTGATATTAAAGCAATCATCAGAATGAGCAGGAGCAAAATTATGGTTATGTGCAAATTAATAACAACAGGAAACAAACAAATTAACAACAAATACAGGAAGCTAGAATAAAAGTTCTAGTTACAAATATAATCATGTTATACTAACATGCAAATTTAAAGCATTATATTCTTAATGGATATAATCATTTCATATATCTCATATCCTAAACTTTTATCTTCGCAATATTTTAATTTAAGCACAAAAAATCAAGAAAAAAGCTGCCCAACAGATACAGCCATTTTATTAAATTTAACTTCAGATATGTTACACACTCAGACATAATTGTAAAATTTCTTGTTGAAATCAGGATGTGTGAATACAAACCCACTCTTACCTTGAAGTACTCAGCAAATTGTGAAATAATAGATATGAATTAAATAAAAATAAAGTTAATAATTTGTTATATTATACTATATTTCACTGCAAAAATTCCTGCTATTCAAAACTACAAATAAAATAAAATTTTTAAAAATACAAATAATAATAATTATAATAATAATGTAGAACACTATGCTGGCTAATATCTATTTCATCAACCTAAACTTTGAGGGCTTCCTGGTACAAGATATAAAGAAATAAAAACAGAGAGATCTGCTTCCAGAGTTAAAGACCAACTTTAAGCTACATCGGTAGCACTGGATTCAAAGTAAGGGAAATTTGTTTTTGTTTGCTAGATTTCCAGTGAATGTTATGCAAATCACATGCATATTAGTACTCACAAAAGCTACTCATCATAGTACTGTCCATTAACCAAATGGTTAACAAGGGGAGTTTAGTGAATAAGGCACTGTGCTGAAGTGTAGTTATAATACTCAGGCTTTAACTAGCTAGTGGTCTATGGGCAAAAAGCTCTGCAAGCGGTTACATATGAGCATTTTGCTCGTGGTATAGTTTTGTTAATTTTTTTGGATGTTTTATTTAGCAAGATATAAAATGACTACTTTATATTAAGGCATACCTATAAGGGTTTCATCACTTCCTAAGAGGAATCTTTTAACAGTAGGAGTCTGTGAAAAGTTAACAAATTGCAGAGCTTAGCTCAACTTTATTGCAGCATTAATTTAACTAGTCTTTTCTCTATACTCATTTTCACATAACAAAATCATATAAATGTCTAACTGTTGAACACCAAGAAAAAATAACCCACAAAGTCACTTAAAATTCTCACTAAACTGAAAATATCCTTAATAGGATGGTGCTAGCTGTTTTGGTTAATGGTATACACGTGTTATTTAAAAGAGAATGGAATTTTTAATGTAAACGAATGCTTTGGAGAACAATGAACTTTTAACAGTTATACAGGTGGAATAAAAACCATATATAAAAACAAACAAACAAAAACAAAACTTATCACATAAAATATTTAAAGTTCTTAGGCTTTCAAATAATCTGTGAGCAAAACATTTATATACTGATCACTTGCAGGAAGAGTCAGAATTCCCTCCCACCCTCTAAGATGTACATTACTCTCTACAAAAGGTTTTAGCAGCATAAGAAAATGAACAAGAGTATAAAGTATAAGAAATAGAGTAACCAAACAGACACACAGCTTGCATAATGTTAGTCTTTAATACTTATAAGACAAAAAGTACATAAATTGTATTTGTTTATTACTAGGATTCCATATAATGTTGCCAGCATTCAGTGTGCACACAATGAAAAATAAATTGATGTAACAATAAACAATTATTATTCTGATTCCACTGGCTATGACTAATAAATAGATCAGCTACTAAGAAAATAAGTTTAGGGTTCTGGACCATCCAATTCAAATCAACTTTGCCCAAAGAATGTGATTAGTAAATGAGTAGGCTGGTTCAAAGATTACATCTTTATATTAATATGTCAAAGATTAAATTTCTCAATAGGAAGATTGGTAAAATGACGACTTCTACATTGTAATCAGCAATGCTTTTCCCTACGGTATGGGATTTCTCCTATGAGCAAACATCCACTTGTTTGCTGCACCATGGAGGGGGTAACAAGTCTGCTTGCTTACTTGTTGACCTTGCTGACTCTTGCAGTTGTAGCACAGCTATTCTTGGGTGTGTGTTGTGTTATCCATTTCTTAATTCAACAGTATACATAAAGTGTATTATGCCTCGTATGTTTGCAACACCAAAGCATGTTTTAATGTACAAATCAAAATGTGTTAACTCAGTTAGCTAGTGAGGTTCGAAGACTTTAAGCAAGATTCCTGGGTATAGATGTTCCTTATATAAAACATTTGCATAATCTGTATAATAAATTTCAGGAAACTGGAAGTGTCCAATCTAAGATGCCAAAAAAAGCAGCATAGGGTTCTCACCAAAGAAAGACTACATGGCATTGTTAATCATTTAGAAAATTCCCCTATAAAATCTCTTTGTCATTTTGCACAACAAACAGGAATTTCATATGGGTCTGTGCAAAAGGTTACTAAATTTAACAGCCTGCAATTATCATCTCTGGGGTAAATTAAAAAATACCATGTATAAAATGAATTTACACACCATACAAGAACTCAAAAATATTTGTTAGGAAATAATCAGGATTTCTCAAAATGAATTACAGCAAGTGATGAATAATTTCCTAAAGAGATGCCAAAAATGTATGGAGAATGAAGACAGGAAGTTGCAATACCTCATTTGATAATTTGGTAAGTAATGAGCTCTTTTGTGTGTGTGTGTGTGTGTGTGTGTGTGTGTTGTATAGTTGCTTTATTTTATTGTTTTACCCTCACTGAGACCTGGCTGGCAAGCTAATGAGTGACATGTTTGCCCATTGGTGAAACCTCCAGGGGAAAACAAAACTAATTGCAGGGTATATCACCTGATATTCTTTTGCCTTTGGAGGTCATTAAATCACAGGTAAACCAATTTAAAAACCAACGTCCTGCATTCATATGCTTATATGACTTGCAATTTCATCAAATTGAACATGCTGCACTAACTTATTTTTGCTAATAGTATAAATAGCATCCAAACTTATTTTGAACTTGTGAGGCTTGGAGCTTATTTGCAGAATAGTAATTTTTCAGAAACTGTTCCATATTTTTACCTATAAGTATCAGTGGACCTTAATGCTTGCTAGCTTTCTGTCTTCAAATAGACAGTAAACTTAAAGCTTAATCAAGAAATTACTTTCAGTTTTGTGCTATATAGCATTTTGTTGAACTCTCCAACCTTAAAAGCAGTCATAATAACTAAATGATTATTTTATGCAGCATTTAATTATGGGTAATTAATGCTGCATACTTCGGGCATAAAAATCCTGATGCTGTAAAACACCAGAATAATCTATATAAGTTTGCTCATAGCCTGCTGCTTTTGTGATGGTGGTATTTTTTTAATAATGTTTAACACCAGTTTTTACTATTGTGGCATCACAGGTTGTGGTTGTGGGCAATGATGATGCACGAGATAAAATCATATACTAGTAAATAAAGATTTTTAAGGGAAGAAAAGGAAGTTTAGGGTGTCTTCCTGGCATTTGCCATTGATAAGGGCTGAGAAATAATTGGAAAAAAATTAGTTAAGGAGGCTGTTCCTGGCAGGATTCAAACCAGAGACCTCCCATTTATCTGGGTCTTAAATGACCTTGGCCACTGTAGGGGTGGTGATGACTTAACATTATTTATTAGATATTTAACATCCTTTATACCTATGAAGGTCTAAAGAGTCAATAAAGGAATGTTTGATCAAATGGGTTTGGATTCAAAAAAAGAACATAATGCTCTATATTTAGCACAGCATTAATCTCACACACACAAAAAAATATTCAGCATTGGAAGTTCTCAGTTAAATTTCTGATTAAAAAAACTTTAATACCAATTTACTGTCAAAGTGAATGATGTGTAAAAACTGACCTATTTCATGATTAGAATGCTAACTAACATTGCAGCTAAGCAACCTAAAGCCATTACTGCAACTAACCAAATCTGATAATAGTAAATAGTTGGGGAAGATTAAAAAACAAGTAGTTAAAAATGGTCTAGGAGATTGTGGGTATATAATGGCAATTTTATTACGGGATTTTGGTCAGAAGTTTTTTTTTTTTTTTTTTAAATAGTGTTTAACATCCATTAAACACTGACCACAGCCTCACCACAGGCAGTGGACACTGATATACGTGAGATGAAATGATAAACGGAAAGGATTTTTTTTAAGGAAGGAAACGTTCCTGGCCTAAGTTTAGGGTACCTCCCCAAATTTACCATTTATGAGGACTGAGGAAAACCTGGAAAAAACCTCAGTCAGAGAAGACGGTCCTGGCGGGATTCGAACCACAGACCTCCCACTCACAAATCTGTGCTTAACGACCTCGGCCACCTATGGCGGCTTGGTCAGAAGTGAGAACTAGGCTAGAGGATATGGACACATAAATATTATATTCACAAATTCAAAAGAAAAGATCATTTTTACAGAGAACTAAAACTTAAAAGAAATGTACATTGGTGTGTCTGTGATAAAAATGAAAGAGAAGGGATTGTCTAGTTTAATTTAGGAGTGTAGTGTCTGAAGAACAGTACGGAAATAGTTCATGATTGAAGCTGAAATAATTGGTTCGGGCTATAAATGATAAGAAATTAATTAATAATTATCAAGTAATCTATATGTACATTTATAGCTGTAAGATTATTGTTATTTTAGATATTAATAATTGCTGGTTTGTATGTGTTTCCCGTGGTCAGAGGGCAGTACGAAATTGTTTTAGGAAACTGTGTTGTCCTCTGGAATGCCTGCAACCAGAGCCCAGGACCAAGGCTGGCTGAATTGAGGACAGGAAAACATGTTCTTTTGTTTTGTTAACAAATACACCCTCGGACGCTGCCTTGAGGGGTGAAGGCTGTATGCCTGACCAGCGAAATCAGTCTTGAGTTAAATTCTTAAGGAGAGGCCCCAGCTCTGCTAGGTTTCCCGCAAAGTGTAGCGCAAGTATAATCAGCGTAATATCCCTTTCCCTGTTATCTACGTATAATAAAAATTCCAGCTAGAGTCGGGGCAGTAAGTCAGCGGAAATCATTGTCGGAGAGGAAAATTTATTATTTTACCCCTGAGATTTGATACACCCATTCAAATTAATGTACTTTATTTGAAATCTTTCCCTCCACATATTTTACGTGTTTTAATTAAACACCCCCATTATATGTAAATGATAAAAAAATACCGCTATATGATATCTGTCCTATTTGTGGAGGGAGGGATGGAAATATGCAATACATATTCGGTTTAATTGCAAAGGAACCAATGATTGGAGCATAAGTTTGATTGGGGGAGAAACAGTTGAAGCGCAGTAATATAGTGATGATACCAAAGATCTTTAATGATATAAGGAAAATAAATAACCTTGGTAAATTTCTATGGAAATTAAGTTAATGCTGTTGAAAAGAGTAGAATCATTAAGAGTGAAGATTTTTACTGCATTAGCAAATAGAATAGCAACAGAACTTATGGTTGTATACCTGAAGATAGGGTATTGCTAGTTCTCTGGATTCCAGTAGGTAATAAATGATGAACCAAGGATTTGAGCATGTTGGAATTTATCTAGATAATTGATTTATGTATCTTATAACAAATTTTTCAAAATTCTGTTGGAACCAATGCAGTGAAATTAGATCAAATATAAATGGTTTATGTATCTTATTTCTTTTGTATAGTTTGATATGTTGGAATATGCTACGGAGATAATGACCAGGGTCAGAAACTGTAGACATCCATTACTTTATAATTTACTTTATTATTAATAATAAACCAACTAATAGCTATATAAAGATAATGATAAATAAATATAAAATTAAATTTATATGTTATACATAAAATCTGGATTTAAAAAGGGGGAAAGAAACTAAAAAGAAATAAACAATGCTCCTCAATGACAATGCCAAATTATTACAAACTCCATCCGTTAGTATCCATGGTGCATATATTCAGATTACCTAGTCTTTTACTGAATACATAAGCATGTTATTAAAAAATAAATATATAAGAACATTCAGTTTGTGAGCAGTCAACCAATTTTTATATGGCTATAATATCCAACAGAGTTGGAAAATTTGTTTTATGAAAGACTTTTGCACTATGCTACATAACACAAGGTCTCTTTTGAGATGACATTCACTGAAGCAGTTAATTACTTTATGAGATAATTAGGCCTCACAGGCTCTGAAAATTCTTTTGCATATACATTCTTTAACACATTCATATAATCATTTTGTTTATACTTATGGTTTCCACAATAAGTTATCTGCATTTAACTTCCCTTTTTCTCTTTTTTATACTCAATATTTAAGTGGGATCCCATTCAGTTCAGCAAGATACATGCCTGAGGCCCCATATGGGGTGTTATTCATTAGGTCAGTACTTAGTTTGAAAAACCAGCCTCTCTTACAGAGTGGAGACGCAGACTACTTACAGTTGCCTTCGCCATCCAGTACCAGCCAACACCACTGGTAGGCAACTTGAACTAATGTCAGCCTCAGGTTGGTAACCCAAGCCCTTCAAGGTTGCTAACCTCTTCACCACAGCATACTCAACTGCCTTTGGGAACCACTGCCCCACCAAATCCAACCCTTCTGGACAATTTCCCAAGGGAAATTTGTATTTCTATCCCAGTCTACTTCTAATATCATCAAAAATACTACAGTACATTATGTAAACATTTTAAAATAGGACTATTTTCTAGAAACTTTTGCAGTGCAACTACATTGAGGAATCAACAAAGATTTTTCTTCATAGTAAGTAAATGTTGCTATTTGTTGAATGATGGCCCACATGAAATTTGAATGCATAACCTTTACCTGAGTTATACCTATCATCATATCATCGTAAGGTGCAGTATATAAGTTTCTGGCCTGACAGCCATTTGCTCGGTATAGCTAATTTAGATCAGATGTGTTGCATAATATTGTATGATAATTAACAATGAATACAGAGCAGGGATTAAATTTTTAACTAAACAACTTTCAACCACTCATGTTAGACAATGACTTGATAGTATGTATGGGGAAGTTTCCCCTTCATATTCGATTGTGAAGGAATGATCAAAATTATTTTGTTTAGGCAGAGAAAGCCTTGAAGGTAACCCAAATAAGTAGGCCAGTGAACATTTTGAAACAAGAAAACACCTCCTTTTTGAAGTTCTGATTGACAGGCATCTAAAGACAAAAGAAATAGTTGCAAGGTTGGGACTTTCTCAAACAACTTTGCTTTGCATCCTTCATTAACATTTGGATATGCACAGTGTTAGTGCAGTGTGTACATGATCCAAATTCTTTCAACAGTTCAAATACAGTGTGTTGTCATAAGTTTTTGAATCTTTGCAGAAATAACAAAGTGCAGTACTGGAATCCATTGTGATAGGGAATGACACTATGGTCCTCTACTAAGACCCTCTTTCAAAAAGAGAATTAATAGAATGGCAGAATAAAGGGTGGAAAAAAAAAACCTAAAAAGGTCAAGTCATACAGTGCATGAAGATTATACCAGGACTGCAGAGGAATTCCGATAATTGATTTCAAAGAAAAAAAATACAACAGTGACTGGGAAGTACAATACTGAGTGAAGGAGTATGTCTGCTGCATAAGGGTATAAAGTCCATACAGTTGTAATTGCCAAGGCTGCTGTGAACTTGTGGCTTCATCCACTATACAGCCCAGACTTTGCCACATCAGCTATTATTTTTCCATTTTTCAAATCTAAAATACTTCAAAGGCAGAGATTCACAACAAAGGACAGTTTTCCAGCATTTTGCAGACAAAGCTTCAAATTATTTTTTTAAGGAAACTGATGTGTCAATATAGGAATATAAAGATACTTTTATTTTTATTCTATCATGTACCAAAACGTGGTCAGCCTCGAAACTCATGGATTTACCTTGTAATTATATTTTCTGGCATACTGAAAACTCTGTTATCACTACCACTCCATCCATTTTATCACAAATTCCATCTTCTGCAGCCTGAGAATATGACCCATTTGAATAATATTTTCCCTCTTCTCTGTTTCCATCATTTCTCACATTATCACAGTAACCATTGAAAAAATCATGAATCATGAAATATTTTAGTGATAATTTCTACACCTGAAAAAGACTTAATGGAATGGATTGATGTGGGAACTGGCATTATCTGTCTACAGCATTAAGTTATTGGGTGGGCAAATTCTGTAAGAGCAATATGAAACCATGGTCATGGAAAGGCAAGATTACAAAACTTTACCATAGCATATGAGTGTAAGTGATCCTTTTTCAATTCAAAATATTATAGTGAAGTTTAATCTATGATCTAATTTTATGAATAAAAATTAGGAGTTTTAATGAAACATTGTAATTTAACAAATTTTCTTGTTTTCTTGTTTATAGCTTTTATAGTATTGCTACTGTTTCTCTCTGTTCATTGTTTGTCTCCTATACAACTTTAAAAAATGAAATTATATATTATTAACATATTACTTCTGGTTCTGTTGCTCATTTCTGCAGCTCTAATTTTTGACATTATATTTTTTTTTAAACATGTATCTGAATGCGAGAAAAGTAAAAATTATTAACCCAGATTAAAAATATTGTGTTAAAATATTATCTGACATATTATTAGACTTTTCAATGCATGTTATATATTTTAACACTATATTTACATGGGTGAATCAAATATAAACCAAAAATTTTATTTTTAAAGAAAGATTTTTAAAAAAACAGAAAATAATTTTGGCTCCTCAAAATGTCCCTAGTATTAAAAATTTATTACCATCGTTCATTAAAGATCTTTTTCCTTCTAACAAGAAGTCGGGTATCTACGAAATCAATTGCAAAGACTGTGATCAGGTACATATTGGAAAAACAAAAAGTAATTTGGAAACCTTACCAAAGAACATTTCAGAAATGTCCATTACAAATAGGTATAGAAATTTGCAGTGGCAGCCCACTTTTGGTCAGAAAAACCATGAAATTGATTAAAAACAAAATTATTGAAACACACTCACAAACTTTTGGAACTGACCAAATGGGACAAAATTTACATCATCAAACATGAGAATACATCATGAACTTGGAGATGCCATTGTCAATAAATTTTTCTGACAACTACAGAACATGCTTCTATCAGTTGGTCTTCTGCTGATGATGGGAGCGAATGTTTGAGAAACATGTCCAGTAAGTTAACTATAAGTGTCCAAACCAACTCAGTTTGTCCTGTTGGTCTAGTGGTAACCACTTGCCTCCCAAACCCAAGATCGCAAGTTCAATCTCAGCTAGGAACAATGGATTTTTTCGGATGTAAAAATCTTAAGTATAAGGGAAGTAAAGCTGTAGGTCTCATGTCATAGATTTATGGTATGTAAAAGAACCACAAGTCTGAAAAAAGAGACCTCTGAGCAAAATTTATTGGGCGTTTCATGCCCTGAATTGAATGGGGATGACCTGAAATGTTAAAAGAGTGTTCTTAAATAAACCAAATGAACAACCAACCTATCAACATTAATGTGCAGTTTGTTATTTAGGAACCTTTAAACAGTGAAACTATTTTAAATTATATTTGGTTGAACTACATTTAAAACATGTTTCAGAAAATAAAAAAATTAGTTAAGTTTCAGGGCCAAAAATCCTACCAAATACCGTAATCCAATAATAAATCATTTTCGACACTTATTCCATTCACCCTCAAAACTCTAAACTTGAAAATATTTACATTTAGGAACCTTTCTTCATTTGGTCATATTAATATACATTTTGCTGTAGTTTCTAGTTTAGATAGTTGAAATGTCAAGTAATGGCTCATCTAGCAAAGAGTGTATGAATAGGCTGTGTGAATAATTCAGACAATTTTCTTATATGTAGATATATATGAATGCTATAATAAAGTAACAAAAAAGGAACATTTCACAATTTGTAAAAAATTTGTATTTATGCATATTTTAAAATTACATTAGCAGATCAGGACAAACTATATACTCTCATCATATGGTGTATTCAACTGATGCTGAAAATCTTAGACAATGGCACAATGGGATTCGTACATCTATACCATTTGATAGTCCAATGATTTGGTGTGAGCAACAAAATCACTACAATGACTGTTATTTTTGTAAGTGCAAGACATGTGTTTTTATAAGAGAAATAAGGAGGCCATCTGCAATAGGCCCTATGCCACATGAATCAGACATTCCAATTCTGATACCATCAATGACAACCAGAAAATACAGTTTCATCTAAATTAAGTGCAGGTCCCATTTTTTTTTTCTACAGAGTTAGAAGATGAGAATTCAGTATTTTATTCTGATAGAATTGAATGACCAAATATGAGACTTGCACCTTACAAAAGAAAATGGTAAACTTTTTTGGTCAAGACTGAAAGAAAATGGAAAGGAAGGTGGAGGGGAGGGGAACCTATTAGTTCCTGGAATAATCTAATGGCACAGAAATCACAAGGAAATGTTTAGAGAATTTTTCTTAAAAGAGGAGGAACTTCTGCTTTGCTGTGATACTCCTGTTTCGATCAGTCACTTTGGAACAGTAGATTGTTACATCCAATAGAGTGGCATTTATTGATTCAAACAAAAGAAGTCTAAAAAGGTGTCATTCAGAAATATGCCTAAATATAAATTCATTCAGTTTTCAGAAAATTTACCAACACTTATACATATTCTAGAAAAAATTAAATGGACTGAATACAGTGGTAGTGTGAACTCAAAGTATGCAGAATTTTGTACATAACTCACTTTGCTTCCTTTTAGAAGTTTCCTTTGTTATTCAAGTTTAAAGTGAGAGGTGTCTTTGATGGTCCACAAATTTGCCAACTCTTTAAAGATTACACATTTAGAAATACCATTAACTACCTTGAAGTTTGTGTATGGGATTCATTCAAGGATATCATTGACAAGTTTCTGGGTAATGTTAAAGGTCATTAATACAATCAGATTGTAAGAAACAGGCCCATGTATGTAATAACAGCTCAAAGATGCATTTTCTGCAATCTCACCTTGATTAATTTTGTGAAAAATTAGTGACAGAGAGTGAAGATCAGGGAGAGATTCCCATAGGATATAAAGGACATAAAAATGAGAAACAAGGGCTGATGGATCATCTCCATGGTGGCTGACTATTGTTGATGTTCAGTACCGAAAAACCTTCATTTGGATACAAATGCAAGTCAACTCAGTGTTTTTTTCCAAAAAGGATAAAAATAATTTATTAAGATGCTTCAAATATACATATTGCAAGCAATGTATAATTAAAATAAAACACTATTTAATTACGTTCTGTAATAAAGTGTGTTTTGTTTGTGTCTACGCATTTTTATTTTGTATATGTGTTTTTGCTGGGGGGGGGGGGGTGCTATTTAATATTTCTTACCAAATTTTGGTTTCTACTAACACTCAAACCAAATTGACTACATTGTAATGGCATACTTCTTCTGGAGACATTAAAATAAATATGTTAAGCATGCAGCAATTGTGAAGTGATGTTTCAACAGAATTATAAACATATACTTAGAGCAACAATCTGTTATAATTCATGTCTTCGCCATGTTTTATTTTTTTAGAATAATGTATATTGTTAAAACCACATTACATTCCTCTGATTGATATATTGGACTATATTACCATGTAAGTGCTTTATATGATTAGTCATAATTAAAAGACTTTCTCTTCTATTACGAAAATAAAACTTACACATGAACTAGTACAAATTTCAGAATATAACAACAAGTGAATGCATTTTGCCTCCCTTTTATTATTTCAAAAAAACTTAAAAAATCACATGAATACAGAAGAATTTCAAAGTTGAAGCTTTTCCTTAAATGGTATTCAGAATATCTATTATCGTTATTACTTTCTTTTAATTATATCTTCAAGCATTTATTAACATATTTCATAGAGAGCAATCTTATTGATCTGATGAATGCAGTGCAGTCAGAATCTAGCATAATATTTTCCAACATAAAAGTTAAAATAAACAGCATAGTAACTAACTCTTTAGTAACGGCCATTTGTTTATTGCACCTAAAACAACCACAATACTGCATTTCAAATAGGTGCTCAGATATTGCTGTTTATAATAAGTAAATATATAAAATAATATAGAACTTATGTGTAACTAGTGCTGCATAAAATAATAACTGTGGTATTATTCTGTCATTTGCATACTCCAAGTGCTCTCCAAAATAAGTTTGCTATAAACAATAATAAGTTAAGAAATAACTGAATCATTTATTTGCATGAATTACACTACTGGAAGCACAAAATTTCAAAATAATCTTCCTCTTTTACCCTCCCTCTAAATAGATTTTGCATAAGCTATTTTTTTACTATTGGCAAAAAAATCTGTGACATTAAGCATTTCATTTTAGTACATTTTTTCCTCTAGATATCTGCCTTTTATGATCAATGTATATTATAATACAGTATAATCCCAATTATGTACGACTGTGTTTTAGTATAAACCCGCATTTTAATGCAAGTAATTTTAAGACCCAGAAATTATTCCATAAGAACAATATAATTTCATATTTGATTTAGTGTATTTTGCACTAGTGCAAAACAGCATTTAGCTAAGAAACTATCTGATGTATAAATCCAATATTAACTGAGTGCTGCCATTGCAGATACAAATGTTCTCAAATAGCAAAGATGGCGGGCCGAGCAAAGCCAAGGACTGATAACATTACATTTCTCAAACCAAGGCTGATTTGCTTCATCTATGGTGGTTCTGTTTGTGTTTTAATGTCATCTTGTCAGTTAGTGTTGTTTGGTGGTCTGTGTAGCATGAGTTAGGAACTTGGCTCCAATTTGTTTACATACCTTGTTTCAGTAAATTCAGAGCTGATTTTGATAAAGTTTATTATGATGGCAAAAAGAAAAATTCCTTCTCTCAGAGTGATGAAGATGATGGTGGTGATGATTACAATGAAAGGGGTGAAGATATAAAACCAACAACATTCAGTGAAGCTGTTCCCAGCACAGACATTGGAGGTTTAGTGTATTATTTTAAGTGGACAACTCTGTTATAGAGAGAATAAATTAATTAGAGATGAATATTTTGAACTTAAAATGCAACAACACTAAAAAGGAAACTACCACCTTTGATTATTTTCAAAAATGAGACACATTTAAAGTTATGTAAATATGTATTGTGTTCTCTCAACTCATGTATTCACATTTCTTATACTATACTTCATTCACTTACATAAAAGTAAGACTACAAGTTAAGTTGCTCACTCAACCTCTAGGTTCAGTGAGTAACTGAAGATGGGAGAGATTCTCCCGAAACGCGTCTTACTTTTATGTAAGTGAATGGAGTATAGTGTAAGAAATGTGAATACATGAGTTGAGGTTAGATTGCCACTCCATTGTCAACAGCTTCGTAAGCACAATATTTATGTATTGTGTTGTTCTCAATGTGCAAATATTTTGTGAATGTTTTTACATTGTGGTGCAAATGCTAGGAAACTGTAATCTTGGACTGCAGTATATATGGCTCAGAACGTTATGTAGCTGCAGCATAGTATGTAGCATATGTATCTGTTTGCGTTATTGCAATAATGTATTTTAGTATGTCCCATTTTTGTTAAGACAGACAAAGATTTATAGAAAAAAGAGAGTGCATTTGCATGTTAGGTCCCTGTATAAATGCTAAATAGGGATTATACTCTATTTACTTATGTTTATTTGCTTTGTCTTAAATTAAATAAACTCTAAAGCCAATTAAATAACTGAAATCATTGTGTGAATGAGTCAAACTAAAAGAGTTCTACATTTATAGACAAGTGGAGCAATCGAGTGTTTAGTTCCAACTCAGTTATATAATGATTTCAATTTTATGATTAGCTTCACTGTACAAGTTCCAATTAACATTTTTTGTGTCTAAAGCCGCAGTTAACTAAATTTTTTTTTATTTCTCCTTCTTATAAAGCATTCAATAAAATTTAATTAAGCCATATACCCTTGAAAAGCATGCCATTATAAGTACTTAATAAAGTTCTGAAGCATTTCTACAACTGCAATAGTATTAAACACATGAATTATGAAGTGTTACCCAATGTCATAAAAATGTGTTTTTCTGTTATTAATGTTATGCCCAGCCTTTTCAAATACAGGAAATACAACTGTTTGGGAATATTGTTAAAGAATTTTCATAATAATGTAATCCATATTTCAACAAATAAATGATTCAATTACAAAAGCAGTTTTGTCTCAAGCTCCTCATAATTTATTTACTATATATCTACTTATATGTTCATTTTTAAAAATTATTTTCATAAATGATAAACTGCAACATAATTTGGAAATGGCACGTAAATATCATTAATTTATCTGCAAAACAGTTGATTTCTTGGTCATGTTCAATTAGACAACAATTTCAAAGTGAAATTTGATCACTAGAAACTTCATATGTATGTACTCTAATGTTCATAAAAATAATTATTTTCCTTTATTTTAAAGCCCAATAAAAGGAGTATAGGTGTAAGTTTTAAAATTGAATCTTAGTAAAATCACACAATCGATTTTACAGATCTTTTGCTGTAAATGGATATATGGCATGTTATCTGCAAAGGCAGGAAATCTAAAATCTTAGGGCATGGCTTTCAACTGCAATAATTTTACTAACTATGCAAAAGTCTTAACTGATTTTCACTTTAACTTTGCACTTCATTACAGCACCTTACTTTTGTATACATGTGAAAAGCTAGAATATTGCACATAATATACCACAAAACCAGTGGGAGAAAAAAAAAAAACTGTAAAGACATATAAGAAGGGTTGCTTTGGAATGTTAACTCATCTATTCCATAGCCGTCTGTTTCCTTCATTATTTATGTGAAAACCTCCACTGCCTTGCTATATACACACATAAAGATATTCTGTATTTATAAACAAATCTGCTATCTGTTTTAATTCTTTTTAAAGTGTAACAAATATATACATATGTTGTGGCTTTTGTAAATACAACAAATATTTGTTTTAAGGTCGTTATACAACACTACAAATGTTTTCATCATTTTTGTAAGATATAATTCTGCATGCCCAGAAAGTATAACTGCTATGAAACTGATATGTTCACCTGACAGTCACTGGTTTCCTGCTTAATCACAACTGGTTTTACATCTGTGCATTCTGATGAGGAGACTGAAGCATGACCCTTAGCAGTATTAGCTATCGCAGAGGTGGCATAGTCAGTAATGCTGAACACAAACTGCAGACATCCAAATTTAATGCACGAACCATGATTAAGCAAGGCTGTTCCTTCCCATCCTGCACCACTACCACCAATAAAGCTTGAACTGCTTGTTCGACAACCACACTTCTTTATATTCTACAAACATAAGCAACAAATTGAAAGAATAACTTGTACATCAGAAATATAAATAAGACTAATGTAATTGAGAAGCTTCTTGGTCCATGTTTGTAAGTTTAACATGAAAATAAGCTAAAATATTAATACTCTTTGTCAATCCAAATTGTTTATACAGTGAGTAAAAAAACTCAATACATCTCCATTCATAGGGAATATCAGTTAAAAATAAAAATGTAAGATGTGCTTAATGGAGCACCTTCACAAGTCAGTTGTAATCACTCCCAATGCATATGCTGGAACATGTTCGGCATCACTTAACAGCAGGCATTAATGATGCACGCCTGATGATGACCCAAGTCCTGAATTTTCTAGGCCAATGACTTGAGATACCCTAAATGTAAAATCAAGGAGTGTGATGTCTGGAGAGTGGGGTGGTTATTCGGCAAATCCTCTTTCAATCTAGGGTGATTGGGACTAAAATGAGAAATGTAAGCTTGAATGGGGAACGGTATCTTCATATGTTAAGGGAGATTGTATGCCACTGATGTTGATTATGGAGGGAGATTTCTCAGCATACTTTCAGTAAAATGGGGCACCCCACCCCTATTATGCTCATCCTATGCGTAAATGGCTGTATAGTCAGTTTCCCAAACATTGGTTCAATTGACCTCTCAAGTAATCATAAGTCACTGGTCTCTCTGGGGAAAATCTGGGACTTGAACCATGGACCCACATCATGGCTCTGCCCTAAATGCTTGATGTTACAACATGTGCATTGGGACTGGTTGAAATGCATTTATTATGCCTGTTCATGAAGCTACACTAAACATATTACCTGACTTTTTTGTTTTTAACTGATATTCCCTATGTAAGGATGTTTTTAGAACATGCTGTATAAACATTATTTTCTTAATGTTCTACTTCTTCTTGAAAAAGGGTTTTGGCCCCAAATTAGAATTTTTAGCATGTTTTGTGATTGTGTGTACCTTTTTAAAGCATTGAAAAATCAGTTCAATGTTGAATAATACTTCTCCAATGAAGGTTACTTTGTTTTTCTCCATTTTTCTCTACTTAAAAAAGTATATATATATATATAAAAAATAAATTAATTAATTAAAAATAACAGAGCATAAAAGGGGATAAACGTCTAAATGTTTTATTCCATATTCTTAAGGACTTTAGAGAATAATTTGATTGCAAAATAGCAATGTCCCTTAATTCAATAATACCTATTTTGTGATAGAAGTGACTTCCTCCCCTTCTTCAATTTTTTTTAATAGTATTTAAACTTATTTTAACTCTGTGGCATCACAGGATGGGTACAATGAGATGGATTAATAAATTGAGAAATATTTTTTTTGTAGGAGTACAAAGCATTGTAAGCCTTCCTTGGTATTTGTTAGTGATGAGGAGTAAGGAAAACCTGGAATAAGCCTTAGGGAAGATCATTCTGAGAGGAATCAAACTGCAGAGTTCCCATTTACAAGTCCATGCCTCAGTGACCTTGGCCATATAAGCATATGTGATATGCCAAAACTTATCATGTATGCAGATGATATGTCTGTGTTTAATGAACACAGGTAAAAACAAGAATCAGAAAATATAATGACTCAAAATACCAAGCAAATCATAAAACATCTAAAATCAAATTATCTAAACAATAAAGTAAAGCATTAAAAATGCACTAAGACTGCATACACATTTTTCTCTAGGAAAAATTTATTAATATATAAACATAATTACTTTGCCAGAGCGAGGTGCCATGGTTGCAGCTGCTGCCCCTGCTTCAGCTGCCTCAAGTTTTTTTTCTATTCCTCTTCTCCTGTCCACAATTTCTCGAATAGTTTTTACAAATGGTGGAACCTTTGATGGCCCTGAAGCTGGCAAAGTTTTTTCTGAGAAGTCACATGAATAGAGCACATTGTCAACTGTAGTACCATGTTCGCTATAGTTTAAAAGCTCGTAATGTTTTGTTGTCTGTAGAAAGAAAAATCAGCAGTTATTCCCTTTTGTTTATTTTTTCCCAGAGTAGCAGGAAAAAAAAAATGTATTAAATAACTCTACAATACCTCATCATAAAATATTGATGCATGTTTTGGTGATACAAAATTGCAGTGGCCATAATTCACCAAAACAACATCCATATCAGCACCTGCAAGCAACAGAAATAACTTCAACATTTTTAATAAGCATCATAATTTGGTAAATACCTGCACTAAATATATACTTGTACTACATTTGCTTTTCAGAAATAAAGACCAATGCTTTTTACTTAATACAGATCCCCAAATCAAGTTCAATTTCTTTTAATTATTGTTATTTTCCCTCATTAGCACAATACATTCCAAAAATGACTGATATTTTCACAGCTTCATATAATACTAAACTTTAACTCTATTTGGTACATGTTTGATTTGATGCGTAAAATTAATGTTTAATATAAAGCAATAATATAAAATGAACATACATGCATTTAAATTTTAAGGTATTTGTGTTAATTATCTTTGTTTTCATAAGAAATGCTACATTAATAAGTATTCTAAAATCTGTAAAAATGTTTTAGCTAAAAATTGTTGTTCATTTATTTATTTGGTATTTTTTTAATGTAACATTAAATGAAAATAGTTTTGGCCTCAAGAGTTTTCTCCTGATACCCATTTACAGAATTATTATTTTCATTTATAAATTATAAAATAATAAACATTGAAATCTACAACATGGAAATCATACTATGTGAAGAATTTGGATGCTGCATATTTACATCTTTCAGTGTTTATTTGAAATAACTGCTTTGATTCATAAAGTGACTGAAAACACTAAACATTATAATATACTTCAGTACCTGTTCACAAACTATCATATGATCTCTCTCTTGTCTACTAACCTGTTCCAATTGTGAGAGTTCGATATGGCATTGAACATGGTGACCCATTAGGAGAAATAGGACATAAAAGAGCTCTTGCTCGAACTACATGAGGTATCTTTTCACTTGTATATAAAGTATTGGATTGTGGGGAAGGTGAAGGAGGGCTTGCATTGGTTGAAGATGATTGTGGAGAGGAAGCAGTTGAACCTGGAAGAAGTTGCTGTAGCCTCTGGTATGCAAGCAGATGAATTAACCTCTCATCCAACTTGCTGAGTTCAACATCTGAAATCCAACACAAAATGTTCTCTATTAATCTTAGTTTTATTACTATGCACAGAATTGCCTAAACTGTTTATTATTATGTAAGTACACTTACCAAAAACTATTGCTCCTGGTTCTTTAAGTTTAAGGCATTACCATAAACTACTGCTCCTGGTTTCACAGAACTGAGTAAGTTAGGACAATGTTTCTGGAATCAGCATTTCCATTCTCAGCCATTGGGTGAATGGCTGAGGATGAGAATGCTGGTTCCCAAAACATTGTCCTAACTTAAAGATAGTAAGTGAAGTGTGTAAAAAAGTTACTCATATTGTATTAGTCTAAAATATGTTTATTACATCCCAAGCTATCATTATCACAACTAACCAATTTAGGTATCAAGTGATTTACTATCCAAAAGATATGAATTCTTTTTTAATCATGGAGGTTATGAGCTTCAATATTTTCAAAATAATATATCAAGAAAACCCATACTCTAGAATATGCTATTTTGTCTTTGGAATAGGCAATGGTAAAGGCACACAGGACAGTCAGCACAGCTAATTCAAGCCTCTTGATGTTTCATGAGAGTGAATTGTGTGCAAGTGCAGCATTGCCAAATTATTTTCATTTCAATAGCAAGTTATACATTGTGTTGAATAATATATATAAAATAAAACACAAATAGATAACAGTGCAAGAAAATACTTGCCTTTTAGTGTTGTTTGCTACTCAAGAGGCAAAGCTAAAGGAATATCATTCTCCTCATTATCTTCATTTTTCTTTCTGTTCTTATTCAGTATCTGTCATTTTTAGGCCAAAAATGAAAGGTTCTAAAATGTCTTGGAATTCTTATTTCTTTCATCCCTAAGCATGTCACATTAACAAGGGAGTGATAAACAAATACAAACATATCATTAACACAACACCAACAACTTCCCAACCATTCAACTATTGAAGAAGAAAGAGTAGACATGATGGTTTTTATAGTAAACAACATACTACAAAAGGAGGAGATGAATGAAGATGGAGGATGAGGATCACTGCGAAAGAGGAGCCATGGGTAAGCAGTTCAACAAGAAGGAAATGGTGGTAATTAAATGGGACAACAAAAGTGTTTAATGAGTGTGAAAGATGAGTAATGAATAGTAATGATATACCAGATACGGCTTATAAAAAATGGAAGCAGTGAACAAATAGTAAATTGAAGAGTAGCAAGTAAGAATTATATGCACAAGGAGTTTTAGTAGTGTAGGAGTGTGTAAGATGAGTAATGAATAGTAATGATATACCAGATACGGCTTATAAAAAATGGAAGCAGTGAACAAATAGTAAATTGAAGAGTAGCAGTGACAGAATAGCAAGAGTAAAAACATACTTAAAGTGAATGCTCAATATATTAAGTGAACTAAGTTAGGAAAGGTAGAGTTCAAAGCATGCACTAATATTATAAGTTTAAGTTTAAGAACACATAAACATTAAAACCTAAAGAGAAGTATCGTTTCCCCTCATTATTTGTTCAAAAAGTTTTGAAACTGGAATATTGAAGCAGTGATCATTGCATGTACAGAGTTTGCGTCACATTTGATCAGAGAACTTTCCATAGTTGCAGATATTTTTGGAGCCACAGGATAATAGCTGAAGTTAAGAATGGACCAGAGTTGCTGTTGCCATCAGCTTTGACTCCAACTAGGCAGTGGACGAGGATGTTGTAACATGTGCTGTTCAAAGTGTTGATGAAGTGTGTGCGATGAAGTGGTAGGAGTCACAATGCTTTTGATACAGGACAGGAGAGTGAGGAAGAGGGAGAAGTTGATGCAACAGCTGAAGCTCTATATTGTAATTGTCTTATGGTGCACATGACAATGACAGCATGGATATAGTGAGCAACAAAATGCATTGAATGTAGTAAATTCATTTCCAACGAAAACAAAAGTAGCAAAGCAGCAAATGTCAGTTAGTGACCTTTTTAAAAAAAGTTACAAATGTTTTGTTTTTAGCTGATTATGAACGCTCTTTAACTTCTCAGGTCATCAGCCTTCCATTCAATTCAGGTGTGAAACGACTGATAAATACTGTTTAGAGGCCTTTGCCTTCAGGCTTGAGGTTCTTTTAAGTGCTGTAAGTCTACGACACATGAATTTGGCTTTACTTCCCTTCTGAAGGGACCATTTAGGATTTTTATGCCCGAAAAAAAATCAATCAACCTTGGCTGGATATGAAACTGCAATCTTGGGTCTACGAAGCAAGTACACTACCACTAGATGACCAGGACCAACAACAAAGTGTAAAATATGACAAGGTAGCATGCAAAATTGATGCAAAATATAGCGTTTGCTTATATACTGGCTTTATTTTTGAACATGATTTACACACTTCCCGAATCTATTGAAACACCCATCCATTGTTTTTTTAACCTGGTCCCTCCAAAAAACGATGAATCGAGGTTCTACTGTAGATGATATGGGGGAGTCTTAAAAACTGATGTCCTATTGCATTCAATTGATAAGTTCAAATTTTATCACCAGTTTCAAAAAACTGAATCTAAGCAAAAGCTCAGCTTTTGTTCTTAGGGAGAAAAATAATGCCTTTATGTTTTAAGTCACCTAATTATATAATCCTTATATAATGCATTAAGTATTGGGAATTTTGTCTAATGAAATAGAATGATTGTCAACATGATCATTTGCTATCAAAAAGGAATTCTATATTAGCCAGTCTCACATGACAAAAAATGTTTGCCTTCTTTCCTTGCTAGAACTCCAAGTCCTCCATTTCTGGATGACTTTAGAAAAAATTAGATTTTTGCAGTTTCTTTACTTACATAATTTTTAAAGAAATTAATGTAGAATTTCCTCAACAACCTTGTTTACTCTGGAAACTAAAGTGAAGAACCAGGTATGCACACAGTATTGAACTAGATAGAGATGGTCACAGTACATATGAAATGTGCTTGGAATGTTGAATAAATTGTCAGAGGTTCTTATTTATTTGGATGTTTAGAACATATAACATGCATTAGGCAAGTGCAGTGGCTATTTCATGAATATGAAGGTTTGCTAACATGCATTGGAATACTATTGTGCAGTTTAGATGAGCAGAGGAGCATGCTATTCAAACAATGGTAGGACTGAAGAATATTGCAGATGATCAGCAGCAGGTCATTTATGATCACCTGCTGTGTGCTGGCAAAAATGGTGTCTTACTGGGAGAGGTCTAATAAAAAAAACTGGTGAGAAATTTATCATGCAGTCTCTTCAACAACAAATCACTTCCACAGTTGAAGAACTTGTTCCTATCATTGTAAAGGTCTTAAAAGATTTTTCCATGGAGATACTGAATAATGTCTTCCTAGACTTGCAACAAGTCATGATTGAATGTATGAAGGTTAATGGGAGGAACTGCTACAAACTGTCTCACATGAAGAACCAGAGTTTACAACAAGGGTTTACAACAACTTATTTGCATATAAGTTCTCCTTTGCAAACCTCCAATTTACCTGATCCATGCTGTTATAACCACATTAAATAACTAATCATATGAGAATATTGTTACTACCTTCTATTCATTAATTTTTATCAATAATCTCTATAAATATCTGTATTCATTCATTATGAATAAATATCATTCTAAAGATGTGTTACTATAATTTTGGGACAGAGGAAGTATTATTTTTTTAACTTTGCTACTTTAGCCATTCAAATGATTAGTATTATCTAATGGTTTTAAAATATCTTCCTAAAACAATAAAACACAATTTCTTGAACACTGTTTTGTAACAGTTACATAAAGTACCAGTTAAATGTAGTCACAAAACGTTGCCACGGGTGGCTTAGGTTGTTAAAGCCCGGACACGTGAACAGGAGGTCTAGGGTTCGAATCCTGCCAGGACCGTTCTCCCTGACTGAGGTTTTTTCCAGATTTTCCTCAGTCCTCAAAAATGGCAAATGTCAGGGTGGTACCCTAAACTTAGGTCTGGAACGTTTACTTCCTAAAAAATCCTTTCCCAATATATCATTTCATCTCATGTATCATCAGCGTACACCGCGTGTGGTGCCTCAGTAGTAAAAATGGGCATTAAACACCATTTAAAAAAAAGTTACAAAACAGCCTGACTTTTTGTTTCACTATACATTCATTTGTTTATTATGAAAGGACTTACTGGTAAATCTTGCTGAAGAGGAGATTTGGTTATTGCTATTCAGGTGTAACAACATTCACGATAACACAAGACCATAATGAAACACTAAAAGTGGACTTCATCAGAATTCATTTCCACCTTCTTTACGATGGCAATAAATTAAAAAATATTACACCACTAATCTATAATATAAAGAATATACATAAAGCATAATTTATGCTTGAATTATACAGTAAAACATGTGTTAATAAACACAAATTTCATTAAAATGTATATTGGAACTTGCACAGTGAAGCTAATCATATAACTGATATCATAATATGATTCAGTTGAACTACAATTGGACTTTAGCTTGGCTGAAAATGAGAACTAAATGTTCTCGAAACTGGTTCCATACATTATGACAAGTAAGTGAAGCATTAAGAGTATATAGTTCAATTGAATCATACAATGATATCAATTACAGATTTCATTATTAGCAAAGCCCTTCATATTTTCATGGAATAGATTAACAAGGCATAAAATGTGAACCACTTGTAAAATTAATCATTAAATACGAGGGTGGATCATTAATAATTTTTTTTAAAAAAAGTCTAATCGTTAAGACAAAATGATTTATACACAATGAAGCTACATCCCTTAGCTATTTTCAGCAAAGGAACCAAGTCTCTGAACACATTTCTCCCATTGTGGCACTAGTTTCAATATACCCTGTTCATAGAAATCAGTCTTTTGGGAATAAAGCCATCTGTGCACAGTCGATCCTACTTCTTAATTGGAATTGAAGCATTGGCTGGCTAGGAATTTCTTCATTGGGCAAAACAGATAAAAGATCCTGACTGTATGGTGGGTGCCAGAGCACCTCCCAACAAATTTCATTATATTTTGGTATGGACGAAACCACAACATTGTCATGGAGCAGTCTGGCATTTCAGTATTGCGTTTGTCACAAAGCGCACAGAGCAACTACATCAATGTTCTTTCATACAATGCAGCATTCACAATGGTGCCTTGTCTAAGAGTAAGAATTTCCATAACAGAACATTATGCATATCCCAGAACAGGGTCACTAGAATATTTTTCACAGATTGCATCACCTTGAATTTCTTTTTTGCTGGGAAATTGGGATGTTTCCACTCCATTGAGACCTGTTTTGTTTCAGGTATGCAATGGTATGTCCAGGATTCATCACCAGTCATGCTTTCTTCCAGAAAGGCATGCACTTCTGCATTATAACACTGTAAGTGGTCCAAGCACATCAGTGTCCAGCAGGCACTAACTTTACAAAAATTCAGCACTTAATGCAAGATATTGTACACCATACCATAAGAAATGTTGAACAACTCTGACAAAAATATTGTACTTACGAAGCTGTTGACAATGGAATGGTAATATATCCTAAACTAAATAAATCTAAAAGAGATGAGGGAAGTTTCCACACTGATAAGCACAAAAGAAGGATACAAATTCAAAAGTTTCACCTACCATCCAATTTACCATAACAAGTTCAAAAAAAATTTCAAAGAACGTGGGATAATGTTAGCCCCAACGAACAGATATAATATCAAGAATTTATTAGGTTGCACAGTAAAAGACTCCATACCAACAGAACAGAAATCAGAAATTTTGTAATAAAATGTGCAGATTGTGAACAGGGGCTACATATGCAAAACCAAGAGAAATTTAGAAATTTGGAAGAAAGACCACTTTAGGAACATTCGGCTTAAGCAGGTGGATAAATTAGCCGTAGCAGCTCACTTCTGGACCAAAAACCATGAAATAAAACCAGAAATTAAACTGCTGAAATAGCTTCACAACCCAATGGAGTTATCCACTTCAGAAAAAATTTTCATATTAAAAAATAAAGAAACCTAATGAACTTCCAGTTTCCTCCTATGGATGAACTCAGCCATTTCCTACTTCAGCTAACAGATGCCAAACAGGAACATCCAGGTGTTTAGCCATCATTTCGAGTAATGGTGGTTCAGTGAGCAACTGATGATGGGAGAAATTCTTCCGAAACGTGTCTTATTTTATGTACATAAATGGAGTTTAGTGTAAAAAATTAATACCTAAGTTTAGAACACTGACAAAGTTCGCAGTTGAATGTATCAGTCAAATGCATTTTCAATGGGTGTGACATTCTGATGAGCTGAAGCTGTTACTCATTGTCTGGAACTTGGCAACTCAAAAAGGTTCAAATGGCTTCCTTTAATAAAAAAAAATAAAAAAATAAAATAATAATAATAATAATAATAATAATAATAATAATAATAATAATAAACCAACAACAACCTCTTTGCTGTTCAAGTTGACAACACTAACATGCACAATTTTTTTGCTACTTAGTTCTCCCTTCTGTTGCAAGAGCTATGCTTGATCGAATATATGACATCTCTAGCACATACTTCAAGTTATAAGTCTGCAAAATTTCACCAATCCAGCTATAATAACATTGCAGGAAAAAAATATTGTGTGTTACTACACTCATAGCTATCTGAGTGTATATGCTATTTCATTTTGAGTTTTACAAAAGTGAGGAATACTGTCGAATTAGACAACACAGCAATGCTGCTGTTCACTAGTGCTATATAAATAGAACACCTCAAATGTCAAGAGATTTGAGTTGTAGAGTATGTACTCATATAATTATATTAATATTTTGCCTCACCAGTAGATCCACTAAGCATGCCCTGTAACTGGCAATTAAGGTTGGAAATTGTAGGCACTGTAGTGATGGAATTCTTGCTTGCAAATGGATTTACCACAACATTTGATGTGGCACTGCCTTTTCCTGCAAATACAAAAAAATTGTGTTGAGAATCATTTCAAGTAATAAACATGGTGCAAAGATGCATCCTATTCACTCAACCTGAAAATGAAGGATTTAGCTTTTCTCTATTAAACCACTTGGTACCTGAGTAGTTATAAAGGAATTGTTCTATTAGAAATTTTGGAAAGATTTTTATTGGGTTGCTGGCAGAAAGAATCCAGAGATGGGTAGAAGATTATAATTAGTTTCCATTTCAAGTCAGTTTTAGGAAGGAAAAAGAGCTGTACACAACATATTGATTATTATTAAACCACTGGTAAGTACTTAATGAATAAACAAAGCAGTTATATATCGTGTTTGTTGACTTGGATAAAGCATAAGATATGATGAGTAGAAATGCCCTTTGGTATAAATTAATGAAAAAATCTGTCACACAGAAGCTGCTAAAACTAAGCACATTCCTTACCAAGTTGAATAGCTTTTAATAAAGATAAAATCCAAATTAGGCCTTTAATTAAAGAAATGAAATAAGTTATGGCATTACTATGTGGTATTTGGGGTACAAAATTAGACTTTTTGCAACCTATAAGTATTACAAAAGATAAACCACATTTTTAGAATTATTATTATTGTTGATATTAAACCACAAAAATTAATGGTATACTATTAATTAAATTAAACGAATGATCACTGATAGACAAAGTTACATTGTATGAATATTTTTAAACATTTTTAAGTGTAACCATGTTTATGAACTTAGCATAATCTTTACATTCACTAAAATTGAGAGAAATAACAGAACATTTCCGATTACAATAAGCATTTAAAAAGATGTTCATATGTTTCAATAAAACAAAAAATTGTTACTATTTAAAAACAATTACAATATATTAAGTAAATAACCATGCTACAATAACCGATCGAAAGTTTCATTGATTTTCATTAGCTTTGAAATTTAATATAAATGTTAATGTAGCAAAAACATGTATTACAAATGTTTTCTGAATGTCTATTATATACTCTTACATACAAATATAATTTTAACACACACATATTAGATTAATATTTCACATTTGCTATCTTCAAGACGATGCTTTATTAAATATAAAGCATATGCATCATTTAAATACTGTTTATATGCTGAATTAGTTTATCCTTTTATTTTAAAACAATATAGAGAAAATTAAATGAGAGCTTTTTAAATTTCAATTTTCATAGACCCCCCTACTCCTAACAGTCAAAATTCCCTAATTTTCTGGAACTATTTTCTTATTTTATTTAAGTGATATAAGCCGACTTTGTTGTGAAGAAACAAATATTGGTGCTGCTAGAATGATTTTTAAATTTTAGGTTTCAGGTAACCCCACCCCCCTTAAGTCAGATTTCACTGATTTTTCTGAAATTATTTTTCTTATTTTATTTCAATGTCATATACTGATTTTCGTTTAAAAAAATTTAAAATTTCGCTTTAACACCCACTCGTTTTTCAAGCAAACCTCCCTCTCCTAATAACCTGATTTCACTGATTTTCAGAAACTAATTTTCTTATTTGATTTAAATAGTATATGCCAAATTTAGTTATGAAAAAAGTATTGGTGCTGCTAGGGCAAATTTTAAATTTTGTGTTTCAGTTTAACTCCCACCCCCTAATGACCCACTGTCCTTGTTTTTCAGAAATTATATTTTATTTCAATAGTATATACAGAGTTTTGTTGCAAAAGATAAAATATTAATATCGCTAGAGTTATTTTTAAATTTTGGGTAAACTCCCCTCCTCACTGGTTTTGAAAAACTATTTTTCTTATTTTATTTCAATGACATATACCGTGTTTAAAAACATTTAAAAATGCCACCACTAGAGGAATTTTTAAATTTTGCTTTAACCCCTACTTGTTTTTTCAGGTATACCTCCACTATTAATGGCCTGATTACCCTGATTTTCAGAAACTACTTTTATCATTTTTTTTAAAAAATTTACCGAGTTTCATTAAGAATAAACAAAAATTGTGGCTGCTAGAGCAATTAATGAATTTTTTTTTAAAATGCTCACTTTAGGTTAACTCCAACCCCCAATGAACAAATTTTGCTGGTTAATGAACTTGACGAATCATTTGATTGGTGGTTATACACAGAGTTTCATTGATAAAAAAACAAAAATTGTGACTGCTAGAGCATTAATGAACAGACACACATAATATATACATAGTTATTTATTATTTTTTTTTCTTTTATTGTAGGTGCCTAGTAGGCATGGTCAATGGAGTCAATGGTCCTTCTGTAGGTACACTTGCACAAGCTTATATTGTACTTTGCTAAAAAAAAATAAAATAGATGTTTCACAAGACCAACTACTATAGCTTACTTCCTTCGAAATTCACTACAAAAAAGGTTTAAGCAATGAAATTATTGACATAATTTATTCCACTTGTATAAAAATTTATACAAGTAGAATACCTATTGTAGAAGATATGGAGCAGGGAAAGTAACGAGGGAATAACTCAAGAATAAGGGATTCAGATAAGCGAGCTACCTACTGGAATCCAGAAGACTATGATACCCCATCTTCTGGTATAAAACCATAAATCCAATGCTGCTTACAATCTGGTCCAAATCTATGCTCTTTACATCTTTTGTCAACAGCCCATCTTCACTTTTACTTAACTTTCCATAGAGACACTTTCTAAGATTATTTCATTATCTCTTTACTTTAAAGATCTTCAACTCCACTATTCTTTTCAACTATTTCTCCCCTAATAAACTTATCCGTCAATCATTGGTTCTCCTGCAGCCACACAATACATGATTGCATCTTTCCTCCATCCACAAATAGGACAAATATTGTGAGAAACAACAATTTCTTAAACCCCACACCCCTATCCAAAAATAGGCAATCCCTTCTCTCTCATTTTTGTCACAAACACTAATATAAATTTCTCTTTCAAAATCAAGATTTAGCTCTCTGTAAAATTTTTTAATGATATTTTCTCAAGAATTTTTTCATTCCAAAGTAGTTCTTTTTTATCAGCCACAAAATTTTAAATATATACTTTTTTAACTTGAAAGCTGCTCTAAATATCTTGATTTCCTATATCATCTGTCCTCCTCACACCCCCCAGAATCTTATCACATTTCTTTCCCCTTGCTACCATACATCCCCCATTCCTACTTATTCTAGGCTTTTTCTCCGCTCTCTTTCACCAGTTATCAACTCTCCTCATTTCTCTCTGATGTCTCATACATTCTTTTTAAGTATGTTATTATCCTCTTAACCTCAAATTCCTAACCAATATTTCATAACTCTCACCATGACTATTCCTTTTCTCACAAACCTTTCCAAACAAGCCAAATCCACACCATTTGGTGAAGTTATAGAAGATATAAAAAACTCCTTAAAACATCTTACGGATTAAATCAATCTTTGACTCAGCTATGTTAAGCTCCATATTTCACCCTATATAACATTTTGAACATTTTAGATTCTACAACTACTTCATTCTCTCCAGCCATTTAACTGACAAATGATTCATTGCTGTTTTTGAACTGAGGAAAGAAGTCTAGGCATCCATCTTGCACTAACCTTATTCATGTTTAAATGTTCATAAATAATTCGAAGGACTGTTGATTTAGAAAGGCCCCAACCTTGCTACTATTTATGTAACTTTGAGTCACCATTCTTCCATAATTTCTCCTTCCACAAGAGCAATATTTTCAGAAGTGAGAACCTCCAACAGCCCTCCTGTACGCTCCTAATTTTCAATGGTTTCTTGACCCATTCTTTTATGGTAGAATATGAAGGGGATGCTTCCTCATATACACCGTCCAATTGCTGTTTAATTTCATTTGGATCAAGTCCTTTTTTATCAAGAACTTAATAACAGCTCGATACTCCATTTTGAACATGTCACAATCTTCTACAAATTCTGCTATATGCCTCTATATCTGAACAATCGAACATGCAGAGCAGAAATTACAGATGCAATTATTTACTTAAAAGATAAGGTATGACACCAGATAAGAATTTTGTGAATGCAATAATCCTTCGGTGAGACCACAAACTTATGGACCTACCCTTGTATATTATAGTTTTATTTTTCCCAATAACATGAATGCAAAATACCTTATGTCAGGGGTGCTGAACCTTTTCCAGTGATGTACTATTAAATTCAATGCAGGATATTTTATGTACCAGTAAGCTAATTTTACAAAGGAAAGCGTAATTTTATGATACAAAAGTAAAACATTTCTCTATTCTCTACATTTATTACAATACTAGTGATTTATTTATTGTATGTAGTACTGAGAATTAGATTAAAAAGCCGTTCAATCTATTCAAATTTAATGGATTGTTTTGTGAAACATCTTAAAATTAATATTGTTAAGGTTAAAATAAAATATAGTGAATGAATACATAAGCAAACTTTGACAAACATACATTCTTGATATTAGTACTCCCATACTTGGACTTCCAATCAGTAATAGTTATTAACTTTACAAATTTAACTAATTTCTGACTCTCACTTTTGTTTCAGTGTGAGTAGCACCTGTTTAGCTAAACATAGTTCTTTAATAAAAAGATAAATAACCTAAACTTCGGTATTACTTTTTATACACTAAACTCCATTCACTTACACAAAAGTAAGACGCGTTTTGCGAGAATCTCTCCCATCTTCAGTTGCTCACTGAACTGCCGTTACTCGAAACTATGGCTGGACAAACAGATGTTCCTGTGGTGGCCTCTGTTGGTTGAAGTAGGAAGTTGCTGAGTTCATCCACAGGAGGAAACTTGGAATTCATTAGGTTTTCTCTATTTTTTAATATGAAAATTTTTTCCCAAGTGGATAATTTCAATGGGTTGTGAAGATGTTTTAGCAGTTTAATTCTCAGTTTTATTTCATGGTTTTTGGTCCAAAAGTGAGCTGCTACTGCTGATTCATCCAACTGTTTAAACCAAATATTCCTAAAATATTCTTTCCTCCGAATTTCCAAATTTCTTTTTGTTTTGCTTATATAGCTCTGTTCACAATCTGCACATTTTATTTCGTAAATTCCTGATTTCTGTTCTGTTGGTATGGAGTCTTTTATTGTGCAACCTAATAAATTCTCGATGTTGTATCTGTTCTTTGGGGTTAACATCATCCTTGTTCTTTGAAGATTTTCTTGAACTTCTTGTGGTAAACAGATTCGTAAGTACAATATTTAAAAAAACAAATGTTAATTTATTTTAGTAGTTAAGATTTTTACATACCACCAACAATAGCTTACGTACCAAAAATGCCACCACAAGTTTAGCTGAAACACACGATTTTGCTTTATCATTAATATGGAGATTTCACAGCTTAACTTTCAATTCTTGTATAATACAAAGTTTTTTTAGTATTTTGGTTAATATTAGTGTTGGTAATACTAGATTTGTGTGGTATTTGTTTGTTTTGGGACAAATGATTAATTTAGAATTAACTAATTAAGTATTTAGTTGTTATTTATTAGGAGTATACCAAAGATGGTTAGCATTGTAGCAAATTAACTGATTGTATTTAGTTAAGTTATTTATTAGAAGTATACATAATGTGTTTAGTATTGTAGTCTGGTTTATTTGATATCCCAATAAGGCTATTAATGAAGAACCAGGAACTAGGGATCTAAATTAATAATTGTATTTGATTATTGAGAAATAATGCAAATTTTAAATTTTATTTCAATACCATTTGTGTTTGTTGGAAATAAATTCAATTCAATTCACAATACAGCATACATCTATTTGCATTTTTCCAAAAGTTGAGTAGTTGTCATTAAAAAATAAATGAAAAGTCTGGTAGCTACATTTTACATTCGGAACATTTTGTGCAATGTTTGCTGATGTGTTGTTTTCTTTCAAAAGCATTTGCACTAGGATTTTTACTTCACTTATCATTTGGACTCTCACTCAATACAGCCAGATGTCAAGTTGTATCACTCTTTGGTCTGTTATAGCCACAAGAGTCAAAAATCCTTTGTAACATACCTCTCTTTTTGTACTGCCCACTATTACATGGTAAGTAAAAACTTTATCAATACACAGATTTGAATCTATTTCCTTTTTTCCGATGTTAACTTTGCTGGACATTATGTATATCTATTAGTTATTTAGATATAAATATTTTGTTTATCCTTGGTGGATAGATTATGATTAAATATCCTCCTGTTCATCTTCTCTAAAAAACACTTCTAATTTCTTGCATTTGGAAACACAATAAAATGTTTTTAATAAATAAACCCATTTAAATCTAATATATATATATATATATCCTTTATATTATATTAACTGTATCACTTATTACTGGTAACAATTATCTGCAATCTGATCCTGTAGTTTTACTGGTATGCATTTTACTCTGTAGTCAACATGTTCATAACCTTTCAGTTTTGCGGTTTTTGATATATTTCTATTCCATGCCAAAGTTTTGCTTTACCTATTCTTCCTTTCTCTATATTCTTCTTGATATAATGTAAAGGATACTTTCATACTGTTTAAATGATGTAGAAAATAAAACTGACAATATTTCACAAAGAAATGCATTTATCTACAATAAACAATATTGATACTTCTCTCCAATATTGTTTTACAGGTTGGTAAATATATTTTCTACATTATGGCTAACAGAATTTCCCTATTAAGATTCAAACTAAAGATGATTTAGGTAAAATATATAGCATTATCATCAGTGCATAAAAGTATTTGAGGAAGGTCTTCAGTACTGGATAAAATTTCTTTTTGCATATTATGTAGCTTTATACTTTCCATCCACTAGACTGAATATCTTTCTGCACAAAATGATGGAGCCATCTTAAAGAGATGATTTCCATCAATATCATAACTTTGATAATTTTGTGACTGAGACCTTTCTGATTATTCAAATGCCTTTATGGCTCTTTTTTTACTATCATCACATGCTTACTATGTGCTTCCTAACTTTCGAAACTGCTTAATATCACTTCTAATTAGTCAAATTCCTTCACCAACTTGGCTCTCCACTTTCCATAATTTTCTTCTCTATTTAATACCACCACTTTCATGACTAATAAAATTGTACATGCTGCTTGGTAACACTAGTGCATTATCAATAATGTTCATCCTTGTGCATTCAAAACAATGTTAGTTTCTTAATCTACCACTGAAAAACACAAAATAAGAAAAGTAATAAATATTCATAGTTTTGTGACAATTTGCAAATTAATTTTTAAGATATTAATTTTCATGAGCATTAACTAACAAGATAAATATAAAAGTAGTATATTTACTTTGCTCTTTTACATATGATTTTTTGCATGCTTAACTATTAAACAGAAAGTGATTTATACATGTAATGGGTATTAATAACTTTGTACCCAATTGGGGTCCGATAAACAGAAAATCCAGTACAACACAAGACTGAATTCTCTCTCACCTGTGGTTCTTAGTGTGACTAATTTTGTGCCTGTTGAAGCACCAGCTGTTTGTGTTGCAGCTACAACTGAAAGTTTTCCAGCTTGTGGACGTACAACTGACGTTATTGGGCAACCATGGCGTGGTTGTAATATTGATGTTGATCTGCAATTTTAGTTACACACATTAATTTTCATCAAAGGCAATGCAAGAAACTGCTATGCTACTAACCAAATTATGATTAGGTTCAACAGTCTAGCATTCATAATAGTAAATTTATCCCTCAACAAAACAGAATATGAATTAGAATACCAACAGATCCAGGACAAAGCACATGGTTACTTAATAAAATGTGTCAATAAAAAAATACGAAATTCAGAAAAAAAATTTACACCACCATCTTGAAAACCTACAAAGAAGAGACCTTATATAGAAAGCTTATTTTCCACCCTTGAGTACCCTTGAAGAGTTAATACGTAATAAGATTAAAAATTCCAGAGAAAGAAAAGAATTGAAAATTGCACTACATTATCAACAATTAAAGGAAAAATGTCCTTTAAAAAATTTACATATAACCCAACACTGATGTATAAATTTCAAAAAATATTTAAAGATGTTAATATAAAATTGGCTCCCACAAATAGATTTAGTCTAAACAACGTTTTGAAAGACAATACTACAGATAATACCCCAAAGGAGAAAAAAGCAGGAATTAACATGATTTCATGTGCTGAATGTGATAAGATCTACATAGGAAAAACTAAGAGGAATGTGGGGATACATCTAAAAGAACATATGAGAAATTTAAAATACAAACAAATAGAAAAAACAGCGGTGGCATATCACTTTTGGACCGAAAATCATGATATAAAAGAAAAAGTTAAATTATTGAGAGCTGTACCAATAGAATTGGATATTTGGGAAAAGATTTACATTTAGATTTACATCTACAAACATAAGGTTCATTTGATGAATTATGACATTGCGAAAGAAGAAAATATAAATTTTAAGTTCATAAAAGTTTCATCAGAGCGGAACATTGCTTTTGATACTACGTAACAACCACCTTTCACACCAGTCGTCCACGGCCGAAGATGGAGATAACATATCTTTGAAACTGGTTCCGTATATTTTTAAGGTTAGTGAAGCATGAAGAGTGTTAAGACAACAGATTCAATTAACATAATGGATGTTTTACTTTGCAATACTCATCTTAGAATGATTTTAAGACATGCTATTTACCATGTATTTCTTAAAAAATGTCAGTTGTTGCAATGAAAAATTAAAGGGAAGTTAATATATCAGTAAACATAATAGGTTAGCTATCCCATTTTTGTAATGGAAAAAGCAGCATGGCTTATAATTAAGAAATTTAATTATGATGAAGTAACTAAAGCAAGGCAGTTAGTTGACTAATCATTGTCTTAATGCAACTCATGAATGAAATATGGCAAGTACATTTCTATCCCTATAAAGTTGTATTGAATATTTAGTAGTTCAAATACTTGAAAAGAATGTATTCAATAACACGAGCATTGGTTACTTTTTTATGTGTAACACAATATTTTAGGAAAGCATGCAAGCATCATCAAAGGTAAGTGGACAAAGCTATATTTAATTAAGATCATTGTATGATGCGAGTCCAACTACACACTCTTATTGATCCACTTACTTTTTTACAATATTTAGTACCAGTTTCACAAATCAATTTTCGCATCCTCAGCTATCAATTGCTGCATAATTCATTTTCCTATTGGAATGTATATTCTGCTCTGGTGGAGGTGTGATGAACTTAACTTTATGTTTTCATTTCCGAAAGTGTCGAAATTCATTAGACTGTCTCTGTATTTGTAAATGATTTTCTACCATGTTGCTAATTGTGTAGCCCTTGTACTCATTTATTAAAATTATTTATTGTACTGATTTTGCTTTATGCTACTGCAAATTTTTCCTTTTGCTTGTATTTTATGTTCCTAAAATGTTCTTTTAATCGTGAAAAGAAGAAGAAGAAGAAGAAGAAGAAGAAGAAGAAGAAGAAGAAGGAGGAGGAGGAGGAGGAGGAGGAGGAGGAGGAGGAGGAGAAGAAGGAGAAGAAGAAGAAGAAGAAGAAGAAGAAGAAGAAGAAGAAGGAGGAGGAGGAGGAGGAGGAGGAGGAGGAGAAGGAGAAGAAGGAGAAGAAGAAGAAGAAGAAGAAGAAGAAGAAGAAGAAGAAGAAGAAGAAGAAGAAGAAGAAGAAGAAGGAGGAGGAGGAGGAGGAGCAGGAGCAGGAGCAGGAGCAGGAGGAGCAGGAGCAGGAGCAGGAGGTGGTTTACATACTTCACACAACTGTTTCCAAAATTTCCAGCACATGCACTCCAATTTGATGTTATATGAATTCCTCAGACTTCTTCCAAGCTGCAACAGCGTCGTCAAAGTAACTGGTTGTATGTACACTCACTATCATATTGCAAGAACTTAATGGTTCTAATCAGGAAAATCAACACAGAAGCATGCTTCCCTTACTTCACTATACATTTCCAAAAATATCACCAACAGGAAAGTTATATATGAATATATTTCTGTGACTCTTTTAAACCCACCCTAAGCCCTAATAAGCAATGCTCATTTTACTGAAAATGAAGTATATACCACTATCATGAAATTAAATTAATGAGAACAGTTTGAATAGTTAGTTGTGAATTTCAGTGGCGGTAACACTAATATCAAAAGGCTGCTGATGAACTGGGGATGGGAACTGATGTAATCAATGAGGAAATTTTGTACTTAACTATCTAGAACTTAGGTAAAGATGTTAGTATAAATGCATTATTATTTCATCAATTGTAATTGAGAGGGGTCACACCTTAAGATAGGGAGGCCCCATTGTAGTTTGTTTTTGCATTTTTCTTAGCACTTTATAAATTTCAAATTTCATTATAGTAGATGTTTCAGAAATAGAAGAATTAGTAGTCTGTAGAGACTATAGCTAGCTGATAAAATAATGGTATAGGTATAGTAATTGAAATATTTTATTTTAGTTATCTGGTTGGGTTCAAGCTGGAATACCAGTAGGTTACTGCTGATGAACTGGGGACCAAGGTCTAATGTAATCAAGGTGGAAATTTTGTATTTTATTTAATTATTTAGAATTTAGATAAAGGTTAGTATAAAATCATCATTGTATTAAAATTTCTGTAATATCGAGGAGGTACACCTAAAATGGTGTGGGCCAGATAGGTAGAGACCCCTTGTGGTTTGTATTTTTCTTAGCACTTTCAATAAATGTCAAATATCAATAGGTATAATGTTAGAATTTACTTACACTGGTTTAATCATCTTGGTAGTAACAATTTGACTTGCTGTTGCTGCTGCCCCATTCTTATTCCCCAAAGAACTGTTATTAAGAGCACTGACAAAGTTATTACTGCCATGGAACACGGTGACACTGTAAGTTTTTTCCTGAATATTTGCACAGGCTGAATCTTCCTTTATACTATTAACACTGCTGCAGCTATTACTGTTGCTAGTATTACTGTTACTACTTTTAAATTCCCCGTTCTGTTGAATTGAATTTTTTAACATCTGCTTCTCTTTGAGCAAGGAAATTGGACCATTTGGTATATTCGAAATTCTACTACAAACAGTCGTTTCAGGCTGTAAGCTACCATTCATAACTAACGTCCGAGTGGTGCTACCATTATTACGATTCAGCAGTGATAAGTGATTAGAACTGCAACTTGTACTATTAGATGTGTTATTAACAAAAGATGATGACTGGGAGACATTGTCTGTAGCAGAGATTGGAGGAAAAACTATTCTTTTAATTCCACTTTCATCATCTGAAGGAGTGCTTGGAGAAGATTTGCTTTGCTGTTCTTGCTGCTGCTGTTGAAATTTCTGAGTTGCAAGATGGCAAGCTATACTTGTCTGCAGATCGACAACTGTGCTAAGCCACTGGAAAACAAAAGTTAAAAGTGTAAAATTGACATATTTGTATCATTAATAAATATTACATTTCTGTGATTCCTTTCAAGGAAAATGAAATCATTAACACCATTATTAACATAATTGATGGACCCAAAGATACTATTATGGAAGAAAACAGAAGTGAAATCAGAACAGTTTAAATACAATGCTAATCAATAGCTTTTAGGGTAATTGTTCCTCTGCTCCCCTCCTTCAGAATGTCCATTTTCAACTTTGTGAATTTTAAGGTAGTCAATTAATTTTAACTATATTTTCACAATGAAAAGGGAAGGGAGAAAAATAATAAAATCATTCTCAGTCTTCATTGATTAGCCCTCGTTATGTTCAATATTATTGAGATTGCAAACTTGGGCAACCATAACATTAGCCAGGCTTTTATTGTTGCTATATATATATATACACATACACACACACACACTAATCTGTGACTTTTTCTTAGTGTTTTATCCTTTTCTGCTTTTCCAGTTATTGTTATTTTAGTTACATTGGTAATAGTGTTATATTATTTTTCATTTATATATGTTTTGATTATATAACATGTTATTTTATGTAGTATTTGTGTAGTTGATGCAACGATTCATCACACAATGTTCATAAAAATGGTTAACCCAAGCATTATATTATCTTTTCACAAAAACGACAGATCAAAGTATTAAATTACCTGCTTTGCAAAGAAATCATTATTATATTTGATGAATAAATGGCTAAATTCATAATTAAGATATTATAAAAGAAAAATAAACCTTAGATATGAAATGCTAAATCAAGGGATAATTATTAGGATTCAAATTATAATTACCCTGAAAGCTTTCAATTTCCAAGCCTAGGTGTTTGTTATGAGCTATGTAACATCTATGCCAAATGTCTCATTAAGTGATACAATAACTTAAAAATATAAGAGATTTTCTGTTTTAAGCTGTACATAGTATCTACAGGATTTCAGAAAAATTCTGCACTTCTGCATTTTTTCTTCTAATTTATCCCATTCCCAAAACAAAATAAATATTTTTTTAGTTTTCATAAAGTTCTCGCAAGAATTATATTTGCTTTCATTATCAAATCCCATTTTACTGTGAAGTCACTATGTGGGCATAATCATTTATTGACTTTATTTCCCACAATTTTGACCCGTAATTTTGGCTAAAGTGCAGTTGAATATTTTTAAATAATACTGAACATCACCTGCTCTTGTTCTTCTATTGTTGGTTTTTCTTGTTCAATCTTCTCATTCTTTATTTTATCAGCAAGTACTTTTTCATATTGCTCTTCTCGCAGAACATCTCGAAGTGAAGGAATTAGTGGAGGTGGACATCTATAGTGTTCTTTTATTGCTTGTGGAACCTGGAATATAAACAGGAATCTATTATAAGTCACCCACAACTGAGGTATAGCAAAACAATTTAATTTTGTGACCCAAATTTAATTTTTTTTCCCTTTATATTTTACCACTATAAAATTTTAAAGAAACATTAAATGGCCAAATTATCACTCACCCTAACAGTATTCCTGGGAGGCAATCTCACTTTAAATCGAAATGGAGGATATTTTCTTCTAGCTTTGCGAATAAATTCTACTTTAATAGCATCTTGATCAATAGGTCCTGCATATCGATCCCACAGCTTTACTCTCTCCATAGCACTACAAGAGGTTAGCATTTGATCCTGGAAGAAGAAAATAAATAAACAGATAAAACTTTTTTTTAAAAGTGCAAACTGTATATTGATGAGCAATATGGATAACATTCTACGAATGAAAGTATGATGCAAATTGGAGGTTTTTTTCTGGTACCATGTGAAGGAGAAGGAGGAGCAGGAGGAGGAGGAGGAGGAGAAGAAGAAGAAGAAGAAGAAGAAGAAGAGGAGGAGGAGGAGGTGGAGAACGAGAAGGAGAAGAAGGGGGGGAGCTTAGTTTAGTGCATTAGCTGTGAAAGCTGAATGTTGGAAGCATGATTCCAAATTTCCATTTTTAAAATATTAAGCATAAATATACAGTGTGAAACCGCGATTTATTGCTCCCGGAACCATCCCTTTCCCAGATGTATCGTTCAATTTATGCGATCCCAAACATTTCACCTTATAGCTTATGTAAATAAAACCCACATTCATTGTTCCTTGAAGTATTATTTTATTGCATTATTGGTTCAAAAAGTTCAGTCCCAAAGAAATTCTATCCTGGAATGATTGTTTTCAAAATGGAATAGTGAAGCATGTACAGAGTTCGCATTATGCTTGATCTGAGAAACTGTACCAGAGTATTCTACGTATATGATAATGACAGTATCGAGGTAGTGAGCAACAAAATGTTTTGAATGTGGAAAATTCATCATGCGTGAAAAGAAAAGCAGAAAAGAAACTAATGTCCGTTAACAAACTTTTTCAAAGAAAGTTATAAACATTTTAATTTTAGTTGATTAGTTTTATTAACAGATGCCCTTTAACTTCTCAGGTCATCAGCACCGCATTCAATTAAGGGCAATGTAACAACCGATAAATTTTGCTTAAAGACCTTTGCTTTCAGGCTTGAGGTTCTTTTACATACCATAAATCTATAATAAGGGACCATTGACTTTACTTCCCTTCTGAAGGAACCAGGATTTTTAGCCCAAAAAATCCATCAACCCTGGCCGGGATTGAACATGCAATCTTGGGCCTACGAGGCAAGTATGGTTACCACCAAACCACCAGTGACAAATAAGGGTAAAATATGTACACATGACATATAACATTGACACAAAATAGTGTTTGCTTATATACTGGCTTTATTTATTTTTTGAACATGATTCATGCACTTCCTGTATCTATTGTTTAACTGAATCCATCATTTTCTTAACCTGGTACCTCCAAACCAATGAATCGAGGTTCTATTGTATATGTTATTTAGGGTCTTTATTAACAAGTACTGTGAAGTATAGAATAATATGAGTATAATATTTCAACATAAACTTCAATATTCAAATACAGAGAGATGCTTATTGCTCACAATACTGCCACCATTTCCTTTCATGAAGTCAATAACACTCTAAAATACATCTTGTAAAATTTAGCAACATGTTAAATAACAAAATTCAGACTTAAAATTCCCACAACAGGTGCTGGAGGTATTGCCTATCATTGACAAATAATTCAAATCTTAAGAATTTGTCACCCACACTAATCAGTTCTGCACGAATGCATCTAATTTTTGCTCAAATGTTTTCTATAAGTTTCTGCAATATGAGCAGATTAATTACATACACTTTTATTTTTCAATGTTCCCCAGAAATATAAACCACAAATGTATCAGATATATAGAATGAGCAGATAATTTTCCACTGCTAATAATTGTGCTGCTAAATATATAACACAATGTCATAATGGATAAATTAGCATTGTGAGCTGCCTAACAGCTATTTTCAACAGTCTATTACCACAGCTCATGTTGCTAATTCATGAATGAAACATTTGCACCACATAATCATAAAATTATTAGCAATGGATTTATGCCTGCTCACTCCTACATCCAACAGTGTGTGATCTACTTTTCCACTGAACAGTGAATAAAAAATGATGCAACTAATTTGCACATACTGGGGCATCTTTAACATTTACACAGCATTTGGGTCCATTAGTGTTGAGGAAATGAGTATTATTGATAGTTTTATAAGATGTATATTATGTGTCACAGAAAATGGTGACATTTCCAACAACCATACACAGAAAGGTAGTAATTTAATATGTATGTAACTTTCATATCAGTGAAACATTGGAGTATAGTAAAATATGCTGATGGTAGCACATGGTTTGCATCACAGGCTGGCCAACTTGTGGACCAGTAATGTCTTTAAAGAGCTAACACATTAAACACCCAGATGCACAACACCCAAGAGAGCCCTTTGCAAACCTGGATAAAATACATGTACAAATTGATGTGTGGCCTTTTGTATCCCAGGAAAGAAACAAATGTGCAATAGATTAGCATAAAATATTTACAATCATTCATGGTGGCCTAATCGATCATTAATACAAACTATTACATTTATTGTAAAACACATAATTTTAGTCATAGTTGTCATTAATAAATTAATTTATCCCAGAGTACTCCAGCACACAGGACCATGAAAAATATTGCTGGATGGGAACAGAAGTACTAGGATGGTATTTTGGTAGGTTGCACATTGCATGCATAATTTTAAAAAGTGTTGAAAATGTTAAGCAATCTATGCACTCATCAATTATTCATAGTCATATTAACACTTGCTCCCTTCATGTCTGACATGATACTTAGCCATGTTACTGCATTGCCTGTATGAAGCTTAGAATTGACAAATGAAGTAAAACTTTTATGCAGAGCAGCAGGGCTTACATTGTGCTTGTTAATGTGTGGAGAAACCAATACAGATTTTCATTGTTTTTATATTGTAATCAAACAAAGTTATGGAGAGAAAAAGTTTGGAATAAAAAAATGGGAAAATTTAGATGAGGAAATTTTAATTAGGAAAATTTTAACTGTAAAAGGAGAGAAGGATATAAAAAAAAAGGGGATGATGGAAAGAAATGTAGAAAAAAGTGCAACCTTAGCAGTATAATAATTTATGGATTTCTAGTGTATTTAGGCAAGGCGAGGGAGAAATGTTAAAGAATGGTCAGATAGTTAATGACTGATAAATAAAGGAGGGAATGGGAGTAAATTAGCATTAGAAACAGGATTATTATACACCAATAACCTGCATGTTAGTGTGTACACAGTCCTAAGGAAATTAGTAATTCACAAGTACAGAATTGGATGAAGTGTTTAGAATTAAAATATTGTAATGGAGTTATAATGATATGTATTAATTTGTATTATCAGTTAGTATTATCTACTTGACGAAGACATAGATCGTATTATAATATTTAAAGTTGTATGTTGATGTAAAGAGAAGTAAATTCAAACAAACTCCATACATAAAATATATATTTATATTACAAATTCTAAAAAAGGGGATTTTATTAAACCTTTTGCTATCTTAACATTTATGTTGGCTACATTGCTTCCATGGTACATAGTGCAAAGCTCTGTAAGGAATTGTGGAATAAGGCCCTCACATTTAGCAGCAGGATATTACATTGAGCTTTTCACTATCACATATATGTTTCTCATAGGATAAGATCTGTCGTATCTCCTTCTCTTATATCCAACATGAGTGATACACATAGAAATGCTGGAAATAAAAAAAAAGCTGCCATCAGCACTACCTCCTAAAAGTCACTCTTTAGAGCAATATATAATTTGGGCGAAGCCACTATTTATAAAAGTGCTATGATCTACAGCAATATTTATAAGTTTTAGTTAACTATTTCATTCAACAACTGTCTTAGGAAAATATGCAGTAAAATAAAGTCCATGTTAGCATTTCTAAATAAACATAAGCATACATGGTATTACCTCTATTATTACATCAACTTACCAAGAACTGTTCTGGATGATTTGGACACATCCACCTGCCTGCAGGAAGAAATGTCAATGGGGGGTCCAGACAGTCTTGGTGAAATAGAAGAGGGCAGTAATCGCAAGCTACAAGTGGTGCTTTCCGACAGCTTCTGATGACAAAAAAATTACAATTTTATAGGAAAGTAAGAAAAGAAGGGGAAAAAAGTGAAAACATGTTGAGAAAAAAATTTTAAGCTGAAAAATTAAGGGCGTTCATATCAACACATTACACACTAAGGGTACAGTTGTCCTTGGTTTGTGTAATGTCAACTATTCTTAAACAACACCTGTGTGCCAACAGCATACCCAACTGATTACTGCATACTTTTCACATAGTAAAGCTGCTGCTTTTATGTATATAAATATAAAACCCCACACTGAAAATAAACACATGCTGCATGAAATTACAATACATAAATTTGATAATATATTAAAACTTTGCTATTTACTTCCATTAAACTACACACATAGAAAAGGGGATGGAGGAAATGTCATTGAAGTTGAACACAGCTCAGATGGTGGGATACACAGTAAAAAGTCATGCTTGTGACATTTTCCATTCTGTTCAGCAAATGGCATTATTGCTGTGTTTGCTGACTTACGCATTTGTGAAGAGTTCTATTCAAATGTTGATGTATGTAATATATAGTATATTTGTACTAGGCATATAGTGCACTCACTGCAGTAATGGAAGAGGATAAATGAAAATAGCAAGTGCTAAGTAGGCAGGTAAGAGAAATATTTCTTTCAAGTGTATTTGTACTTCATGGTGTGATTCAAAACAAACAATATGCTGCACGGAACATGAAGGAGGAAGTGATGTTGTCACACTTCAGAAGACTGCAATGTTCTATGAAGTCAATCTTCACGTGGTACAAAAAATTACCTTTGAAGGTAATAAACACAAAACAATATTTACATTCCCAAGGAAAAGCCTAAAAAAAGTCAATTACTAATCAATTACTAACCTTGTTTTAAAAAGAATGCTTTACATACAACTGCATTTGATATATACAAAAACAGAATATTTCAAAATGCATATAACTTTGCTTGGAAAATGAAAGAGGCTATGTGATTATGATGGCAGATAGAACAGATGCTTTTGCCACTATAATAAATTTCTGTTTAAGCATTTATTAGGCAAGAGCAGAGGGGCAATTAGAGATAATTTACCCAGATGAAACAGGGTAAATCAAAACCATATCAGAAAGATGTACTAAAAATTGAACAATGTTTCTGAAGGGCTCAAAGTGTCAACAGGTAAGGAGAGTTGCCATAGTTTAGGTTTACACACCATTTGTTTTATCTCATGATGTAAATTAATATCCCAATCCAAAAGCAAGGCTTCAGTCAGATTATGACAAGAATATGGACTCCAATGTTAAAAAAAATTAATTTTTGAAAAATTACTACCTATATCATGTCAAACACTACAATAGTCAGGGACAATGCCAGTATTTATGCTATTCAGCTTGATCATGCTCCATGTAGCAGTACATAGATATCATGTCTAGGCTCTTGAGACATGGTATTCCTCATACTTCCTCCCAGAAATGAGAGGAACTATTAATGCTAGTTAAAAACTGCAAACCAAATGTAAAATCTTCCATAACTAACATAATTGCTAACCAGAACACTCATCAAGTACTGCACAAGAAGAACCCACGGAAAAGGTAATGGAACCCTTCATTATCAATCTCTGCAACTCTGATGTGGAAAGTGAAGGAGGTGATGATGATGACAACAGTTATGTAGGAAATCTTCTTTGATTCTGATTAAGTGAAATAAATTTGCTATTAATAGCCCATTTGCTATATTAATCTGTGAAATACATGCAAATTTACTGTATCTCTTTTTAGTTAAAATAACGTTACCTTATCAAACTTAAGTCAAAAGTGAAATAGGTTCTTTAATTTCTATACAGAATATAACTGGCTTATTCCTTGGAATGGATGTAACTATTTGCAGTTCTTTGTCTGGTTATTTTCATCTTCTTTATACAGTTTTCTTATCTATAGCACAGTTGTCCCTTTTCACATAATTTGTCAGGCCTCGAAATCAAGAAAATAATGCCTCATTGCCACAGATTTCAGCAAATTGCTTCGCTAGCAACAATATATGTTTGCCTTGTAGTGGACTGCACTTGCTGCTATACAATGCTTATGGCAATGTTGCAGATTATAGCTATTATTCTTTCCTACACAGTACAAGCAGATGACTGCCTTCTGAGCTGTGTTCAATTACAATAATATAAAACAAATAGTAATAAATAAAAACTGTGTGTATGTGGCAAGTGATAAATAATAGCCTTTATAATATGCTATCAAGTTTTTATCTCTACTAAAGACAAAAAATGTACCTATATTTAAATTTATTTGCATTTAATATAATTTATATTTCAACGTTTTGAAATTCATGAATGGGCTCCTATTACAACTGGGCAATATAACATTCTAGAAAGAGTACTCCCTAGATAAGCATTTTATGAATTATAAATAATTTGTTAACTTTAATCATGATCACCGCCATAGTCTAGTATATAGTAACACGGCTGGCCCAGGTTCCATTCCTAATTGGATTAGTTTCCTGACTTGAGGTTTTTTCAGGGGTTTTCCTCAGTTCTTAAGGTAAATATCCAGGAAACTTAGGCACAACGTTCCTTGAACTCAGTCAAATTATCATCTTACCATCCTATATCTGTTATTACAGATCTGTAAGGTTGCAATGCAATTATCATAAAATAAATTAAAAAAGTCTGCGAGCAATGAACTTCGTGAAGTAAGCTGTTCTTATTCTAGTTCTCTGCTGCATGTGCAATTAATGAATTTTTTAGACTCCTATCCTTAAACAACTTTGAAAACATATCTAATTTGAAAAACTTAGTTCTATAACAGTGGCAAAATTAATAGTACTATTGCGAAATTAAAAGCTAAATTATTTAAATGACCTTTCTTACCTCCTACATTCAAAGCAAACTTTAGCAGGCAATGGAACTAACCCATTGTCTAGTTCATATGGTTTCTTCTTCACAATAGAATTTCGCCTTGAAGTTACTTTGCTTGGACCAGGAACTAAAATAAAAGAAAAGTTATTTTAAAAACATTTATTCTGCAAAATCTTTATTGCTTTGTCTGATAATTCTGATAAATTAATGAAATCTGCTAAATGCAGAAATGTCCTTATTTCACAACATTTGAGACATTTTGCATGCTAGTAGTAATTATAGGAACTTATAAAATTATAAGCTATAAATACAGCATAACTATGCAATTTTTTATGAGAAAATTACTCAAATTTCATTAATTTTGTTCCACTTACTTGTCAATGTCAATTTTTTATGAAATAAAAAATTGCAAAGTTATACTATATTTCACTATGAAAATTCCTGCTATTTAAAACTACACTTAGCAATAGAGAATTTGCAATATAGTGACTAGTATACAATAATTTTGACAAAAGAAATTAGATGATACAAGCATTTTTAAATGTTTCCCTAACATCGATGAATTGATATAAATGCTAATATTTCTAATTCCTGTCCTGAAAATTTTCGCCTTAAAAACTCAGGGCCTGGTCTGCCATTTTTCAATTGTATTAACCTCTATCTGCATTACTAGTACATCTTCCAAACATAATCATGTGAAGTATATGTGTATGATATGCTTGCTATTCCACACAACTCTGTTTGTCCCTTGTTCCATTGCAATTTTCATCTTAATATCTGTGAAAGGATTTTTGCTGTCTGGATACTCTCACTACAGCAATATCTATCATTTCCAGAGTTTATTGAGGCATGCGGCAGCAGATATAAAAAAGATTAGTTTTAGCCAAATTACAATTATGAATTTGAACACTTTTCTATCATCATTGAAAGTTATTTCATTTGCTAATTTCTTCTAATGAACCGTACAAGAAGTTTGTACCACATTTTCTTTTTCTTAACATTAAGGGAGAGGATCATTTATTACCTTTATCAGTTCCTGGAAAAGGAACAGGTACACTCATTTCACGTGGCAATTCAAACTGCTTTGGGTTCATTGATGATGCAGCTTTTATCAGTAAATCAAGTGGATTTATTGAACTGTTTTCTTCTTTCTTTGGTTTTTTCTCATTTACTGCAGATTCCACAACTCCTATATCTCGTTTACCACGAAGGCGTCCTTTACAAGATGCTGAAGGTGCCAAATCTACAAAAATTTAAATAATCAATTATTGTCTTCAATTTCTAACCACTTCATTTCACCTACATTACATAAGTAAAAATCAAAACTAATTCAATTAGAAAACAAAAACTGCAGTGTTGCATCAATTCACCATCTTTAGAGCTGAACTATGTACATGTGTACATTTTTCCATCATTTCAATACAGATAAGTTTATCACAACAATGATATAAGAATCTGTACTTGCACTAAATTTTCTATACAACAATAAAGTTAAAATATAAAAATACAGAGGTACCAATAAGAAAAGACTACCATTCCAAAAGGACAAATTCTCTACTCATGCTATGAACATACCATATTCAACTATTTAATAACATTCTTCTATTCATATTCTATGCGATATACTAACTTATTCCATGTGTATATTTAGTTATAACGACTCCCAATATTAACCCTTTCATCTCCCTAAAGTGTGTGCTATTAAACTGCTACACAATGCAACCAATTCATGATTTGAAATTTGCTAACTTTTGAATTCCTTATAGAATTACTGCACATTCTCATTATTGTGCTTGGTTAAAGTTACAAAAGGCAAATGCTGATTCACTAAACAGATAGATCAAAAGAAGTATGTAAAATCAGCACAAAATAGCAATCAATACTGGAAAATCTGCGACAAAGAGACAAGAAATGGCTAAAGAATGGATGGAGAACTTAATGTTTCTAAGCATTTTTCCTTGAGCACTGAAATATAACCAAAGAGCATACAAAATGAAATTAAAAATTAATTAAAATCTTATTCTAATATAAGAATACAATCTTCAAAATCAAGATTTGTTAACACATTGAGTAAAATTACCTAATTTTTTCTTATAGTGTGTGGATATATATTTTTACCACTTCTTGCACTATTAATCTTTAAAAGAAAAAAATATACATAAAACATCCTAAAAATGAAAAGCTATACTGTCAAATTTGTGGCTGGTGCTAACTTCATTAAATGCTTTACAGCACAGTCATGTATAAAGTAATCAACAAATTAATCTAAAGATAAAACACAATGCTTCAAAAAGATGCTGTGGACAACAAATTAGATTTCAATTAAAAATAAGTGAAAGTGAAAGTATCATAATGTTGTTGAATTAAATGTAAAACTTCTAAAATCATGTTAATATATTAAACTCTCTTGACGTTTCACATTAAAACTTTTTTTTATTAAAAAATAAGTTGGGACTAATTTCGTGAGTCACTTGCTTACATTGTCAACCAATTGACAACTAACGGATCTCTTCAAGTAGGATGTATACTTGGCTGTGTGTGCTCTGGTGATCTGTTGTTGTATTTCATGATTTTCATTCCAGAAATGTGCTGCTAATGCCGATTTTTCTATTTGTTTGTATCTGATGTTTCTCCAGTGCTCTTTGAATCTAATACCCAAGCTTCTTTTGGTCTTGCCTATATATACTTTATCACACTCCTTACAGTTGATCCTTATATGCCTGAACTATCTTCTTTTGCTCTGGGTTCAATTTTGTTTAGATTCAGTAATGTGCCTACATTGTATCTATTTACGGGTACCAAAGTGATATTGTATTGTTTGAATATATTTTTGAATTTATTATTATTAAACAATGATGAATTTAATGAAGTAAAAACAAATCCACTTACCAGATGCAAAAATTAACGGAGGATATATTAAAAGAAAGTACTATGTTCACAAATTCTGACATTTATAAAATTAAAACACCAAATCCATCAAAGAATAATAGGACTACCCAAAATACATAAATCGGGAAAAAACATGAGACCTATCATCAACAATGTTAATACTCCATGTTACCATTTAGCAAAACCACTCAATTTAATACATTACCAAGATTTCCGAGCCTAAGTCTAAAAAATTCTTTAGACCTTATAAATAAAATTAAAGATCATAAGTTATCTACAGACAAAAAAATGGTATCGTTTGATGTAAAAGCCCTGTTTCCAAGTATTCCAAAAAAGAAAACCCTGACATTAAGAAAATGGTTACTACCCTCTAACATTACAGAAACACATATACAAGAATTTGCCAAGCTCACGGAATTATGTTTAAATCACGCCTACATCACATTTGAAGGGAAATTTTACGAACAAAGTTCAGGTTTAGTAATGAGCAGTCCTCTCTCTCCGTTTTTGGCAGATCTACTTATGAGCTTTTTAGAAATGCACATAACTAAAGCCTTCCCATTTATATTCAAGGTCTGGTACAGATGTGTGGATGATGTTTTTGCCATCTAGCAAACCAGATACATAGAAGATGCTCTCAAACTCTTAAATTTACAAGAAACAACAATAAAATTTACTATGGAAATTGAAACTAATAATACTTTACCATTCTTAGATTTGAAGATGATAAAAAATAATAACAAATTATAATTTGGCATATACAGAAAAGATACAATCTTTTACATGTTACATAAAAGCTAAAGGTTTCAACCCTAGACCTCACAAAGCAGCATTCAATAGTATGATTTATAGATTGATTATTGTACCACTTAAAAAAGAAGAACATGAGAATGAATACTCAGATATAATACACACAGCAAAAGTTAATGGGTTTAGTAACAAATGATAGATCAAAAAATAAAAAGATTCAAAGGAAAAAAGAAAATCAAACAAATCACCACACTCAGCAATTTATACAAAGAAAAAACTTATCAAAAGTTCACGTACCACCCTTACATCAGTCACAAATTTCAAAAAATATTCAAACAATACAACATCGCTTTGACACCCATAAATATATACAGTGTAGGCACATTACTGAATCTAAACAAAATTGAACCCAGAGCAAAAGAAGATAGTTCAGGCATATATAGGATCAACGGTAAGGAGTGTGATAAAGTATATATAGGCAAAACCAAAAGAAGCTTGGGTTTTAGATTCAAAGAGCACTGGAGAAACATCAGATATAAACAAATAGAAAAATCGGCAGTAGCAGCACATTTCTGGAACGAAAATCATGAAATACAAAAAGATATAACAATGCTAAGAGCAGTTCAGCACCCAAAGGAACTTAGTATATGGGAAAAGATTTATATAAAAAAATATGAACATAGACTTATGAATATTGATATACCAGAAGCAGACAACATATGATACAAGTTCATCAACAGACCACCAGAGCGCTCACAGCCAAGTATACATCCTACTTGAAGAGATCCGTTAGTCGTCAATTGGTTGACAACGTGAGCAAGAGACTCACGAAATTAGTCCCAACTTACTTTTTAACAAAAAAAGTTTTAATGTAAAACGTCAAGAGAGTTTATTATATTGACATGATTTTAGAAGTTTTATGTTTAATTCAACAACAAATTAGATTTCTAACTAATGGAAAAGGTGCACATTAGAAGGAGGATATTTTATGTCACTATATAATAAAGACTGCTTGGAGGTGCAAGAAAAAGGTAAATGGGTAGTAAGTTGGGTAGGTAGATTAAAGGAAATTGTAAGAGGAATTGTTTTGGAAGAGCTAGTTAGTTTACAGCCACCAAATGGGTAAGGTGCATGGAATAAAGTGAAAGCAAGTTTTGACGATATGCAGAAACAGGCAATATTTGGTAGCCTAAGATATAAGAGTACTCTGATATATTATACAAGTATTATACGAGTTTTAAGAAAGAGTGGGGCAGGGAAAAATATATTGAGGTTTGTGACAAAATGGAGAGAGAGGGTATGGCAAACGCAAGAGCAGGAACAATGATGTTAGGTAGGGTAAAAGTTGACAAAGAATTGTGCCCAATTGTGTAAGATAGACAAGAACTTGCACTGTATATTAGAATGTACAGAAACCAAAGGATGGAGAGAGGAAATATGGAACAAGAATTGGAATAAGTTGCAGTTAAATTTTTTGGGACTAGTAGAAAAGAATTTTTGAAGCAGTTTGGAAATTATGAAGGAAAAGCAAGAGAAAAGTGGTGGAGGAAAGTGATCAAGGCAAAGGAAGAAGGTAATAAAGTAACAATGAGGCAAGATGATCAGCTTTAGGTAAGTATTTGTAAAGGTCACTTGATAATATGTATGTTTAGAATGCTGTAGGATCCATGTACACAACCAGGGTGATGGTTGTATAGGAATTAACAATCACCCAAGGATCAATGAAATATTGTAAAACTATAATTGTAATGTATAAAATAATAATAAACATTTATTCATTCATCACTGTATAAAAATTTTGCATGTGGGAAGTAATGCAGAATTATAAACCATTAAACTGGCATACTACATTATCTGTGCATCCACAATGTAACTCTTCACACTGATCCAACCTCCAGTTGCCTAAGTTTATCTGAATGTTAGAACATGATCAGTACTTTTCTCTTATGATACCAAACCATATATGTACTTACAAAATTCCATCACTGCTTGCAATATCCTATCATGGGCAACATGACTATATGGAGGAAAAGTGGAAGCAATGTTCTTCAACTAACAAATAACTGGATTCATTTAAGAACTTTCGAAAAATAAGACATTTTTAAAAAATTCTGTTGGAACTCACACAGTGAAGCTTGTTAAATGTAAATTATATCTAATCTGTTGTCTAACACACTGTTATACCTCACTCACTTTTAAATATGGTCCCATCGTATTTAAAAGTAAGTGAAGCATAAGAGTGGGTTAGACGTTTTAGATATAATTTATAAATAATTGGATGTTGTTCATTAACAGATGAATGTCAAAAAACTTTAGTTGCACTTACACAAATCCATCACTGCTTGCAACACCCTAACATGGGCAACATGGCTATGATGGAGGAAAAGTGGAAGCAATGTGCTTCAACTAACAAACAATTAAACAATTGAATCTTGTTCATTTACAGATGATTGTAAAAAATTTAGTTAAATAATACATTCTTGCTGCGCTCCTGTGCATTATTGCAATTATATTTCATATCTTCACTCATATTTTGATCAACAAAATATGATAAATGATTCATTGAAAAGAATTCACTCAAACCCTACTACTTTCACTTTTCAGTGAACTCCATTTAATATATAAATTTAACATGTATTATGCATTCATTATTTCCAACACTCAGAAGTAATCCTTAACATAATTTAATTTCTTGCTTGTACACACAAAAGGTCAATGGAACTTAAACCTGGCCTTTTTTTTTATTTTATATTTTAGCAGCTTCAATGGATAACATGCCATCCTTAAAACCCTAGTAGTAGGAGTTTGGAGTTAGAAGAAAAACTTACAATTTGCTAAAACCAACAATAATGACTAAGTCTATGTAAAAACAAAATAGCTGTGTTATATAAAATTACACAATTGATGGTCTTAAAACTGAATGTAAGCTATAACCCTATGATAGAAGCAATTTATCTTACATTGGCACTAATTAAAGAACTATGAGTATTAGAAGAAAATCTAGATTAATGATTCTATTTTCAGAATATCTAGCATGAATCAGATAACTTATTTACAGAATTTGTTAATAAGCCTCTGTATTATGCAGAAATATGACTAGCATTATACTTCTGGATTAACTGAAGAAACATACTGCAACAAGCGTTCTCATTTTTGGTTCCTGGATTGTTAGGCTTCCATTTTGTAATCTTATATGGATAAAATTACAATAATTTTGTAGACTACTATACTGGGTCCTTTTCTTGGGTAAATTTTAAGTAACTTTAATTGCATTAATTATAACTTTTTTTTAACAGTGTTTAAAAACAGGGTAGACTGTGGTGATATTGAGATGAAATTATAAATTGGAAAAGAATTGTTTTAAAGAAAGGAAAATATTCCAGGCCCAAGCTTAGGGTACCTTCCCAGAATTTGCAATTTATGAGGACTTTGGGAAACCAAGGAAAAGTCTTAATCAGAAACAATGGTCCTTGTAGGAATCAAATATCAAACCTCCCACACATGAGTCATGCCTTAACAACCTTGGCTACCCATGTTCAGTTCTTATTTTAGCTGGGCACTAACATCAAGCTTTCCCTAAGTTAAAATGTCTCAAGTTTATTATTCTATCCAACACAATTCTATAGTTTTGAATTTGTTGACTATTTTATGAATTAGGCATGTCAGATTGAGCAACCCCAGAAAAGCTATTCTGAAATTCTTTTTGCTACTGAGCAGCTCAGTAATTTATTTTAAAGAAACCAAAAATTAAATTCTTTCTTACATAATAAATTTCTGAACCACAATTCATATCAGCAAGTTACATGTCCCCTGCCTGCCCACACCTACAGAAGAATGAAACAAAACATACACATAAACATAGCACTTTATTACTGACTGACTCTAGTGCACTGATCTATGCAGCCATATTACTGTGCATCTATCAATCACAAGGCATAATCTGCCAGCATTGTGGTGTCACCATTACATACAAATTTGCAATTATTATACAAAAGCATTAATTTTAATTACCTTTAACTTCTCGTGGCACTTTAGTTTCATTCTTATTAAGGATATTAGAATTTGTCTTGTTCTCTGCTTTACCCTGAAATGAAACAAAATGCTAAACGTATTGCCATTTTTCACTTAACAATAAATTACATATGTCACAAAATAAAATTTAACAACAAAAATATTGCCACTTACAGCTGATAATCTACAGCAATGACAAAGCCATTCACCCAATGGAATATCGGCTTCATCCAGTGGTGGATCACTGCAAACAAATTGAGCACCTAAGTCATATTCAAGATACATAATATAGTAAATTTAAATGTCAGTTTATTGCAGTTTAGTATGGTATGATACACAATTGAATAATGTCAGTATGAAGCTACAGTACAGGTTAATTTTATACAGTTATAACAGATTAATCAATAAATATATACAATAATTAATAAGATATACATTACGTTAGGGTTGTAGGATAAAAAATATAAATACAGATTGCATTAATCAAACATAAACAGAAAGGAACAGTAAGAATAACCTCTAGGTTACAATGAGTATTTGTTTATAAGATATGCGCAGTAAAATTAAAATCTACATTATAATAAATATTCATCAATGCTATTGTATGCTTTTTCTATTAAATACTTTTCCACAACTTTCTTGAATTTAATATGGTTCTTACAGGATTTGATTTCTTTAGGAAGAGCACTGTAGAGTTTTATCACCATAAAGCTAGGCATCTTTTCATAAAGACGGAGTCTATGGCTTGGGATGCAGAAGTGATTTTTATTCCTTGTGTTATATTTGCATACATTACAGTTTGCATAGGTAAATTATATTTTATTAAGTAAAGAATGGTTTTGTACATGTATAAACATTGCAGAATTAGAATCTTCAGTTGCCTAAAAGTATTCCTACAGGAATATGTAAGATGACCTAGATATCCAACAACTCTTTTTTGTAAGGTAAAGATTAAATTAAAGTTTGTTTTGGAAGTACTGCCCCATAGTTACATGGCATTAAGTGATGTGAGCCTGAATAAGTGAAAAATATTCTAGCTGTATTATCAGATACCTTTTCTTAAATATCTATACAAATAAGTTTTTATTGAATATCGGCCCTAATTTTTCTATATGACTGTCAAGTAAAATAAACATCTATATAACACTATTCTGTACTATAGGTTACGTAAAACAGAAAACCAAACGTTCATAAGGTCAAATTATATTAAAAATAATTGAACATTTTAAAAATGAACCAAATCCCAAATAGCAATACAGAAACACTAGGAAATTTTGGTAGTCAACCAGCATATCATATGAAAAAATTGGTGCCTGCAGGAATTTTGATATTTTGTCCTTGAAACTATGTCTTCATAAGGGACTTCATTCTTAGCTGTTGTACGAGAGCAGAAACATTACATCAACATTTTTGGCACTAACAAACTGCCCTATGATGCTAACATCACACACTGTACTGGTTATTAGCCACTAAAATGAGTACTCTGGTAGCTTCAGGACATTTGTATTTATTTCAATTTTTGTCTTCACTGGTACTGCGGTCACTTCTGTTGCAAGGTGATAATTCCTTCTGTGCCTAATGGCGTCCCAAAACTGACTTCCTTGTTGCAATGTTAATCCTCTTGCATTTCACAATTAATTCAAAGCTATTCTGTCAAGAAATGAAACCGCATTGATTTTCTCACTAATACCTGAAAAGTTGTCCAATACATCAGATGGATCAAATGGGATGATTTTAGTCGAGTAAAAACCAGTTTTAATATTAGCAATTTTTTTTTACTTCAATCTTGTCCGATGCCTATATTAATAAGGAAGGAAATGCATCCTTGGACATTGGACCACGATATTCTTCTTCGAATTATTTAGTACCTTAAGCCAAATATTTCTTTACAGATCTGAAAAAACTGATGTCTACAGACTGGAGTATGTGCATGTGTTTGGAGACAATATAAAATTGATGTCACATTTCACACATTCCTTTATCACTTTGAATGAAATGTGGTTACTTAAGTTGTGTCCAATAAGACTTATTAGACCAGTATTTTCTTTAAATATGGCAATGCCATGGTAATAAAAGGGCCACGTTTTTGCCAAATGTCTCAAAGGTGTTCTGATCTGTATAGGACATAAGGCGGAAGATGACCATCGCACACATAGCATAACAAAAATGCTAGTTTTAGAAAAATAAATATTTTGTTCAGCATGTTTTACCCGTCTTCTAACAACAATGTCTTTCCTTCCTGGATCAACATTGAAATTAAGTTTCATCATAGTCGACAACATTGGAATCAGGCAAATTTTCAATAACAGGGCCAATGTTGCAGAAAATTTTTAAAACTGATTTGTTGGTCACTTCAACATGAGCTTTTTTTGATGTCTTGCTCAGTCTAATGAAAAGAATTTTAGATTGCCTCTTTAAAAATGAAGCAGCCCAGTCCACTCCTGGAAAATTATTCTTGAAGCAATTTTTTCTCCTGCTATATCTGTTCATATTCCTTTACCAAATATTTACGGAAATCCCCAGCTACTTGTATTTTGTATTCCCGACAAAAGGGTTTTCCTTCATTTATGTTTGGCATCTGCTGGTACCCAATTATCTTTTCATCTTATTAATCTGTTTTTGAGTGCCAACCTTCGTATGCCATAACATTCTGATGCTTTTCTATGACCTGCCTGACTTTATGGCTCTGATGACTTTTTCTGAACTTTATGCATTGTAACTGCAGGACACTGGAGCTCCTTCTTTAACAACTCATCACTGTCCAAAGTCAACCCTCCAATGATGGTTTTTTAAGAAACCTGCTGAATAATGGAATCTATTATGCATTAATTAATACATTGTCACAGATATACTGATAGATGTTCAAAGGACATAAAATAAATCTTAATATTTGACATTTAAAAATCACCATTCAAATAATGTCAGGTGTTTCACTGACCCTCATCCACATCCTTAGCTTTAAAAGATTGTTGGATCATTCATAGAAGTTGGGTTGGTTGGTAGGTATCTGGGTTGACTGCAGTGGTCTTGTGATAAACCTGAATAAAGAGTCATCTGCTCCTGGGATGTCGAAATTCATTAAGTTTTGCTCATATTTTTTATGTAAATCCTTTTCTATATAAATATTGTATTTACAAAGCTGTTGACAATGGAGTGGTAATATATCCTAAACTTAGGTATTCAATTTTTACACTGAACTCCATTTACTTACATAAAATAAGACGCGTTTTGGGAGAATCTCTCCCATCTTCAGTTGCTCACTGAACCGTTAACCGAAACTGTGGGTAGACACCCGGAAGTTCCTGTGTTGGCATCTGTTGGCTGAAGTAGGAAATGGCTTAGTTCATCTATAGGAGGAAACTCTAATTTCATTAGGTTTTCTTTATTTTTTAATATGAAAATTTTTTTTCCAAATGGGGTTGTGAAGATGTTTCAGCAGTTTTAATTCCTGGTTTTATTATTTCATGGTTTTTGGCCCAAAATTGAGTTACTATGGCTGATTTATCCACCTGCTTAAGCCGAATATTCCTAAAGTGTTCTTTCTTCCGAATTTCTAAATTTCTCTTTGTTTTGCCTATGTAGCTCTATTCACAATCTGCGCATTTTATTACATAAATTCCTTATTTCTGTTCTGTTGGTAAGGAGTCCTTTACTGCGCAACTTAATATATTCTTGATATTATATTAAAACATTTTCATTTTGGGATGAGAACATAGCTACAGGGACTGAGATTGGGCAAATATGGCAGGTTCAAAGAATTTCCTATCCCTACCACTGTCTGTTGTGAAAGCTGTTACATTATTGAGAAAAATAATGACATTGTTCAAAAGTTCTGGCCATTTGGTGCTATGGCAAGGCACAATTTTGACACCAAAAAAAGACCTGTAATACTGGGCATTCATAGTGGTCCCCTCATGCGCTGGATGACAAACATGCTCACCTTGACTGTCATGCCAGAATGACCATGGCTTTTGTTGAAGTGAAACTTGTGTTCGCGTGGTGAACCAAGAGTGACACCATTCACTGGACTGTCACTTGAGTTCTGGTTCAAACACCCTTGATGTTTTATCAATTGCAATGATGTAGTTCAACATGGCATCCCATTCATGAAATCTAGTCAAATTGATGTGACATGTTTTGTAGCTAGTAAACTTCTATACCTCACTTAATTGATGTGGCATCAACTTTCCACACATTTCCTGCGTGTTCAGATCCCCCATAAAATGTAGTGTACTATTTTTGCTGGAATTCCTACTTGCTCTTCTAACTCCACAAGTGTCCAGCAGCTATCATTGCATAAGAATTGTTCCACCACAATCACCTGTACATCCTTATCTGTGGCAGATCCACAGTCAATATTCTGCCTCATTTGAAGGCCTTGCCATTGTTTGAAGGCAGGGCACATGCACCCGTAGATCTGTGTGACATTCCCATGCATTCCTATCATGGAAAAATGATATTTTCACATATGCAGGTTGCTCACTCTTCGTGACCTCCATTCCTGACCACCATCACTAACCAACTGAACTTCGGAGCATGCTGAGACATGTAGCTCTGCTCTCATACACAATTTGATGGCTTCATTCGAAAGTACATTCCATACACTTTTAACTGATTATCTTATATTTCTCATATTATCCCTTGTTTGCAAATAATAAATAGTTGCCCTGACTGTGTACATATGTACATGTGTGTGTGTGTGTGTGTATATATATATAAATTAACAGTAATTATGACAGCAGAAAAAGATAAAACACAAAAAGAAAAAGTGACACTTGAGATCGCTATATTTCGGACTCGTGTAGTCCTTCTATGGCAAGAAGACAAGTGTCCGACACGAGTCCGAAATATAGCGATCTCAAGTGTGACTTTTTTTTTGTGTTTTATCTTTTTCTGCTATCATAATTACTGTTAATTTGTTACATTTTTGATAGTGTTGCTTTATTTTTATTTTTCTTATATATATATATATGATATGAAGACAGTTATTACAATATTTTATTACTATTTAATTGTTTTATCAATTTCTGCATCTCAAGTTATTATTTTAATTACATTTGTTCATGAGTTACTTAATTTTTTATTTTAATTGTATTTAAAAACATAATATTATGCACACTAATAGTAAGGGCTGGTTACCAATTATACAAAGTTGGCAGCATCCGGCTGGACTCCAAATGCACAAAAGTATCAACTGTTTCATTAGGCTGCTTCTGAGCATAATGACAAAAATTTATTGTTGGTCTTTACTGAAAATTGCCTTATTTGCCTTTTAACAGGTTCAAGAATTATGAGTAACAATGCTGCCAATAGCGAAAACCAGTTAACAATTTGGTTTCTTAATGCTAAATGTCTTAATGCAGCTAAAAATTTGTGGGCTAACTTTAATGAGTAAAAAAAAATTTCAGACAGTGGTGCCATTCATCTTTCCCCCAAAATAAATTGAGAAAATGCTGTTAGCATGGAAGATTATGGCTATCTTTTCTGGCTCTAATATTTCTTGTGAATTTCATGTAGCCAAGAACAGCAATTACTATTGATGTCCTGTGAAATGCTTTTGAAGCTGAGGCATGCCATTCAGAACAGCACTGTGAGAGCTGTTACTGTGAACATTTGTTTTTTCATGTCAATGTGCATTTACACATTGTTGCTAAAACTGTCAACTTGATTATGTAACACTGGTGGAAACCTTTCCAGTAGCCACCATACAGCACATATTTCATACCCTGTGACTTTCATGTCTTCCTTCATCTCAAGAAGTAGTTTCATTCTCCAAAGTTTAATGATAGTGAAGAGTTGAAAGTAGCAGTGGTTTCAATAAAAGATACCGATTTAATACATGTGTTTAGAAAGGAATGGTGACCATGTTGAGAAGAAGATATGTACAATGTATGTGTAATGGTGGCAGTAGATTGTTTTTGTTCTTACATCCTATGGTAAGTGAAGCTCAAGAATAATTATTATATAAAAATTATAAAGTTTTCAAACACATACCATAAGAATATAACATTTCATTTATAACATTATAACTTCATAACTGAAAATATATTACTTATTAAAAAAGCAAAAAAAGGAAGTGTGTCCACTATTGGAGAAATAGAGAAGGATTTTCACTGTATAGTTGAATGTTCACAAATTAAAGAATGGAGAGAAGGTGTACAGATTAAGACATGGGATAATTTACAGGCAGCAATTGTTATACTAAAAAAAATTTGGCACAGATAACCAGGAGTTTTTGAGAAAATTTGATGATTATATAGGGAAGGTAAGAGAGAAATGGTGGAAAAGAGTGATTAGAATTAAGGAAAAAATATATATTGAGATGAGGAAGGAACTAAGGAAAGTAGGATCTAATACATAAATAACCAGTGTGTAAGTGTTTAAGATCTTACAAATATATAATCTAGGAACAATGGTTAAAAATATAACAGCATTTGTTAAATTTTTTGTAGTTACAGTGAAATAAATGTTCTATTCTAATAAAAAACTTGCACCACATTTAGGAAATACTGGCTGCTAGTCTAATAACATGACACATTTTAACTAATATTAATCCATATTAACTAATATTAAGCCATTCTGGTGTTGAAATATTCATCCATATTATATCAAGTGCAAGTATTCAAAAATATCTTGAATTTTTTCTTTATATTTGCACTTCTGTGAATTGCAAAGCCATTTCAAGGAGATTGGAAGACCATTATCCACTTGCACTGAAGAGTAATTAGCTGTCCTTCTGGATCAGTTTTAATGAATTTGCTGGTATTTTCAAGTCAGTAGCATGCCTAATATTGCAATTATGTACAAATAGGTTTAGTTTAAAGTTGCCAGAGCAAAAAAACTCATGAGAGAATATAATATGTACTCTCCAGTACAATTAAGAAGATTAAGTTTTTACATAATGGTCCACATTATTATTAAGAACCAACACCAGAGGATTATTATAGCTTTTTTGCAAGATAAACACTTGCAGACAGAATACCACTTTCCCCCAAAATATTCCCTTATCTCAAAATGAAATGAAAATACACAAAATATATATTAATGTATTTTGGTTTACAAGGGTGTTCAAACTTCTCAAAACAAAGCAGGAACAGCTAAGTTTAGGAACTGTAGTCTCTGTATGTTTCTTCCAATTTAGTTCATCAATTTCTAGTCCCAAAAACTTGGTAAGAGGCACTTTTATCGTATAATAAGTGTAACTAATAGTAATTTCTGTCACCTTCTTGTTTTTAATTGTACATTGAATCTTTGTTTTGTTAAAAATTAATGTAAGCTTTTTAGCTTCATACAAAATATTTAGCTGTTCAAGTGTCTTTGTGAACAGGTTTGAAATTTGAACATGCATGTTTTCAGAAATAAACACAATGGTATCATCTGTAAAAAGCGCTGCCTCATTGATACTCAGACTACAAGGTAAATTATTTATAAATATCAAAAAGAGCATAGAGCCTAGTACTGAGCCTTGTGGAACACCAAGCTTAACAATTCCAGCAATTAATTCAGAATTACTGATAATTTTTTGTACTCCATTACATACAAATTAAACCAATTAGCTTATCAACAATATCTTAGAAATTCAACTTCTGTAACAGCAGTCTAAGATTTATGCTATCAAAAGTCTTAGCTGTGACAATATTCCCAGAAAAATTGTATTTTTATTTAGAGCAGATAATACATCAGCAAAGGCATTGCTAGTTGATAACATTGCGATATTTTACAATGCAATTATACATAGTCTCAGAAACCTTTGAAAATGCAGTTAAATAGTTCTGTAACTGGAGATATACATTTATCACTTTTTTTATATAAAGGTTTAATTACAGTCTGCTTCATTCTTTCTGGAAGTGACTATAAATGCTGCTGAGAGGCCCCATAACCCATGTGAGCAATATTATAACATTTTGGCACTATCCCATCCCAATCATGTAAGTTATTGCCATTTCAGTCCATAATATGTTATGCCTAAGAGTGCTGATAGAGTTTTTATTTAACATTAAAAAAAAGGAGAATTTCATTTCATATCTTCATCTACCCAAAGTATACATATAAAGGTGGCATTGTCAGTACAGTACAAGTATAAAATTCCAACTATTCCAACTTTGTCAAAAACATTTTAAATAGAAAGTGGTTTTCAAGTCAAAATGTAAACAATTTTTATATTTTGATACATTCTGAACAAATATTAAAATACTTTTTTTTACATGTGCATTATTTCACATTTTGAGAGTATAAATCTCTGCTGTCTTTTATACTTTGATGAACTAAATGTTTGCTTTATAAAGTAATTTTAAATTTCTTAGTTTTAAGGTATCCCCAATTTTATTTTTTATATCATTTGCCAATAGATTTTAAAATATTGTTCCAATGTTTTTTATTACCCTGTTGTACAACAATTCATTTAGAGTGGCTTGGAAACAAATATATCTGTTTCTAGTATCTTGTACATATGTTTGCATTCACTTTTACTTCCTTTGTAGTGTAAGAATTTGATACATTTATATATAAATGAAAAATAATGTAACACTATTAACAATGTAGAAAAGCAGAAAAGGATAAAACACTAAGAAAAAGTCACAGATAAGCAAACACACAATTTTCGCTATATTTCGAACAATTCATGCTCTTCTTCAAAGGCGAATACAAAATATAATGATAGAAGTTTTAGGATTTTTAATTTTCTAAAGCGATTTCTGCATAAATCTGATATTTTAAATTTTTTTATTATTCTTATTGCTTTCTTTTGCACTTGAAGTACATCTTTGATTTCCCTTTTGCTGATATTACCTCATATACATAATTCAGATGGGAGGTGAATAGTGCTTAGTTCACTGTTTTACAGAATTTATATCCACAATCTGTTGCACTTGTCTAGTCACATTAATTTCTCTGCTAATTTTTTATTTATTTATGTGTGTGTGCCAGTTGAGACTTTTATCAATGGTGAACCCTATAAATTTTGTATATTCAACTCCTGGTATTTCTGTGCTCTATATTTTAATTTGTATACTGTCCCTCATTACATCTCTCAGATTAAATACATCCATACACTTTTTACATTTAAGACATCAAGACTTTTTAGATATATACCTAGTTCCATACCCTTCCCTGTTTATGAATTACTTCACGTACCTCATTTATGTATAATAAAAACAGAAGTGGTCCCAACTTCAATATTTATGGTACACCCTGTTTTGTATGAAAGAGCGACCTGACATTTTTAATTGCTTTATTTTCATATTTATGCTTTATTTCAACACACTGTACTTGATTCTCTAGATATGATGAAATTCATTCAAATGGTAGACCTCTTATGCCACATTTCTCAAGTTTACTCAATAAAGTTTTTATGTTTACACAGCCAAAAGGTTACCATACTTGCCTCCTAAACCCAAGATCGCGGGTTCGAACCCGGCCAGGACCGATGGATTTTTTCGGGGCGTAAAAATCCTAAGTATGGCTTCCTTCGGAAGGGAAGTAAAGCCGTGGGTCCCGTGTCGTACATTTTACGGCACGAAAAAGAACCTCAAGCCTGAAAGAGAGGCCTCTGAGCAAAATTTGTCGGCCGTTTCACGCCCTGAGTTGAATGGGACGCTGATGACCTGAGCTGTCAAAGAGCGTCCATAAATAAACCATTCAACAAAAAAAAAAAAAAAAAAAGCCAAAAGCTTTCGTAAGATCAAGGAATCAGCAACAATTTCTTTCTTATTCAAAGCATTTACTAATAATATTATTAGCTGTTTCTAGTGCATGCATTGTAAATGTATGTTGAAACAACCTTTCTTCTAGTATGTTTTCCCCGATTAATTTCAGTTCACTTGGAAGTCATATTGAAATTTGGATATTATATTAAATTTACTGAAAAATTTTAGAAAGTGATTTACATACAATCTTCTATAATTTTAGAGAAAACAACATAGAGAGCTCGGCCCATCGTTTTCAACAGTAAGTTTTGATTCCTTTTGTTTATACACAGGTATTACAATAACAAAATAAACATTTATTGATGAGGTGCAAACCATAAGCTTCTACATATTGTCTGCTGCTCAACTATCTTGTTAGACCTCTTAGTTACCCTGCCAGTGGTGTTTGGTTGTATGCTTTACTGATATTATTTCAGTAATTAATCTTTAATGATCAGTTTCACTATTGTGTAATATTACCTGTTTTTTTGTTTTTTTCAGTAACAGATGTATTTTTAATTCAATTACAGTTTTAAATCACACATTAACAAAACACTGAAATAAAAGCATATAAATTTACCAGGACTAACAATAATAGTGCTTGTATGTGATGGACTCCTAAAAGGAATTTTATGAGAGACAGCCCACAAATAGTGGAGGGATATAATGTTGCGCTTCCATTTAAAAGAGAGAGCTAATTTATCAAACATAAAAATGAAATGGAACTTGGAGGACGTAAACTCTAGATTTATAATATAGTTATGAGCTTTCTGCACTGCGTTAGTCTGCTTGGCTATTAAGTTTGGTTGTAACAGACTTGTTTAGTTAAAGATACACATTCTCTGCATGAGAATTACAGATGCAAACTCTAGATTCATTACAGTTATATGACCTCTCAGCCCTGTGTTCTACTCTGCTATCAAGCTTGGTTGTAACAGATATGTTTAATTAAAAACACACATTCATTAGATGAAAATTACAGATGTATAGTGTTTTCCGTTTTATTTGTCATTGTCATTAGTTCAGCTACATGTAGATTTTCACTAGTTTCATGGTATTTAGCACATATTTTGACAAAGCAATATGAGCTTGAAAATCTTCAAAGGGAGCACCAGCTATGCTAACTCTGTGAAATCAACTGATTTAATTTTCATACCCTCCATATATGTATGGTTGAACAATAAATACTGTCAAAAAGCTTTACTTTCTTAAACGATAGAACATTTATAGTATATTTACCCCTGTCAACACATTCATTCTTATATTAATTTGCAACATTTTACAGTCAAAATTGTGGAGTCCAAGTAGTGGATGAACAAAGGAATAATAACCTAGTGATTCAAAGATAAACGAACAATTAATTAGGAGTTGGTTGCAGAGAAAAAAAAAATCTTCTCTCAAGTTTTAACAGAATATTTTTAATAAATATATAGTACCAAAAAATTAGAACAGTTGAGAAAATGTTGTTATTAGCAGGAAAACAATTTGCCAAAAATGTGACTCACTTTTTCTATATAAGATACATAGGTAAAAACAAAATTACTCGCATCCACTTCATCACAAGCTGTACATGTGCCCTACGTGATGTAAAATAAGTAACAAAATAAACATAACAGGTATCACACCAATCCAAAAATGGTTCTTCTAAGAATAAAAAATTTTAACATCTTACTAATTAATGAAGCCAATGTCACAGCTGAAAACATAAAATACTATAATATAAAGGGCTACATGTTCCGTTCAAAGTTAAGACAATTACCTAGTGATATATAGCAGCAAAAAAAACAGTTTGTCAAACTTCAAAGTTATAAAAGAAATGGGCAAACATGTCACAGCAGAAATAATAGAATAACTGGTATGGGTAGACAAGAGTAAATTCAAAATCTATGGCATTTACAGCCACCCAGAAACAATAACATAAATCTAGACCTGTTTAATATTTTTACATCCACAATAACATAAATCTAGACCTGTTTAATATTTTTACATCCACAATAATAGTTGGCGATTTCAATACTGCATCTCCAGAATCATTGTAACAACACACTAATGACAATGAAAAGAAGCATACCAAGAGGAAAATAATTAAAAAACCATTTTGAACCAAAATTAAATAAAAATATCAATTTTCAATGGTACCTCACATGATGTCTCACAGAAAATGCAATAAATTTCCTAGTCAAAAATAAAATAAACATCTAACCCACCAAAACTTACATTCAACAAAGAACTTAATTAAAAAAAACTAAAGAATAATTCCTCAAAGATAGTTCACAAACAAAGAACAAAACATAGAAAAACATGGAAGATTTCTGGAACAACAATAAAAGCAAAGCAAGAAAAGAATCAACAACAATCTTTAGGCTACGTACCATACACCAATGCCTCACAACCCATCTGCACAGGACAAAAATCTACCTAAGTAAATACTGTTATTGTTGTTATATTAACAAAATAATAATAATAATAATAATAATAATAATAATAATAATAATAATATAGTTCAAATGTATTGGAATGCCAAAGATTTAGTGGTGAAGCCTCTGTTCAAAAAGGGAGAAAAGATAAATGACTCTAATTATAGAACTATAGCTATTTTACCTATATTTTCTAAGGTGTTTGAGAAAGTAATGCACAATAGGCTTTACCATTACCTTGAAAGTAACAATATTCTAGTTAATGATCAGTTTGGCTTTAGAAAAGAAATTTCAACAGAAAATGCAATCTACAAACTCAATAATGAAAGTTTAACTACATTTAATAAAAGAGTATATGTAGGAGGACAATTTTGCAATTTAGCAAAGGCTTTTGATTATGTCAATCATGGAATTTTAATAGCTAAATTAGCTTTCTACTGAATAAAAAACCAATATTAAAATTGGTTTATATCCTACCTAGACAAAAGGAAACAAAAAGTATTAACAAATTGTCCTTTTAAAAATGCATCAGAGTGGGGAATGATTAACCATGGAGTGCCTCAAGGATCTGTTCTGGACCCTCTTCTTTTTCTAATATATATAAATGATCCTTCCTCATATATCCAAGATGTAGGAAATACTGTTCTTTTTGAAATGATACAAGCATAATTGATAAATGGAAATAGCTTTAATGATTGTGCCATTACACTAAATCTAATTACGAGTTCTTCGTGTGTATAGTTCAAAGAAAACAAATTGTCTTTAAATCTAGATAAACAAATGTTATTAAATTCATCACTCACACATCTCCAGATCCTATTACAGATAGGATATTATAACAGTGTACTTCTACAAACCAAATATATTAAATTCCTTGGTTTAATGATTGATAACCATCTGAATCAGAAAGATCACATTGATTATCATATCCAAACTTAGCAGTGCATGCTATGCAATACATACATTAGTAATTATGGAGTTTTATTAAGACTTTGAAACTAGTTTATTATGCTTTATTTCAATTCAATAATGAAATATGGTCTTATATTTTGGGGAAACTCAGTTAAAAGTGAGCATGTCTTCCCATTACAGAAAAAAGTCATAAGAATAATTGCTGGTGCACATAGCAGACATTCATGCAGAAATCACGTTAGACAATTTGAAATTTTAACTCTTCCATGTGAATATATATTATCCCTCATGAACTTTTATATAAGAAATAAAATAAAATTTGTTCAATCAAAATATATATGACAAGAATACTAGACATAAAGCAAATTTACATTCAAACTTTCCTGCCACCATAAAGGAGTTTTGTTATGAATGCATTTTAGTAAAAATGTTTTTCCCTCTACCTTAAAAGCCTTAATAAACAATGATAAATCCTTTAAATCTACTCTTAGAAAATAAAAAGACATATTATTCGAGAAATATACGAGTAACAATATATTATACTGGTTAAAAACACTGCAATAATTTTATATCAATGTATATGCAGACATGTATATATTGAATTTGTGTGAGTGAGTGACTTGTCTGTTTCAGCTGGTATAGTTTTTGTTGTTTTGGTTGAGTTTTTCTAGGTGTTGCTGTTTTATTTTTATTGTAGCTATTTAAACAGATGTATATAATTATTTTTGTAACTTTGCAATTGTGATAAATGTAAATGACAAGTTCTATGTTCGTAGGTCTCTGTGACTGCTTCGCCCACTCACTGAATGCTCCAGGAACTAAACTAAACTAGCCAAAAGAAGCAAATCTTCAGCATCAGCGATCAGAAACTAATCAACCAACATTTAAACAAATGAATGTCATTTACTTTTACAAAGGAACAAACATATGCACAAGTATGAAGTATAGAAGAATCATATTAATTACAGATTAAGGGCAACATGAAAATTATTATAGAATAAGATTATTTGATTTGTGAGCCAGCAGAGCATGGTTGCATATTGTAGAAATGCTGAGGTTATTTGAGTTAGGACCACACTTCTTCCAATTTGAAATTGTGCTCTGTTGGCTCACAACTCAACCACTCATATGCACACTATCTAAATTTCTCTTCCACTTAACCTATTCTACTGAAACATTGGGACATACTCTTGCATTGTACCTTTTACAAACTTTCAAAGTGAATGCAAACCTAGATTAGTGCAGGTTGTGACAAATGAAGTTACTTTATAGTACAAGTAAACATCCTCCCACATTCATTTCTGTATAACCATGTGTTGGTCATATTTCCTAACAAAGTTTAGGCCTAAGGCCTATTTCATGTCCTGACTGACTATATGAACTACAAGCATCTGCAGCTGTTTACTAATAAATAAACTATTAAAGAAAAAATTAAAGGTTAGTAATTAACCAATTTTGATATGGCATCATTGATCAAAATTGTTTACTACTGTTAATTTTTCCTGTAACAACTCCTATTATTCAAATTACATTCTTTATTTATTAATTGAGTATTAGACTAATTTTCATACTTGAATCCTAGAGCTTGCACATTAGTTAACTACACTGTCATTCATATTACAAGATTGAAATGATCTTTATTTCCCATTAGTGACTTATATTTTTGCTAATTTAATAAATCAGCAAATGCTCAATAGTAACTATCAGATTTATGCATTACCAGTAAACATAGTTAACAAATATTTTAAACTTATTATTGTTAATGTCCATATGTTTATGGATTGTGTACATAACTGAAGAATTGATGAAATGCAATAATTTCGGTTTCTGTGTCTTTTAACATACTTATTTGGGCATAATTTAATATTTTTATCAAATAAAATGAAAATTGGAAAACTATTACATATATAGAATAGCAAATGCCCAAAACATGTCTTTTGTACACTTCATTCATTTCTTACTGCAATACATGCAAGAAAATCATGCATATAGGATAATGATTCTTTAACATTGCCAATATTTGTTAAATATTACCTGTCATCAAATTCCTTTTTTTGTTCCAGTAAAAGTCTAAAAATTGTGTTCTACTAGGTGGCAGGACACAAAATGCAGCACAAAAGAATAGTGTGCATTATGCTTGGTAACAATTAATTAGGCTGTTACTATGCTCAAACACTATCCAAAGCCAACATTTTTTAAAAACAAATAATTTTCTCCCTTTAAACTGAAATATACCATTATAAAACACAAAAGCCCATGTAGGTCTCTATATCCACTACAGTATTGTATAGCAAATTGTTGCTGTAGTAGCCACTGTAATGTACAAATAAGAAACATTGTTTGTATTCATTTCAAGATAAAGTAAACTATACTTTACTCCAAATCAGTAGCTATCAACAACAAACCTAAACTAAAACAAGCATTAAATGCATAGTTTTAAGTACCTTAAACAGTTGTCATGATAGGCTAATTAATATAATATTTTCTGGAGCACAAAGTTGATTTTTTATCAGTGCAGAATATTACATTTCAAAATATGTATATATTACACCAATATATGCTTCACTTTGTGTGGGAAGATGTTGTAATTGCATTTTATAGCTATAGCACATTATGTTAAGGGTATCTACTAAAAACTTTGACAATCTTCTCAGTGCTCATTCACAAAGTAAGAATCTTATGCTACATCCTAAAAATTAGCACTTCATTAATCAAAAGGCTGCCCAACAGAAGTGTGCTCTCAAATGCTGAGACAACTAAATATACTTACTGACACTGCAGATGAAATGAAGCAGGGCATTTATCACAACAGAGGAGGTCTCCCCCTTCACCACAAGAATCACAACAATCGTGATTATGGCCTTTCCCTGGTCTTTTATAATAGGGATGTAACTCCTTACTTTCTTTCTTCTTGGCCTTAGCAGCTTCTTCACTAATGGGAGGAGCTATAAGTGCTTGTATTTGCTGCAAAGGATAAAACATTATATGTTTTTACTGACTATTTATTGGGAAACTGTATTGCACAAAACACATTCCAGATCCATTGTTTTATAAGTTTAACTGCATAAAACCGCCATTTTACCACAAAGATGGCTCCAATAAATTACTGCTACTTACGGGCATAAGACCCCCTGAAGTGTCCAAATCATACTCCACTGTAGTCATTTTGGTACGAAAAAAGTTCTTAAGTTTTTCAATAAATGTCTACTATAAAAACAATGATTTTCATCTTGTATGTCCTGTGCCTTGTATGTATTTTTCCCTTCTATATGAACACTATAAGTCCTGTTTCTTCCCCAATATTTACACATCTGTCACCAGTTTATTTAAAACTTTAAAACAACAGTTGCAACGCTACTAAATTTACATGACAACAGCCCAGAACACACATATCGATAAGTCGCCTTCATTTTAAAAACAATTCTCCACAAGTAAATGAGAAAAATTAAAGAATCAAAAACATTTCTCACATCTATCACTTGGCGCAAATGGCAAACACCTGAGCGGCGCATGCGTATTTCTAACTACAAGTTTCAGCCAATCACGGCGCACAGTATTTTTTTTAAACTACGGTGCTTAGATTGTGATATCATTGATATTACCACAGGTATTACACTCTCTGGCTCAAAATTCAATATCCTTTGCTTCGAATCTTAATTCTACAATTCTAATACATACTGGTTTAATACGTACCTAATGTATGCTGTATGATATACATGATAGAGTGGCGCACATATAATGAATATTCTTTATTTCACATTGACTCACTATAGATGACGGTGGCAATTAATTAATATATCACCCCCTAAATAATTTAATTGAATTGCTTGTTAACTCTGCGAAGATTACATAATTTTTATGGGAACTGCTTTAAAATCTTTCAGTTAGAGAATGCCAATGAAAGTGTAATATGAGTAGTATTACCTAAACTTTCAAACCCTGATATCCTTTATACAATAGTATAGATACGCGCCATAAGTGTAATACGTAATCATTTGTGTAGCCTGAAAGTTTGCACATTTTTTTAACGCTTAATTGTGAAAAAGCCACTTCAATGGTTATTACCACAATTTAGTTATAGTGTGAATTCCTGAGCACAAAGTTGCAATTATTTCAATATCCCACTAACTTCAACTATTTATACCTGTAAAAACTTATGCAAAGTTTTACTATTTATATTGAGGAGTATTGAAACAGTACTTTAGATAGGGAACTAAGGATCACAAACTAAAATATTCGGAGTTATGTTATACTGAAGTAATTGAAGTTTGATGATTGTTGTTTAAGGGGCGCACAACAGCTAAGGTCATTAGCGCTAATTAAAATTTGGAAACCAGAAATTCGAACAAAAAATAAACACCGTTAAAATGAATATTATCAGAATGGTTTCGTGTTCAAATAAACTTGGTTGGTTAATGATCAATAAACAGCTTTTACGCCATTTAAGGTTAAAATAACCTGCAACTTTTCTGGTTAAACACGAGCCACTTCGTAGGTTTGAAGAGTAATTTAGTTACAATCAAGGTCACAATTCCACTTTTTTCTTAATGTTGCGAAATACCTATGTCGTTTGCTTTATAACCAAAGCACATGAGTTCAAATCAATTAGAAATAGAATAAATGGAAAATTATTACACTTTTTCTAAATTTGCCGATTTTAACTTGATTTGTGGGAAGGCAAGCGGTTGCGCTGTAGCATCTACGAGAAGTAAACAAATAGAAGCCATGCACATCATAGTGCATTTTAATCGTTGATGGGCATTTGTGGTTTGTGTGAACTGGGATATTTAAGGTGCAAGTAAAAGTCAATGGCGTGTGTACCATTTGAAACTTTAAGCCCTAATATGAAAGTTTGAAACCCTTGACTCAGGGTTCCGTATATCAAAATCCTTGCGGAATATCTCTCTAAGTAGGATGCTACTATTTGGTTGTTATTCATTGGTGTATGTTTTTACATATGTATAAATAAATGAACTATTTTGCTTTCCTCGCTTAGAAGGCATTCTGATTACATTTTTATAATTTCCGCTATCTGTTTGAAATTCCAGGTCAACCATTAAGTTCAAACCATCATAAGCAGCGGTTTTTTCCCCCACCATCGCTTGTTTTCCCGCTTCTTCTTAAATGCACAATGCAAATTAATGTAGACGGCTGCAGTTACATACTGAGTACCATATTGCACTATCTCAACCGATAGAAACTGCTAGGTTGCATGTTACGCGTTTCAGTGCGAATTAAAAATGTAGCTTGTAGCTGTAAAGTGTATTGTTGCTCCGTTTTGATACAGTAATACGACTCTGTTGCAGCACGGGGTTAAGCTCGCATATCTATACCCACCTTAAGATGGCGGAACACGCCACTAGCACGTCCACATCCATCTTAATGTTCAGGGGTAGGGACTGACAAGAGTCCGAGAAAATACAGGTTATATTCGATGCTGTAAGTGTAGATTGTGAATGCATTTTAGAGAGTTTACTTGGGGGAGATAGAACGAAGAAATAGGCAACCATGTCCTAGATCTGTCGGTCCCGGTGGTGGTAACCATACTTGCCTTCTAAACCCAAGGTCGCGGGTTCAAACCAGGCCAGGATCGATGGATTTTATCGGGCGTAAAAATCGTAAGTATGGCTTCCTTCGGAAGGGAAGTAAAGCCGTGGGTCCCGTGTCGTACATTTACGGCACGAAAAAGAACGTCAAGCCTGAAAGAAGAGGAGACTGAGAAAAATTTGTCAGCCGTTTCACGCCCTGAGTAGAATGGGACGCTAATGACCTGTGATGTTAAAGAGCGTCCTTAAACAAAAAAATAAAAAATGTCCTAGGCCTCCCAATCTTTCTGCACAATACAACATTTATTTTACAGATTACAATTATGACAAAATATCACTGTTGGCAACGTGTAAAAATCTACATTAGGCGTTTTTCTGACTGTGTCTATTTCTTGCTATATACGTGTCTATGTGATCAAATGGTGGATTAGGCGACTGTAAGCCAGTAAGTAAAGAGGAGAAAACATTAAATAAAACTACTTTGTTTTGGTTTTATTTTGGTTCTCCATCAGTCTCTCAATAACACAAAAGAGTGAAATTTTCATTACTTTTGTATCAAGAGGTTTTTTTTTCTTTTTCTTTCTTTCTTTCATTTTTTTCCTTTTCATTTATTTTTTAATGTCTAAAGGGACATTTCCCTTAAGCATTTTATGAGTAAAATTTTTTAATATTGGACCGTACAATGTAATTTTTGTTTACTCCTTGCGAACAGAATCACTATTTGAGAGAAAGTATTAATTACAATTATTAAAGTATTGTTGGTACCTCAGTGATAAGGACGTATACCGGTATTGCTAACTGGGATTTGCATTTTATTCTTAATAAATTTGAAATACATTTCCCTTTTAGAAAAGATTCAGTTCAAAACCAACTCATATCAGGTAGGCATTAGGGTTCTACAGATGGGCGGCAGTTAGTGGTAACATGGTGCAGAAATTAATTTATACTGCAGAAATTGAATTTTCACTTACATTTTTTTTTTTTGCACATAAAATTTTGTTTGCTATACTGCAAGATATAATCTCACATAGAGTACGCCTCTGCAAGGAAGTCTAAAATGCTAAAAGTGCCATAAAAATATTGTCAAGAATAGCTTTGGTGATCTGTGGAAAATGTGCCATTAGTCACAAAAATGAAAAAATAAATATTCACAAATTGCTCACAAACCCTATATTCTCAAAAATCCCCAATTTATTTGACATACCAATTTAAAAATTATTAGAACGTTGACTTTATCGCCCATTTCAATACATGTTGGATTCCGCAGGTACCATACACTGTTCACGTCTCTTCTGGAAACCTATAAGCTTTCTGACTCTATCAACCTTCAAAATTACTAACTCTTGAATATTTACTTTTATAACAAGTCCTTACATATAGTGTTACAGTACACAATATAAAACCTTATATGAAATCCACTAGTTCCTACTAAGTATCGTTATGTCAGCAACAATGTCAACATTAGAATGTCCATCCTAATACCGAAAAGAATTAAAACCCTATGAAAGCTCTACAGGTGGAGAACTTTTGTTCATAACCAGAAGACCATATTTCATATTTAGGCAAGTTTAATTATTGCTTTCTTTATCTAAAGAATATAATAAATAAATATATAAATAAATACATAAAATGTTAATATATGAATCTGGAGCTCAGATATTATATGTTGGATTGGAGGTAGTATATGGCAAAACTATGAGATATTCTGGTTTAAACAATCCTAGATAATTGACATCCACTAAAAGGAATCGTAAGGTCTTTAATAATAGCTGATAACTCTTGCTTAATTCTGAACATTTTATGTAAAATAAAACAAAATTTCAACATATCAGAGAAAATGCAGACACCTTTTCACCTACGGAATACTACGGTCCACGTGCCTGCATTCGCATTGCATTGAATGTAGTAACCTGTTCATTCTTTACGCACAAAACTAGAGCTATTTAGTTAAACATGTATTCTTGGTGATCAAGATGGATATTTAAAGCCTTGTGGGTTCATTAATGTGCAGTACATGAAGCAAATCCCTCTAGAGTAAGTCCTTCATTTTACTGTGCATTTTGTGCATAGCTATTGTGTACTGAGTTTAAATGTGCAATTGAGAAAGTTTATGATCCCAAACTATTTAATGATTAACGACGGAATGAACATCTAGAAAATATTTTATATTTGATAATCAAATGCATTACAAATGGCTGCAGTAATGTAATTTTTGGACATCATAATGTTCATTAATGCTCATTAATTTTTTCCGGAAAATAAGGTGATGAAAACGAGAGCATTAGAGGGCTTATCATAGCTCAAGCAAACTTATCTCAAAGTTATAAACAAATGAGCTGTTGTGTATCTTTGTGCCGCTTAACTCAAGATTTCACATAAATTATCATTTAAAAACTGCAAAAACCTAAAAGAATGAAAAAATAACATCAAAATAAGGCTTCATAAATAAATTTGTCAATTTTAAAAATGATGAAAATCAACATTTCAATTTTTCGTTAGTTTAGTGTTTAGCAGGCAGAACCATACTTACATATTAATTCTTGACATAATGCACTGATTCCAATGTCACCTGTATTTTTGCATTTCAAACATGTAAACGCGCTTAAATGTCGACTATTTAAGCCAAACGTTTCATCAATTGCTCAAACTCTCTTTCGGCAAGAAAGCTTATGTAATGAGCCAGACATACTTTGGATGTGTCCACAATGATTTCTTCGGCATAGACAGTCTATTCATCTTATGCCAACGTTAAGTACAAACGGTACTATAAACAGGATCATTATAGATGTTAATGTTTAGAAGCTGATCCATAAATATTCTTTTCTCACATGAATTTTTAACTGGCCGTTTTATAGTGATTATTCATCTATAAACGCATCATAAATTTTTGTACCGTCTCCTAAAACTTCAAAGTAATCAATGTGAAGCGGAAATGTGCTTTTGAAGTATAACAAATTTCATTATTTCTGTACAAAATTAAGGTATTTTCTACGGAAATTTTTCTGCTGAAAATATATTTCAAGTGGTATATTATTTGGAAATCTTATTTAAAAACTATTAGATCTGTTTTGTTTATATTTTAATACAGTGAAGAGCAAAGAAACGAGAAATTGGGGCCATTATCAGGGATAAGATTCATATGTAAATACATTTTTATCGTTAGTTTTAATTATACTTTTGTCACGCGTTTACAAATAAGGATATTTGGAGCAATTTGAAACTTATTTTAGTCTCTACATTTGACCATATTTTTAGGTATAAAACATATTTTAGTATATTTGAGAAAAACATGCTTATTTGTATGTAATTAAAATGTTACTTGAAATATTTTTCATGTTTTACGTTTTCAAATCTATTTACGGACAATTTAAAACATATTTTACTAGATTCAGTATTACCAAGCTGGTTCTGCGTTTTCAATGAAATGTAGTAAGCGGAAAACGAGTCGTAACTGGATGGAAAAGTCATTGAAGTCATTGAGAATATGTGGAATTATTCAAACTCTGAGAGGGTTATTTCATTTGAAACCACAAAAAAAAATTTTTTTTTTGCGATGAAATAACAAAAAAAGTATATAGGATACATCCTAGCAAAATTCTCGTGCAATACAAATGCCTTAGCTCTCCAAATTCAACTCTCTACCTGAAGGTCTTAATATCCCATAGAACGTGATAGAATGTCTCAACTATACAGTGAAATATTCATATAAGTAGCAAACGTGAAGCTGAACACAATATTAGCCAAGAATCCAGGCAACAGAGAACTATGCAATATCGGCGCCATTTTAAGTGGTAAACCAAATGTGGAACTAGAGATGGATTTAACTCAAAGAACTTCTTTTGGCTCCATCTTATTTTGAGTTCAAAAATATATAAATTATCACCAGATGACTCAAAAATAAAAGTAAAATACATTGTTGCTAGGTTTAGAATAATCACCAATGTTTTTAGTGATGAGGCGTTTTAATGAGTATAAGCAAATTTGAGAGGACCAGTTTAAAATTTGAAAATTTAAAAAAAATTAAAAACAGTGTTTTTAATTCTGTTTTGTACACAAGTATTGACATAGACAGAATTCTAGCTGTGATGTTAAGCGACATGAAGTTTAACTTTATTTTTATTAGCAGATAATTTAATTATATATATTCCTAGCATTATTTTGTACAATTTTTATACAATTTATAGTTCATATTTCACTCCATATTTTTATCATTTTAGTTCATATGTATGTATATATTAAACACTTTATTATATGTAAATCACAGAATTGGTTATTAAAAAGGAATTTAAAGATTAAATAAAATGGAAGCAATAATCGGCAATTAGATTGTTAGTGTCTATTATAATGCACTAAGTCGTTTTTATCAGTGCTCATTTTATGTCATTTAAGTAACAAAATTTTTATTCCAGCTAGAATTAAAATTATTCTTGAAACACAATTCTCTGTATATACTACCCTGTCTAGCCATAAGTTCTGTTACAAACTTTTGATAGGCACTATACCAGATATTTTGGCGACCAGATGACGCTCTTGCAACTAAACGTTACCTTATACATTGTTGGTCTCAACTGCGCGAACACATTAGTTAAAAGTTTAGTCATGGATTGGGCAGACTATGAAAACCCTGCTGCTGTGATAGCCCTACTGGGAAAACGTCACCTGAAATATTTCAGACTCTTAAGAGGCTGAAAATCAGCAGGACATTTATGTATCGCACCATTGAGCGCTTTAATGATACCGGTACAATTACTGACCGAACAAGACGGGCGTACGCGCTCTGTGAGGACCAGGAAATTGGTGAAAGCAGCAGTTGCTTGTATTAGGAGAAATGTATAGCGGAAACAAACAATGACGGGTCGTGAAATGAACATTTCCAGGATCAATGTTCAGATTGCTCAGACAATTTGGACTGAAGGCTTATTGCCAGTATACTGCATATTTCTTAGCTCCAACACTTAAGCAGCAGAAAGAGCTGAAATGCAAACGCTTACTTCAGCGTTAAGCTAACAAACGGCTATTTTTTTTTTTTTTTTTTTTTTTTTGGTTACAGATGAAAAAATTTCACAATTGAGGAGAGCTACAGCAGTTAGAATCACAGAGTGTATGTAAGGACTTATGAAGAGGCTCCTAAGTGGTCCCAAAGAGTGGCCATCATCCCGCCTCAGTGGTGGATTGGTAATGAGAAAGCTACAATGATGTTACAAGGCTACATTTCTGCCAAAGATGAGTTAAACACAACGGTCAGAATATATGAAACAACCCTCCTTGAGCCTGTGGAGAAAGACTTAAAAGCTATTTTGTTCAAGAATAGGTACTGGGCCTTTCATAAAGGTTCTGCACCAGCCTATAAAGCAAGCTCCACTCAACCTTGGTTTTAGAAAAAGGTTCCGGGTTTTATTTCTACCAAAGCTGGCCATCTAGCAGCCTTAATGTCAACCCTTTGGAATACACATTCTGGTCAATTCTTGAGAATGTTACTTGTAAGAAAAGGCATCCGAAGGCACTCTTAAGCGGTCCCTGGAGCTAGCAAAGGCGAATTCCTCCTTGAAAACAGGGCGTGCTGCTATTGATACATGGACAGAAAGATTTGGTCCTATATTAAGGCAAATGGAAATCATTTTGAAAAAGACATCTGCATTTAGCACAGAATATACTGGATACCATTTGCCATTGTCAAATTAAAAAAAATCTACATTGTTGCTATTATAAAAAAAAAGTTGTAACAAAACTTATGGCCGAACTAGGTAGTCTCCATTCATTCCTAGAATATCGACATGTTTTGATCTCAGTGTAATTGTGGATTTTTTGTTTAACTTGGAAAGCTCACGATAAACAAGTTCTCTCAATAAATTTTGCGATCTCACTGAAAACGTTGTTTCTTTCTATTCTTAAATTTTCTTTAGAGGGAGTCAGTTCCAGTTCCTCAAGAACTTCACACCCACACCCTTTGGTTCCTTCTATTTTCCTAATACTCGAAGAAACGATTTGTAATTAATTCTGCACAATAATAAGTCATAATAGAAACTGAGAAGACTCAAGAACGTTTTCAACAGAGCGGGACATTTCTTTCCAGATAGTATGTTCAACTAGAACTGCATAAATGTAGGATTTGAGACCGAAACTCAAAGCTTCAGTTCCATAAATTGATAATGTGCTTATAATTAACATTAATATTTTATAAATATATTCTCATTACGTATATGACTGGTATTGAATCTGCTATCTATTTAGGTCAACGTATTTATTATTATGTTTCGACAGGGAACACTTGTGCAAGGACCTTTTAGGAAATTACTATAATAAATATTTTATTAGGTAAGGAATCAGACCCACATTCATTGTATATGCCTGTATTTATGACAAGGATTCAGCTAGCCTAAAGGATTGGCTGCATTTAGAAAACAGACCATCACAAAAACAGGAAACTCAGGTGATCGCTTTGTGTGAAAATGCCGAAAGACTTTTTTTGTTAATTAACGGAACCATAAACTGATCTTTGACGCAATTTTGCGGAGGTTGAAAAGCATCTCTTAGATTTCTGGCAACAGGAAAGTTTCCATAAACAAAATAAATAATACTTTCCCGCATCCAATGAGAAGAGAAAGGAGAATTAAACTTGAGCATTAACCAATACAAAATCTCGTATCAAATAGGGAACGCGAGATCTATTCAAGAAAGTCGTAATATAGGATAAAATTATAACATCAAGACTGGGCGACTTTACAGTGATAGAAATTTACCATATTTTGATATCGGGCAGTCAGTTATCATTAGAGAGACAGTTGGTCAATATTGCGTTGCCATACAGATAAAGGACCAGTTAGTTCGTTTGAGTTATCCGAATAGTGCATTCAGCCGCCAACTACACAATGTTATTATTACTTTTTAATACTGAAAATTTAAAGGCTCAATTATTATAACAGCTTTTGTTTTTTTATCCTTCCTGGTAACTGTAATTCTCTGGAAATGTTACGTTTACACAAATGTTTCTTAACATTGCTGGAATGCGTATTTCCTTCTAGATAACAAATTTCATGATTTAGTTTCGATACTGCTGAAACATTCAATCACACTAGCAATTTTACGACGCAAATCAATACTGTCTAGTGGTTATTATGCACGGTTCCCGATTAAAAACAATATTCTCTGGTGATTATTATGCACGGTTCAATCAATTCGATTTGTTATCAACATGTTAGTAGCTCAAGGCTTTAAGTGCTTGTTTATAAATTGTGAAATAGGCCTTAGATTATGGCTTTGAAATTATTCTTGCAGGTAAAAGTGTGTTCTAGCTATAAAGTTTTCAAAAATAAGGTAACAAGTGAGTAAGAAATATGAACAGGTATGTTCAAAAGTGTACCGAAATTCTCTACAATGCGGCGTTTTATGTAAATATTAACATGGATGTAAAAATAAGACTTTGATTTAGTTCAGTTAAAAATTTCAAAGAATGAAACACCCTTCTCACATATGAAGTTGGTGATCAGAACCAGCAGTAAACTTAAATGATTATGGGTCGTGTCCACCATAACCGAAATATACTTTGCATCTTTTTAATCATTATATTTAATTTAAATGGAGTTAAAACGTTGGCTATAATGGATTCGCACTTTGTTTTATAACAATTAATTTTTTCATGCAACTGTCCAATAGTGTTGTACAGCCCATTGATCGAAAATAATGGTTATGTTTTGCAACTTGAAATGAAAACATACCTTCTTCAGCAGTTAGTCATTTCCCTTCTTCTGCCTTGTACTAGTGACAAATAATATATTCTGTGAAGGGATTTTACTTGCTTCTGTTAGATTAAGTTTCTTCTTTCCATGTGGCACAATGTCTGACCTCTCGCCATGTTCGACGCTAAACACGTTTTTGTAAAAAATTGAGCAACACTTTTCTTTTCTTAGGTTCATGAAGAAAGAAAAACTATTTTTTCAGCTCCTCGGTAAAACCAACTTGCGTTTAGACATTGCTACATCTAAAAACTAATTCGCTTTCCCACTTCCCAATGTCGCCACCAGTCAAGCCAACACTAACACGTTCAACATATCAATGCAGCATAAACTAAAATTGCGAATAATGCCGCGCTAACAATACAGGCATTTATAATCTCACAGCTGAAGTCTCCGAAAAAATATAAATATTTAAATGTTTTGTTGCTAAATAAAACAAAATAAAATAAAAGTTCATTTAGCCATAAAAGTTAAGTTGGCTATGATGTTATCACACAATATTAATTAACATGGACAAGACACTTTGACTAATCTAATAAAATGAACCAAATTGTTTATAGGAATTGCCAACAGATCGCAGCAAGTTTAAAATTCGTATTTTGTTTTTTTTTTTTTAATATAGACAAAAAAAAACTACGTATCGTGGAAGTTTTTTTTGGAACATTGGGGATAGACATAAAAAAATAACCTCGTTAAAAAGGCCCTATAATAGCCTGTGACAATGGGGGTGTTTTCCTTTTGAATATTGTTTAACTTATATTTTTACTACTGAGGCATCACAGGCAGTGGACACTGTTGATACATGAGATGAAAAGATAAACGGGAAAGGATATTTTTTTTTTGGGGGGGGGGAAGCGCTCCAGGCGTAAGGCATTTGCCATTTATGAGCATTGAGAAAACCTGGGGGGGAGGACTCAAGACAGGACGGTCCTATTGAGAATCGAACCCCAGACCCGCTCATGAATCGCGCCTCAAAATACCTCGGTCCCTGTGCCGGTCATAGAGGGTTGGGCCGATTGACCCACTCACGCCCTGTGAGCACATACTTAGCTGCAGCAAATTTTAGTCTCGGCGGGACTTTATTTATACGATAAAAGTAGCACTCATATAAACTTGTTAGATCTAACTTAATCATAAAATGACTCAAACATGAATTATATTATGGTCTTGTGGGTGCCCACCTGTGCAAGTGAGACCTTGCCACGAAGAAAAAGAGTTTAACTGCACCTGTTGCAATGCAGTGATACAATGTATCCAGCAACAGTTGCATTTCGTCTGCCAAGTTCTTTGATCAGATGCAAAAATTAAGATTGATGAAATTACTTTCACCAATACTGGAGGCATCTGGATGGTTATGTGAGCATCTTACCCAGATTTGGTGGATGCTGAATGTATGATGTGGTATTAGGTGATCATCTTATTAGCCCAGTATTCTAGAAGATAATCTCAATGGAGAACATTTCTTACACTTCCTACAGACTCATCTAATGTCCTGCTGCAGTTGGCAATATATCACTGGATGGTGCACTGGTACATTATCTCAAGGTACAGGCCTTTCTCCATCTTACCTATCCATGCCTGTGGTGAGCTTATATCATGGCTCTCCTTGTTCGCTGGATCTCACAACATAATATCTTTGTATGGTGACAGCAAAAATCACAATCTATCGCAGCAGGCCAAAACAGGTCCTTCCCAAACTAATCATTACTGTGTGCCATAATGTGACACTACAGATTCTATAGCAGGTACACCATATGCAGAGCAGAGTCTTTACCATTGCATATGCTCCAAGAGTAGGGCAACCAAACTTGAGAGATAAGGGGACGACAGCATTGAGGGCCGTGTGATATTTAATGGTAAGCAATTGTTTGCTAATGTAAAATAAAAGCAGAGTAAGAGGCAGAAGGTCCAACGAAACAAACATATTAATTTACTGACAATATATATCAGCAGTTGTACAGTATTAAGGCAATAAAATATGATTTTTGTTTTGTCGAAATATTAATGCAGTTTCAGTTTTCCCCAATGCTTGTGTTTACTTTTTATCGCATATAGGGGCATTCCATGGTATTGTCACATCCCTATCATTTTAGAATGGCATCAGGACAAATCATACTAAACTAAGCAAACAAAGATAACACACACGATGCTTATTCAGTTTACTAGAACTCAAAATTACACCACAACAGATACCTCCACAATCAGACCCAATGACACCGATTCTTACACTGGTAACCAGTCTCATCACAACATAATAGAAATAAGTGGAAAACTGAGGTGGGTGCAACTTTTCAAAAATTAATAATTCTTAAAGATAGAATTAAAATAAAAAATTAATGCCAATGGTGTAACACTAGCAATTCCACATAATATCCCTTTACTACTAAACCATTTTCACTGCCTGTAGTATACACATTCATTGAATTCCAACGGCATAATATATTCATTCAGGATCATCATCAACTTATTTGATGAACACAAAACACTACACTTGAAGGGTAATAATTTGCAATGGAATATTATTTCTATCTCTAATACACTTGCTACGTGCAACTAACATTACCATTGTGCCATGCACAACTACAAGGTATAACTTCAATAAATGAATGGCAATTCGGAGACATCTGTTTATGCACCACTCTGTAATGATAGTATACACACTATAGTAAGAACTGCTCAACTGAACTATCCCATTTTTTTCCTTATGCCAATAATTTGGTCCCAGATATGCTAGTTATACCAGTTACTGTATATGTGTTCCAACTCTCCAAATCACCATCATAACTCAGGCTTTAGAGTCTACCTACCAGCTAATGCATATGTTTGATTCATAGATGAAGGAATTTATAATTTTTAATTTCTATAAAGGTTAATGATGTAAGTAGTTATGAATCCTGATTTCATGTCACCTTGCTTCATAATAGCCATTTTACTGAAGACTTGCAGAAAGTGGCATAGAATCCTAATTTTTTTTTCTTTTAATTTTTACTAAAAAGTACATTATCTTTGGGTCACTCGTGTTTTTGAATTAAGTTATATTTTCAAACTAGCTGCTTTCAGAACACTTCCTTTCCAATCGTTCAGCTTTCCAATAGTCCTTTCTTGAATGGATATTTCTATGCATATTACATTCACTGCAGATCATTGCACTGCCTTCTGTGAGACAAAATGACCGTTTACTTTTGGCAAAAGGATAGACTTCTCTATCTTTCATTCTGCCATACTTATAGCATCAAAAGCACTATGCTACCCAAAGAGGTGCACTAAGAGATACTCTCATGAAAGGTAAAAGAAAAAATTGCTCCAATGGCCTATCTAATGTATGGATGAGAAGAATAACTCTTCTGCAGTTTAATAAAGAGTGTTTACACACATAGTGAACCATATTTAAGGCAAAGTTATATTAAACAATGAGATAATGTACATGAGTAGATAGGAAGACAAGGGAACACAAAAATGTAAATTAGATTAAGTAATCTATAAAAGTTTCTTTTACTTTAATAGTTATATTTTCAATATGCAAAAAGTGGTATTTGGTTGGAGCCTGAACTTTTATTACTGCCAAATATCTTTAAGATTGTACTTAAGCAGCTGTAATCTAAAAAGGAGAACAATTAAGATATAAAAATGCTATTTTAATGCAACTGTGAAACTTAACTAAAACATTACACTGTTTCACGATGCCTTTTCATAAAAATCTGTTAACAGTTTTCACTTTCTGGTGATTTCATGGCCTTACTGAACAAAATGTACACCTTTACTAAAAGCCTGCAATGGTATTCATATACAACATCTCAAGTAACTCCACTGTGTTGCATTTCATGGGTGTGTACAGTTCGTGCTAATAAAATCAACTCTGATTCTTCAGATCCAAACAAAAATTTTCTGAATATTTTTATTATTAAAGAGGAAGAAAACCTTGGCACTATCACACTTCATTTACACTTTTTCCCCTCCTCTTTTTTGTGTTTAGTGTGCAACATCCCTGATTCAGTACTGAGGGTAATTACAGCACTAGGCAGCACAGATATTACACGAATGCAAAAAAGAAAAGCAAAAGCAGAATATTTTATACTTATGCCTTAGGGCCTTATATTCACAGCCTATGTAACACTTTCAAATACCTTACAAAATGTCAGTCCAACAAACAATCCAGTGTTTTCAACATTAGCTTAAACAACCAAGGTCAATCTTATATGTGGTAAGCAGAAAATGAGTTTCACACTCACATTTACAAATTTCCTTTTAATACAATTACCTCTGTGCTGCCTAATTAAAATTTTTTAGTAACTGTTGGCAATGCATGGCAAAAGTAATATTCTTAAACTGTATAAAAAGAGAATGAGGATAAAAGGTACCGATAACAATTCTTCGTATTACGCTTTTGCCATGCACTGCCTATTGTCAACAAACAAATGAGCATTCTCACTGCAATAAACTTAATGTTTCAAGGGCACCAAATGTACACTCTTCTCACACACAGCTAGCAATCTGCTGTTAAACTTTTATGCTATTCAAATATTTTATTTTCACTTGCAGCAGTTGTCTAATCTCCCTGAGAGAGGCCTTATGACTATCTGTAAGTTTCAAGTCCACAGCTGCAACAAGACCACTTCGTGTAGAATTGCAACAACCATTTTGGTCCTCACCATTGCTGCCTGTCAGGCTAAGTGCTTGTAAGTGTAGTGGTAGGCTTTCCACATTAATTGAGGCAGTAGAGAAAGTTGGTGAGACTGATTCCCAGTGACAAAGAGCCGAGTCCAATTCCTGTGCTGCATCCTGTAGTGCTGAAACTAGTCTGTTGTATGTCTCTACCCTTCTTGACTGTGGTATCTGATTCTTAAACAGAAAATAAATATGATAAATAGTTACCATTTTAATTTGAAGAACTTGAGAAACAATCTTCCTCTTCATATGAAAACAGCAATAATGTATTATAGCCTTTTTAGAAATAGTATCTTTCAAGAAAGGAATTGTACATTTTGCATAGGAAATGGCCCGTCTAGCTATGACTCAAGAATATGAAAATTAAAATGTTTAGCTTATTTTATTTTCTTATCTATTCAGTTTATATGCCTTCAGTTCAGCTGCTTTACTGAAAAATTCAATTAGAGCTTTTAAATACCTTAAATAGATTTATAGCTGAAGCAATCAGGAACTCTCTAATGAAGTTTCATAAAAACAAGAAATTTATTGTAATAGATGAATCCCTGTGTGGAAAGGAAATCTTAGAGTAACATAATGTATAGCACTAACTTAATGCAGTGGACTCTCTTTAATTCAAACATGATCATCCGAACAGATGCTTATTTTCCTTGACATTCCTTTCCAAAATGATGTTAAAATTCCTATTTAATTCATATTTTCATGCAATTTGAAGGCTGGATTTCATTTATTCAAAAAGCAGTGGTTATACAGCAAACAGAATAATACAATATGTTCTGAGTTGAACTTTTAAAACACACTCTTTTGGCTTCACTTACTGCAGATTTACTCAAGACAAATTTGTGGACTCATATCTATATCCTCAGCTATTAAATGACTGTTGGATCATTCACTGAAGTTAGGTTGTAAGTGTCTGAGTTGACTCCGGTGGTCTTGCGATAAATTTGAATAGAGAGCTGTCTGTTTTTGTGATGTCAAAATTCATTAAGTTTTACTTGTATTTTTATGAAATTCTTTCCCTTATGTTCAATTCCTTTGGTTTTTTAATAACTTGATGCTTTTTTCTATCTCATGGTTTTTATCCCAAAAATGTGCTGCAACTGCTGATTTTTCTATTTGTTGTAATGGATACATCTTAATGTTCCTTCAACCTAATGCATATATATCTCTTTGTTTTTCCTATGCAGATTATTTTGCAATCCTGTCAATTAATCTGGTAAATTAATTTTTTTTTCTTTTTGGACATGGGATCTGTTTTGTTTAATTTCAATAAATTTTTCATGCTATATTGGTTTTGAGGTGCTGATGATATTGTATTGCCTGAAAATTTTTGAAATTTCTTATTGGCTACTATATGGTAAGTGTTTAAAAAAAAAAAAAAAAAAAAAAAAAAAAAAAAAAAAAAAATGATAAAACACTCAGAATTTCAATTTGTTTAGTTTTTTTCTGTTTTGGGAATTTTTAAATTTTTTATTAATCATCTCTTTAATGAATCCATTTGATTTAGTAGCTTCTATTATGTGTAGATATTCATTATTTTATTCTTTTTTGTTAAATGGTATATTTACTAGTCTGTATGTCATGCTATTGAATGCTGCATTTTTATGTGATCTAGGATTGAAATTATGGGCTTTGGTATAATTATCTGTATCTGTGTCTTTTCTGTAAATGCCAAATTCAAGTTGATTATTACATTTTATTATTTTCATATCTAAAATATGGAATATGTTTTCTGTTTCAGTTTCAGCAGTGATTTAACTGTAGGCTCTTGTAGTTTTAAAAGTTTTAAAACATCTTCTACATGCTTTTTGTTTATTACATTGTGAATGCATCATTTTCATATCTGTACCAAACTTTAAAAATGTGGGGGAAAGCCTTATGATGTGCATCTCAAAACAGCTGATGAATAGTTGGCTAGGAAAGGTAATAATGGACTGCCCATTACTAGCCCTGCTTTTTGTTTAAAAATTTTGTGGGCAGATACAAAGAGAGAGATTTAAGCACATCTTAGTGATTTCGGCACATTCTTTATGTCAAAATTGATATGTAAATGGTTTGGGCCAAAGAGGCATATCTTTTTTATTTTGTTTATTTGTTTTTAATATATGCATAAGATCCATTCTTGGAAACATTTTGAGAATAAGCAGAGTATTAATTTGCTTAATTATTTCTACATTTTATTGAAATTGTAAAACAGAAGAATTTCATTTGAATAACATTAACCCATTCTTACTTAAAGTGCTTCAGTTCTAGATGAATAGAATACAGAACCATCATGACCTCATATGACTGGCTACTAGACTTATTGAACAGTTCAGAACTAAATTAAGCTGCACAATGTAGGCAAATTCTTTGCTTACCTGGACAAACAAATTAGACAATGGTGAGTTACTCAGCTACTCTTCCGAAAATTAATTTTGTATAAAGAAATAAACAGAAGTCTCAAAATATAATTTCAATTAAAAAAAAAAAAGGCAAAGAAAATAATTTAACATTTATCTTACAATAAAAAAATGATAAAGCGCTCAGAAACAAACTTTTTGTTAGAACCTGGTAAAATCACCTTAATTTTCATTAATATTACATAGCCTCTTTTGCATAAATATAAAAATGATTTGTATCATGTTACACACTTCCATCACAAGAGTTTAAACAACTTCCTGAACTGTATCTTCTTACCATGCTTTCCATTCTTGAACCAAGATACTTACACTGTTCATTAGCTATGTTCAAATCAAGAGACTGTGGAGGAGTGTTTGTCCAGACCTGTGTATGGGAGTACGCACATCATCGTCATGCATCAAGATGAACTCTTGCTGTTCCGAGAATTTGGAGCAAAGAGGTAAGACACTGGTGTAGTCTGTGGTTGTAATTCTCTCTATAAATGGAATAAGTTTCCCAGGACTGCTGCTGTCACACAGGCTTAGAAATGTGCTGTAATCCTACTGGAATGCTTGACCTACACTTATTGGGTCTCAAATCTAATCCTGCATGGTCTATAAAGGAAAAATCTCTCTTGCTGGTCAGATCAAAACACTTAATCTATTCATACAATAGATCCCAGTATGCCTGTAAAAATTCTGTCTTATGATTGTCTATGGCAGAGATATTAGTTGCAGAATTAGTGTTTATGAGATCAACTTCCTTCAATTTCTGACTATGGTTTTGTGGGAACAATCATCCACATCAACAATACAGATGTGCATATGATTCCTAACAGGCAGTAGTTGTTGCCCAAGATCTTTCTGATCACTGGCATAATTTAGTCTATTCAACTCCCTCCTCCTGTGTTTGTCTAGCCACTTCTTTATAATAAATTATTGCAACCAAGTTCCCTGGCATTCTGGTAGGTATTTTGTACTTGAGAAGCACATCCTATAATTTCACTCCACTAAACTCCTCACAGATTCCAGAAAAAGGCATGCTACTTATCTTCAAATCAGTGTCTCAAAGAATGTTATGAACTGCTAACAGTAAATAATACAAATAATCTCAACTTAGGTATTAATTTTTTACACTAAACTCCATTCACTCTTGTGTAAGTGAATGGAGTTTAGTGTAAAAAATGAATACCTAAGTTGAGGTTATATTGCCACTCCATTGTCAACAGCTTCGTAAGTATAATATTTAAATATAAATAATGTTATAATGCATGCATTTCTAGCACAATATTATACCTTGAAATAAAAAATATATGATTAATGGACATAAAATTATAATTTTTCAACTATATATTTTGATATGTTTATGGAATGTCGGAATCCACACAGTGAAACTTTTGTTAATCTTATTTTGATTTAAAGTAAAACACTAAAATTCATGTCATTACATTAAAACTCTCTTTAAGTTTCACAAACACACTTATAAAAGTAATTTTGGTACATGTTTCGTGAGGTACATTCCTCACATTGTCAACCCAACCCTCCTCACATTGTCAACCCAACCAAGGTTGACAATGTGAGGAATGTACCTCACGAAACATGTACCAAAATTACTTTTATAAGTGTGTTTGTGAAACTTAAAGAGAGTTTTAATGTAATGACATGATTTTTAGTGTTTTACTTTAAATCAAAATAAGATATATATTTTGAGTTCCATATAAACACGTTGCTAACCAGCTAGATGAGATAAGCCTTGATTTGTAAAGACTCATGTATTCATAAAGCAATTGAGCTTGTATAGCATTTTTCTTTGTTTCTTTCATTAATCAATTAAAGTGTATCTGAATTACTATAGCTACAATTGGATTTTAACTTGTTTCATAAAATTCAGCAAATGTTTCAGCAAAACAACTAAAATCTAATCATGTAAATCTTTAAAGCAAGCAGCCAATTACAAATACTAAATGAATTAGATGATACATTTAATTTTCACGCTACAAAGTAAGCCTGAAAGGTACTACTCTTAAAACATATTTATTATTAGAAAAAGATTAGCAGTAGCATAGTACCTTTTTCTGCTCATTTGTTTTAAATATTTATGTAGCAGGATAGGCAAATGTCATTTTTATTAGCAATCAAAGGTTATTTCAAAATTTGAAATGTTTTGACAAAAGTATAGCCATTTTTAAATAAAGGGGATATACAAAAAATCAGCAAACAAAATTAAAAAGAAGAAAAGGTAAATAACATCAGTGGAACTTGAAAATAGATGGATCTATAAAACCCATCAATTTGAGAAACATTAGAAAGAATAATATGACAAATTATTATTACAAAATCACTCAAATTTCACTAATTTTGTTCCACTTACTTGGACATGCGTCAAAGGTTTTTGCCTTCCATCTTCAACCTGAAGTGAAATTTGAGTGATTTCATAATAATAATTTGTCATATTATACTATATTTCACTGTGAAAATCCCGGATACAAAAAAATAATTAGAAAGTTTATTTATTTGTTTGTTTAAACCACATTAAATCCTGTTTTAGTCATTTAAAATAATTATTAATTTGTACTTTATCAACATGATCTATTTTAAGAACTGTTGCCTCTTCTGATTTTTCCCTTAAAGTTTACAAAGGACATAATATATAATAAGTAATTGGTTCACTAGGCTAATGAACAATGCACTTGTAATCTCTACAGATTTTCCAGCAGTTACTGCAAGAGTAGCCTCTCATTGCCTGAATGTGAGCCAGTTACACAGCAAATTATAAAAGAACCATTTTAGAACATGCGAGTCATAAGTGTAAAAATATAAGTTTATTACAAAGTCTGAACTATTCTTTAATTAGAATTTTCATTTTCTGAATGTAAACAAATTAAATTTAATTGCAGATAAAAATGTTTCAGTTTCAAAATAAATAGATATTGCAATTGACTTTTTGCTTTCATGTTTATTGTTCTGATGTTTAGTTTCATTTGTCTAATAATCAAATCACGTCCTCTAATGCATTCAAATACTTGACAGAGATGTTCAAGAACATGACAGGGGGGATGCACATTTGATGTGTGGGTGCCAGTGACTACAGTAAACCACATATACAATTTAGCCAACTGACTTTTAAAAAAATGTAATACTTTACCAAAATACAAAAGCCAAAGCATAAAACACTCATCAGAATTAATAGAAAGAATCAGACATGTGAAACTAGAAAACAGGGATTTGCTAGTTTCTTATGATGTAGTTCTGTTTCCTAGCATCCCCAAAGAAAAATATCATAAAATATCATAAAGAAATGGCTAACTTCAATAAAACTACCTGAGGAAGTAATAGAACAATGTCTAAATGTAACCAATATTTGCATTAATAAAACCTAGTTCACATTCAGAGGTAATGTCTATACACAAAAGAATGGTCTAGCAATGGGAAATCCACTCTCACCATTCTTAGCAGATATGTGCATGAGTTTCTTAGAAACAATTAGTTTATACTTTTCCACATAAATACAAATGTTGGTACATTATGTAGGTTATGTCTTTGCATAGTAAATGAAAAGAAGATGCAACAAAACTACTCAACCTACAAGACAACACCATTAAACTCACAATGGAAATAGGAAACAATGTTCTTCCCTTCCTGGATATTAAACTTATAAAAATTGACAATATAATGGAATATGGCATATTTAGAAAAGATACCCAGACAGATAATTACATCAAAAACAACAGTCAAAACCCATAACAAGATATAGTTGAAATAACCAACAGCTTCTATTCAGATTAACAAACTTACCAATAAGGAAGACAGAATACAAAGCCATGTAACAAAAAAGCATAGATACAGCACAGGAAAATGGCTATAGATATAGTCAACAAGAAAATAGAAATTTCAATATTAATTTGATTTGGAATCAAACACTCATTAACAATCTCTTCCAAGTCGAAATATTTAGAACACACTTTATGGTTTCACTTACATGAGATTTACTCAGGACATGTTTCATGAAATAATTGTTCACATCCTCAGCTGTTAAACGATTGTTGGATCATTCATAGAAGTTGGGTAGGAGGTATCTGGGTTGACTGGTAGTCTTGTGATAAACTTGAATAAAAAGCTGTCTGCTTTCAAGATGTCAAAATTCATAAGGTTTTGCTCATGTTTTTTTTTTATATAAATCCTTTTCTATATTTAAATGTAAATTGGAACGTGCACAGTGAAGCTAATCATATTAATTGATATCATTGTATAATTCAGTTGAACTACACACTCTTAAAGCTTCACTTACTTTTCATAAATGTATGGAACCGGTTTCGAGAACATTTAGTTCCCATCTTCAGCCAGGCTAAAGTTCAACTGTTGGATCATTCGTTGAGCTGTGGGAATGTATATTCTGCTCTGGTGGCGGTGTGATAAACTTGTAGTTTACGTTTTCATCCCCGTCAATGTCGAAGTTCATTATGCTGTCTTTGTATTTGTAGATGTAGATTTTCTCCCAGGTTGCTAATTCCATAGGTCCTTGTATTGATTTTAATAATTTTGCTTTATTTATTGTGCCATGATTTTGTGTCCAAAAATGATATGCTACTGCTGATTTCTCTATTTGCTTGTACTTTATGTTTCTTTAACCGTGTGCCTATGTTTCTCTTTGTTTTTCCAATGTAGATTTTCTCACATTCTGCAGTTTATTTTGTAAATACCTGATTTTCCTTTTTTGTGGAATACTGTCATTAACATTATCTATCAGTAAGTTTTTTAACATTAAATCTATTAATCGGTGCCAACCTGATATTAAAATCTTTAAGAATATTCTGAAATTTTTTTGTGACCCATGGAATGTGAATTTTTTAAAAATTACTTTATCTTTTCTTGGTAAAAGTGTTGTGGTTTCTGTGATATGTTTTTGTCTCTTGGATTTCTGCACCTTTTTATGTACTAGTTCTTTTTTAAAACCATTTTTAAATGCTGTTTCTTCTATTTGTTTGTATTGATTAAAATATTTTCTATATATATATATTTTGTACTTACGAAGCTGTTGACAATGGAATGGCAATATAACTTCAACTTTTGTGTAAGTGAATGGAGTAAAGGTAAAAAAGTGAATACATAAGTTGAAGTTATTTTCTATAGGTTTAATTCTGTTGGTGTTGAACAGTTTTTAATAAAGCCCATGGTTTCAATCCAAGATCACATAAGGAAGCAGCATTCAACAGCATGACATACAGACTAATAAATATACCACTGAACAAAGAAGAATACAAGAATCAATATTTACACACATAATAGAAGCTGCTACATTAAATGGGTCTAGCAAACAGATGATTAACAGAAAAATTAAAAGATTCCAGAAACAAAAAATAATTAAACAAATCATAACTTTGAGTGATTTAGCCAGGGGAAAAAAAAGTTTGAAAAATGCACTTACCACCCGTCAGCCAATAAAATTTTAAAACATAAATCATGTTTTAAAATTTTAAAACATTTTCAAGCAGTACAATGTCATCTTAAGACCTCAAAACTAACACAGCGTAAAAATTTATTGAAATTAAACAAAATAGATTCCAGGCCCAAAGAGAAAAAATCTGATATTTACCAGATTAATTGTAACAATTGTGAAAAAATCTACTTAGGAACAAAGAGAAATATAGGCATTAGGTTGAAGGAACATTATAAAAACATTTGTTATAAACAAATAGATAAATCAGCTGTGGCAGCACATTTTTGGAATGAAAACTATGAAATAGAAAACGGCATTAAGTTATTAAAAACTGTTCGACATCCAGAAGAATTAAACACATGGGAAAGGATTTATATATATATATAAAAAAAAACTTAATGAATTTCCACGTCCCAGAAGCAGACAGCTCTTTATTCAAGTTTATCACAAGACCACAGAGTCAACTCAGATACCTACCTACCCAACTTCTACAAATGATCCAACAGTCGTTAAACAGCTGAGGATGTGGACTGTTCCATGAAACATGTTGAGAGTAAATCTCATGTAAGTGTAACTATAAAGAGTGCTCTAAATATGTTGAATCAGAAGAGATTAGAAAATAGAAAAATTCCAAAAAACAAAAACAAATCAGAAACATCACCACACTAAAAGGCTGCAAAGGAAATCATATGTACTAGAAATGTACATTTCATCTGTGAGCATGCCAAAAATTTCGGAGGATTTTTAAAGATGCAAACATTATTTTGGCTCAAGTAAACAAATGCAGTTTAAAAATCTCTAAAAACCAACACAAGAGATTGAATTATCTGAGGAAAACAATAAGGCATTTACAAATTAGTTGTAAAGATTGCGATATGAAATTATAGGAAAAACAAAAATAAAAATTACATTTAGGGAACACATGAGAAATGTAAAATGTAAAATGTACATGGAGAAATCACAAACAGCATCCCATTTCTGGCAAAATAATCACGAATTCCAAAATGAACCAAACTCTCAAAAGCTTAAACCCATAGAATTAGCAATATGGGAAAATATATTTATAAACAAAAACAAAGAAAATTTACAATTAATTATAATTGATTAACATCTTAACACAGCACTGGGTAGCTGACAGTAAAACCAATTGTTCTCAAAATTTAAAAATTCAGTAATGTTTCATGAGACCTTTGCTCACGTTGTCAAATGTTGAACAACTCTACATTTTAGATTTTATATTCGTTTTCGCTGTGTTGATTCCTAAATACATTAGAACTGAAAATTAGTGAAACTAGGGTGAATTGCATAAGAATCGTCTGGTTTGTTGCACCCTGTGAAGAGAACAAATGCATTATCAACTCACTAAATTACAACTAACAAACATGTACAAGATACTCTCTTTATAACTACTTAGCAGCTTGTCGCTTAAAACAGTTGCTTTCTAAAGGTGCTCACTTTCCTTTCTAGTCATAACGAGGAAAAAATCAGTTATTCTTAATTGGAATACAGATTATCTAATCACTAGGTGTCTTGCAAGTTATTTTGGGTACTGTTATTTCTTTTGATTTTTATCTGAACTATTGTACAAGCTTTTATACTTACTTGTGGATTACTGCATAGCTCCTTTTTCTTCTTTCCCCTTTTTACTACAGGCGCTTTAAGAGGTTTCACCAAGATATGACACACTCCACATAACAAAGCAGCAGTACTTATCATCTAAACAAAACATTCAAAATAAACAATGTATCAGTATAGAAATTTTGAATTGGTTTATTTATAGATGCTCTTTAACATCTCAGGTCATCAGCATTCCATTCAAATCAAGGAGTGAAATGGCCGACATATTTTGCTCAGAGGCCTCTTTTTCCAGACTTGAGATTCTTTATCCTGATGTAAATGTACGACATGGGTACATTTACAGCATGGCTTTACTTCCCTTCTGAAAGAAGCCATATGTAAGATTTTTATAACCGAAAATATCCATTGGTCCTGGCAGGATCGAACCCACTTATCAGCAACAATAAATAAACAAACAATGTATGTGAGTGAATTCCTCATAAATAAGTTATATTAATGTATCAGCTATTTGGGAATACCAATGCCTAATAGTAATTTATTTTGCCTTCATTGCAAAAAAATTCCATAATATTGTTTATAAACATTTACTAGAAGTTTCATAGTGTAGCATCTTGTCCTATAGCATACTTTTGTTGTAAACTGGATATATTTTAAAAGAGAGCTGTGTTTTGCCAATTCTAAACTACAGCTTCTAAATAAATTAATGAACCATTCAATACCATTTTAAAATGCCCAGATTGAACCAGTAAGCAAATAATGGATACAATAGAGCTATGCTTATTAGAAACAAGGGGAGGCAGAGTCATTTTGGATAAGAAAGTTTTCATATAAACCATGAATTTCAAAAGTCCCAGTCATATTTAAAAAACATTTGTAGTTAAATATACTGTCTATTATCATTATTAGTACTCTTAAGCTTTTGAAATGATTTAGGCACCTTAGAACACTGCTCTTCAAGTATGAATTTGATTTGACCCAGCATAAAACAGATGATATCACAACATAATTGCTCCAATGTTTCCGAGGATTTCACCATTTTTTATTCTTCTTTCTGTCTCAAGTTTCTCTTCAATTTTTATCACCACATGTTTCTATTTGCTTGCCATTTCTCTCACACTAATATAAATGGTACAAAGATTCACACTTCAGAGTATGGTTTCAAACTGCAGGTAAAAAGCAATTCTCACTAGAATTCAACAGGAGAGGTGCCTTTATTCTTTTGTGTGATATAGAGAACATTCAAAAGTCAGATGAGTTATCTTATAAGGGAACCCTTGTTTCATTTCACTGCAGAAGTGTTTTCTGTCATTGGTTCAAAATACCCATTAGCACATATTTTACTAAGGACAAAGGAGGGGTGTCTAACATTGAACAAAAATGATAATCTGTCTTGCAATCGAATCTTGTATGGAATAGAGAGAGAGGGGAGATATTTTTTGGTTAATGTGGGTTTGGTTGAAACTGGATAAACAATGGTTCTACTTTACTTAAGATACTCAATTCAACATTTTCTGTCTTATTTCATTGTTCTGTTCAATACTGGAAGCTCTCTCAAATAGGTAAAACCAATATTTCCACCCCAATAGCTCCCCAAACTAATTTTTATCACACTGATCAGTGGGGTCAACGTATGATGAACACACACATTCTGTGAATATTCACCATCATTAATGAAAATAATGACAAGAAAAGGCCATCTCTCCATGCTTTTCTTTTAGCTACAGAGCAGTTGAGTGCTCTCCCACTCCAATATTTTTCTTGGTTAATGTGCGAACAACAGCAATGTCAATAGCATATTTTGCCACTAAAACTGGTTTTATGCTATATATCTTCTTTACTGATCATTTGAAGATTTTTAATTTTGAGAATGATGCTCTTTTCACTTTGGTTGGCAGGAGTTAATGGATAAAGACAATTTTAATTATTACTGATCTGTAGTAGGCAAATGACAACTATCAATGTTATCATCAGGGAGGAATTCTACTAGAGTCAGGAGATGATGATAAAATACCATTCTCTTGAAAAAAATTTGTGCATTTTCTTATGTAAAAGAAATGAATATAAAATTCTAAAATACCTCCAATCTTTTTCTTCCATCATTAATAATCTTGCTATTCTACGTAGCTACAATATCTACTTGTAATATTTAGGTGGACCTGATCCCATATCTTCTGGATATTCCAATCAGAAACTGCTTTCCACAACAAAAACATCTCTGCAAGAAACCCTATTGTGCGTTTTGAAAATAATACTCAAATCCTTTATTTGTAATTCTATTCTAAAACTCTATTTATATCAGCATAGGTACAATTACCCCAAGCTTCTATTTCATACTGTATGTATGGCAAAAAAACCATAATAAACCAATTTCAACAAAACTTTGTCAGTTGTTTTTGACTTCTGCCTCAATACAAATAGACATGTATTCATATCCTTACATATATTGTCAACATGACAGTTGCAAGAATATATGTTTTTCAATATGTATTCCAAGACACTTATAATTAACCTTTTCTTTGATAATAACCCTTTTGATTCTGTAAGAAATGCCATGTTATTATTCTGTCTTTTTATTTCAAACTTAATTGAACTTTCAATATTAATTCAATTTGGAATCGAATAAATGAAACATACATTACTAATCTCTTCCGAGTCAAAATATTTAGAACATTTTAAGGTTTGGCACAGATATGTAGACAATGTATTCACCATTATAAACTAAAAAACATGTGGAAGATGTGCTAAAACTTTTAAACCTGCAAGAGCCTGCAATTAAGTTCACTGTCGAAACGGAAATGGATAATATGTTGCCATTTTTAGATCTGAAGATAATAAAATGTAATAATAAACTTGAAAATGGGTTCTACATAAAGGATATGCCCACAAACAATTATATCAAAGCACATGGTTTCAATCCAAGATCACATAAGGAAGCACCATTCACAGCATGACATACAGACTAATAAATATACCACTGAACAAAGAAGAGCACAAGAATGAATATTTACATACAGAATAGAAGTTGCTACGTTAAATGGGTCAAGCAAACAGATGATTAACAGAAAAATTAAAAGATTCCAGAAACAAAAAATAATTAAACAAATCATAACTTTGAGAGATTTAGCCAGGGGAAAAAAAAAGTTTGAAAAATGCACTTACCATCCGTCAGCCAATAAGAAATTTAAAAAAATTTTCAAGCAGTACAATGTCATCTTAGGACCTCAAAACTGATACAGCATAAAAATTTATTGAAATTAAACAAAACAGATTCCAGGCCTAAAGAGAAAAAATCTGGTATTTACCAGATTAATTGTGAGGATTGTGAAAAAAATCTACTTAGGAAAAACAAAGAGAAATATAGGCATTAGGTTGAAGGAACATTGAAGAAACATTCGTTACAGACAAATAGATAAATCAGCTGTGGCAGCACATTTATGGATTTAATATCATGAAATAGAAAAAGGCATCAAGTTATTAAAAGCTGTTCGACAACCAGAAGAATTAAACACATGGGAAAGGATTTATATAAAAAAAAAACATGAGCAAAACTTAAGTTTAGGTTATATTGCCACTCCATTGTCAACAGCTTTGTAAGTACAATATTTATATACAAAACTTAATGAATTTCCACATCCCAAAAGCAGACGGCTCTTTATTCCAGCTTATCACAAGACCACCACAGTCAGCCCAGATACCCATCTACCCAACTTCTAAGAATGATCCAACAGTCATTTAACAGCTGCGGATGTGGACAAGTATTCCATGAAACATGTCCTGAGTAAATCTCATGTAAGTGAAACCATAAAAAGTATTCTAAATATTTAGACTCAGAAGATATTATTAATTGAACTTGCTTTCCCTGGGTTACTGATAAGTTTTATTGATCTGAAGTAATCATGAATTGTATTGAACTCAAAATAGATACAGACATCTTCCAGGTCATAATGCTCTTAAGCTCCAGCTTAAGAGAAAGAAGGCAGTATTCCTCACTAGAGATGCTAATTGGAACTTGTACAGTGAAGCCAATCATATAATTGAAATCATAGTACTATTAAATCAAACTAAACACCTGCCTATAAATGTAAAACAGTTTCAGGAAATCTTCGTTCGCATAGTCAGCTAGAAAGTCAACTGCTGGATACTTTCTTATGCTGTGGGAATGTGTATTTGCTTTGGAGGAGGCGTGATGAACTTAAAGTTTATGTTTTCATCCCCAGAAGTGTTGAAGTTCATTAAACTATCTTTGTATTGGTATATGTAGTTTTTTCCCCAAATTGCTAATTCTGTAGGTCCTTGTACTGCTTTCAATAATTTTGCTTTATGTTGTGGTTTTCTGCCCAGAAATGAAATGCTACTGCTGATTTCTCAATTTGCTTGAATTTTATGTTCCTGAAATGTTCTTTTAACTGTGTTCCTATGTTTCTCTTTGTTTTTCCAATGTAGATATTTTCACATTCTGCACAATTTATTTTGTAAATGCCTGCCTTTTTCTCCTGTGGAATAATGTCATTAACAATGTCTATAAGGAGATTTTTGACGTTAAATCTGTTTATCTGGACTAACCTGATATTAAAATTTTAAGAATATTCTGAAACTTTTTGTAGCCCATGGATGATATGTGAATTTTTTAAAAATTAGCTTACCTTTTCTTGCTGAAAGTGTTGTGGTTTCTTTAATAAGTTTTTGCCTCTTGAATTTTTTTCCTTTTTTGTACTAGTTATTTCTTAAAACCATTTTTAGCTGGTGTACTTTCTTTTTGTTTGTATTATTTGAGTATTCCTCTTTGCTAATTTGTAGGTTAACTAGCCAGTGTGTTTAATTGTTAATAACTACATGTATATGGGTCGTAGGGTTAAAACTGTCAGCTTTGATGTGATTGTCGGCATGTGTATTCTTTCTATGTATTCCAAATTCTAGGTTACCTTGATACTTCATAATTTTGATGTCTAAGAATGGTAACATGTTATCTTTTTCAGTTTTGTATGTGTTTCAATGATTGGTTAAGAACAAGTGGAATTAATGATGCACACGTAAAAGAATATATTAAGCTCTCATTGAAATTTGCATAAACCAATCCTGCTTTTTTTTCAAGGGCAAATTTTATAAACAACAATCATGACTTACTATAGGCAACCCCTTTATCTCTACTTTTGGCTAACCTCTTCATGAGCAGATTTGAAACACAAATCAACTCAGCACTCCCATACATATTTAAAATATGGTATGTTGATGAGATATATTTGCCATAGTTAACAAAAAATTTACTGATGATGCTATAACACAAATCAGCTCAGCTTCCGACACATATTTAAAATAAGGTACAGATGTGTTGACGATATATTTGCCATAGTTAACAAAAAATTCATTGATGATGCTATAAAACTTCTGAATATAAAGGATAGAAATTTATCGTTCACACATGAAACTGAAACAGATAACATGTTACCATTCTTGGACATCAAAATTGAAGTAAGTGGAGCAATAAGAGCATTTAGTTTGTTCAATCATACTATGATTTCAATTACGGTATTTCTCAACTTTATCAGTTGTTTGATGCTGACCTGATCCTTGGACTACAAGCTGTGGGACATTTTAGAGACATGATCTTCTAGATACAGCAGTGCTTACAGTGTAAGAAATATGCTGACAGCATTAATTAGTTTGAGTTTAAATGTCATATAACACACTATCAATAATTTGTTATGAAGATTAAAGACATGTGTAAAAAGTTAAAAGGTTTTTAAGAAACCTTCAAGTACAAAATGTTGTTAATAATTTGCTCTCTTAAACAGTAAAACATTTTAATTTCAGATTTCCACTAGACTTTATTAATTATTCTTCATAGTTTTTACCCAATTTAAGATATGACTAGGTAAGTGTTTTGAGCATGTAGATAGGCTAGGCTTAGCCATGATATTTGGTACGGTAGAAGTATTAAATGCATTTTAGACTTACATTACCTCCCATTACAATGGATTTCTCTATTGTAGGAGGAGAATATATTACCCTATTGAATAAGGTCAATTTATCTGGTCACAGAAAATAACTGACAAACAAAATAAGGTCTTCAGGATATTTACCATATTCTTTTGTGAATAGATTTTCTGTTTTTCTGATAAATTAATATTTAACACAGTTACACCAATTTTCATATTATGCAATCTATACACTTAAATACAGCATATTTTGAATAAGAATATTATGCCAGAATTCATCAGCATGTTCATATATATTTTATTTTTATAACTTACCTCCAAGGTATTAACTATATATTCAATTAAGGCCCTTCTTCCTGCTAGATGATCCACACCTTCTGAATCCTGTACTTTTATCTTCCCACTTATCCTATGAACAGCTGTTGTAACAAGTTCTGCCACTGCACTTGTAGACTTGCTCAAAGAGTTTCCTCCAATGCAACCCTCATCATCTTGCATCAACAGCTTTATTAGCCCAAGCAATTCCAATAATGCACAGCATATTGGAGATGCTAAATAACCTTGAAGACGTGATGGTATGGGTGCTCCGATAATATTCTATAAAACACATAAATTCATTATAACAGTGAAAAAGACATTTTGATTCCATTACAATTTGATAAACTTTGTTTCATTAAAAAAATAGGGGAAGGGGAATCGGAAAAGTATGACACAGCTGGTTAATGCAGACACATGAGGGGATGTGTGATGGGGTTATGAGGTGGAAACACAATTATATAGCACTTCTCATATTCTCATTAGCAAATCTAACTTTAGATTATGTATTGTATGGTTAGAAAGTTGACTCCAAAACTGAGCCCTTGCTAAACCAATATTATATTTGGGCGTTACTCCCTTAATTTTATTTTAAACTGTGTAAGCTACTGTGCATGTACATGGTTTTAAAAATAAAAATATCAAATGAAACAATACAATATAATAAAAAATATGTGGATTATTACATTTTTTCTAGAGACACCAGCAGATAGTGGATAGAAATAAATAACAAAAAGCTGTTGAAAAAGTAACTCATAATGCTACACCAAATAATGCAAATTAACCACATCAAAAAACAGAATAACATAAAGGAAAAATATAAATTGGTAAAGTAACCAAAAAGAGAAAATTAAAACCCCAAAACATTTTTCAAATAATATTAATGTTACTGATTGTTGCATATATATATATATATATATATATATATATATATATATATAAATATAAAATTCATAATAAAAAATTCATAACTAATACTGAATTTCAAGAATGAATGTTCTGCTGTTTTTTTTTTTCTCTTTTAACAACTGAATCCTACTGATATGAACATTGTCGCATTATATAATTTTTGCACCACTTGACACTTCTATTGCATGCAACCTTTCTCTAAGCTTGTGCTGTTAGATCATTATTAAGTGACAGTTCATCAACACAAAGAGAGGAAATGAGGAGAACACTTTGCACATTGGCATACAGTATGATAACTACTTGAAGAGATGCACAACACATATGAGTGATCCATCACACCTCTCTCAATACCTAAGTGCCCTGATCCGAACTACTGCACATCCTAAATGTTAGAATTGGGGGATTGTCACAACAAAATTAAAGGATAGTACATTTAAGAAACAAGATACTAAATCTCCTAAATCTCAGCATTGAAGATGCAGTAAAGACTGGTACAAGTCGATTACAGTTAGCACTTACCTTGAAGATTTTCTGAGTTTATCACAATAGGTGTTTTTCAGGCTGTGAAACAATTTGATGAGCAAGTTATATGCCTTAGGAGACTTGGATCTGGTCACCTGGAGGGTATTACAGCCAAGCAAAATATGTTCATAATCTTGAGATCGCCTGTGGTGCCTCAGTAAAAATGAGCATTAAACACCATTTAAAAAAAAAAACTTGCAGATAATATGGAACTGACATCTAACATAGTTGAGCTATAAAAATTACTTACTGATGTAGTGACAACAAGGCTAAGAGACGTAATAATCAATCAAATCAAACCTCAAAAGCATCTACCAGCAGAACAAAAGGATTATAGCCTTCACAAAACCCTTATCTGGTGGCATGCCTTATCTGTTAAGTAAATAATTGCAGCTATAACTTCAGCTTTGCTGTGTTCAGTTTTCAAATATAGTTGCATAAAGAATGATATGTGTAAAAGATTTAACATGTTCAAAATGGATATCAAGCTGTTATTAAGTTCTTCACAAAAAAAGGATTTAATGAAATTAAACATTGATTGTACAGTGTATATGAGGAAGCATTCCCCTCATATTCTACCGTAAAAGAATGGGCAAAACTTTTTCGAATGGTTCGAGAAAGCATTGAAGACAAAGAGCGTGCAGATCAGTCCCTGGAGGTGCTCACTCCTGAAAACATCGCCCCTGTGGAATGAGAAATTATGGAAGAACCGGCTTCTCAAAGTTACAGAAATAGCAGCAAAGTTGGGCTTTTCTAAAACAACAGTCCTTCGAATTATTCATCAACATTTAAATATGAATAAGGTTAGTGCAAGATGGGTACCTAGATTTCTTTCCTCAGTCCAAAAGCAGCAGCAAGTCATCTGTTGTCAGGCATTTTTGGCATTCTGCCTTGGCAATGAGAAAGAAGTTTGGCAAACCATTGTTACAGGAAATGAAACTATGGTTCTCTACTATGATCCCTTGTCAAAAAGAGAATCAATGGAGTGGCAGGTGCAAACCAATGCAGAAGCATTGCCTCTAAAGGACAAGGTCACTCAGCCAACCAACAAGATAATGACCACAATCTTTTGGAGTACTCTTTATGGACTTAAAGGAGAGGAATACCACAATATATGGGCAGTACTATGCTGGCCTCCACAGACTACATGCTTCCATCAAAGAGAAAAGGTGAGGAAAGCTGAGTGGTGGTGTGCGCCTTCTTCAGGACAATGCGCCTGTGCACACAGCTCTTGGTGTAAAGGAAACTGTGAAGAAATGTGGCTTCAAGGAGATTGACCACTCACCCTAAAGCCCAGATCTAGCTGCCAGAGACTATTTCCTCTTCTCAAAACTCAAGAAGTACCTTCGAGGAAGGAAATTTAAGTGTGATAAAGAAGTGATGGATGCTGTTTATGCCCATTTTGCATTCAAGACTTCTGACTATTTGGGGGCGGGGGTTGAAATGTTAATTTAAAGATGTGAGAAGTGTATTGCAATAAGTGTAACTATGTTGAAAAGTGAAATATAGTTTTTGTCTTTATCATACCTAGAAAATGGTTTGGCTGGAAATTTATGGACCTATCCTCATATATATATTTAATAGTGTTTAATATTTGTTTTTATTGTTGAGATATCACTGGGGGTGGACACTGGTGTTATGACAAATTGGGAGAGGAATTTTTTTAATGCTCCAGGACTAAGTTTAGGGCACCTGCCTTTATGAGAACTGAGGAAAATCTAGAAAAACCTGTCAGGGAGGTAGGTCCTGGTGGGAATCAAACCCCAGATCTCGTGCTCATGAGTCTGCACTTTAACAACCTCGGCCACCCATGGCGATAAGAGGAATATGACAGAGATTTTGTTCAGTAATAAGTACAGATATAACCTCTGGTCACCAGAAAGCAGAAAAAATGTGCAGGAGACCTAGGGAATGCTTCACACTTCAAGGGAATTTGGTGGTGGTTCCATGATAGTATGGAAGTGCATAATTCAAAAGGCCTGTATTAAGCTTATTTTTGTTGAATATGACTCAATTACTTGCATAGGGATATTGCAGAGACCCTTGAATACTGTATTCCTTTTGCATCAATGGTAGAAGAAAAGTGTATGCTGATACATTACAATCTGTCGGTCCTGGTGGTGTAGTGGTAATCATGCTTGCCTCCTAGACCCAAATCGTGGGCTCAATCTTGGCCAGGATTTATGGATTTTTTTGGCGTAAAAGTCTTAAGTATGGCTTCCTTTGGAAGGGAAGTAAAGCCATGGGTCCAGTAGATTTACTGCAGGAAAAAGAACCTCAAGCCTGAAAAAAGAGGCCTCTGAGCAAAATTTGTCATCATTTCATGCCCTAAATTGAATGGGACACTGATGGCCCGAGATATTAATGAGCATCCATAAATAAACAAAAAAAAAAAACAAACACTATAATTCTGTGCACATACTGCCCTATACATGATGGACTATCTGAAAGAAGTGAGTACTATATAATGGGGTGCCTTTGAGAATGAGGGAGGTGGCAACCTCAACTCTTACTAATGATTATATTCAATATTGAAGTTAGTGATATCAAAGGAGTAAGTTTTTTCTTAAATTTAAACACTGTTTATATTGGAAAATATGCCATCTTTCTTAACTTTTTTTTAGGAATCCTGTTTTTAATATGTACTATATTATAAGTAGGTCAAATTAGAGAATAATGTAAAAGTGAATATTATGAAGATTATTTGAAGGCATTCATAAATCAAAATAAATTTTATTACATTCAAAATAATGTTCTTGAAAAAATCAGAATCTCGTGTATTTTTTGCAGGCATTATATTCTCTCTGCTTCTCAAGTCTTTCGTATTTCTCAGGCCTTGAGCAAGATAATGTAAACTCCCCAGAACAGTCAGTCAGAAATATATGGACTCTTTCTTTGTTGTCCCAACCTCATGCTCTCAACCCCTTAATATACATTACTGCAAAAATATTTAGTTTCTCCCACCAAGATGAAGCCATTAAATAAGTTTTGAGACTTGATAATTAGTTAATAAGTGTTTCATAAACTGAGATAACTTAAAAGCTCCCTCCTTGTGTGTCAAAGAACAGCAATTGCAGCAGATTTGATTCAGACAGCTCTCTGAGCAGTAGGCTGTTGAAATTGTCAGGGTGTATGGAATGAAGCTTGAGAGGAATTTTCCTGCAATGAATTTTGTATGTCTTTAAATATGGATAAACCATCACTTGAGCATTTGACATATGCAAGTGCATATTTTTATCTCAACATTGATAGTTGTGCAAAATTTGTTTTTGGAATGAAGCTTGAGAGGAATTTTCCTGCAATGAATTTTGTATGTCTTTAAATATGGATAAACCATCACTTGAGCATATGACATATGTAAGTGCATATTTTTATCTCAACATTGATAGTTGTGCAAAATTTGTTTTATACATGTTTCAAACTTCAAAATCATGAACACAAAGAGTTAATTTAGCATATGTTTTCATACTTTGGGTGTTTGTGCATATAATAGACTTTTCAAAATTCTATTGCATAAATCATCAAATTTATATATTTGCTAATTTTTTTTTAAAAAAAGCAAGATAGTACCATAATTTACAAAAAACATAATGAAATACTAATGTATTCATTTTGCTTTCCTTATATTTAAATTTTAATATATTTGGCTCAAGTGCCACTGGTGCTTCTAATAAAATTATCTCAAGAAACAAACACATGCTCAGCTCACAAGTGACAAGCTCTTTCCAACCAATAATAACACAAAATCTGCATCCATTTGTTTGATTTTCTTTGGTCTGTTAAATAAGGTATCTCTATATCTGAACTCAAACCTTACTTTTGATTCAACTGCATTTAGAACCGGATATTTTGAAAAGTGCTCTTTCTTCCAAAATTTGAATTTCACTTTCACACATAGTGGGAAAAATTAAGCTCCATATTAAAATGAATTCTAGGAAACTTTCTGACTTCATAAGTGTCTAGAAACTAAATGAATGCCATTGTATGTATCAGTATAGTTGCAGAATCTGTAAGAGCATACATTTCCCAAACACAGGCTACAGTTTAAGCTGTTAAGATAAAATTAGACACCTTGCCATGAAAAACCTGTGGGTACAGTACTGCACTTAAACTGAACAAATTTTATACCAAAAATATGGATATTTTGCTCTTGGATCTAACAAACTCATAAATCTTTGCATTAGTATTTTGCATAATAAAATCATGTGATGTACAGAAATTATTTTCAGTCTTGAAAAATATCCTTACAAATAACATAGTATGATTATAGAAAATCTTGAGAAATTGTTAGTCTTATTTCATAAACAGAAAAAATGTTAATAAATAAATGACATTGTTTCTTGTTTATGTAAAAAAAAAATTGCAAATGGAAAATAAATTCAGAATAATGTATTATTTATTAATTAGTTGATTAAATGGTTCATAAAATGTTTGCATTTTTTGCATATAAATTCTAGCCCTAATGATGTCTAAAACACACATTTCTCTGGTGAAAACTAAGATAAAAAAAATTCAAATATAACTTATGAGGACACTGGGATTAGTTCACCAAGCATTTCCACCATCCTGGATCAACATTTAAGAGGGGAAAAAAATTATTTTTGATTAATGCTACACAATCTCAATGAAGCACAGAGCAGTTCAGGATGGAGTGGTGCAGAAAAATGTTAGAAAGATTTAGTAATGGTGATTCTCAATGAATGCCGCATGGCAGCAGCTGGGGTGCTATGTGCTGATCACATGTACTCCTCCAATATACTGCACTCTGTCCATAATGTTGCAAGAGAAGAAAGAGGATGCAGCAGTAATGCAATAGCCTTGGTCCTTCAGGGATGTTGGGCTCGGGATTAGTTTTTTAGTTAGTTTAGATTTTCAATGAGTTGTAGATATTATAATAGAATATGAGACCTGGATTAACCAAGCACCAATCATCATTTTGAGTCTTCCCAGAAAAGCATCTCCCAACCATGATGAGATCAACAAGCACATAGAAGATAACTTAGCCTTCTCCTACATCTGTCTACCTAAGTTGTTCTCAAAAATCCAGATAATGGCCAAAGACCAGCTTAAAAATCTCTCATACTTTTAAAAAGTTTGCATTCACATGCATTAATTCTTTTTGTGAAATTGTTGCAATTTCTCTTCCTCTGTTATCTTTCAGTTTTTTCAATGTGTGCAGATTATTCCAATGCCTTTAATTTGTCATGTTTCTCTATAAATAAAAATCACATTTGGTAAGATCTGGGATCAAGCTGTAATCTCTTAATAATGACCCTATCCTTAAAAATTTCCTCAATTAAAGCTAAAAATAAATACTATATGTGCTGTAGCAGAATCTTGCTGAGTAAAGGAATGCTTACATTCAATATCTCTTAATTCTTCAAAGAATTGTGTGATTACGTTATCTTTGTATCTGTGTATAGTCATAGTGTTTTCACTAAATATAAGCCTAATAATTTTGTAAGTATTCACTCCACAACACACACAATTTTTTGTAATGCAGTGGCATTTCATGCATAAGATAAGGTTTTTCTGCACTATGGTATCTGTTCTGTGTTGCTACATGGTCATTTATATGGAACCATGCTTTATCCATGGGAGAAAAAAAAATATAGTCTTCAGACATTAACATTATCCAAAACCCAGTTGAGAAATTTACTCTACTTACATTATCACACAGCTGCAATTTCTGAACAACGGTTATCTTATATGGTTTTAATTTTAAAATGTTGGTGGCATTCCAAGCCGAGGTTTGCAAAATTCTTGTTTCTTGTACAAGCCTTCCCAGAGATTTCTTTGAACTTCATTCTAATGTTTCTCCAATATGTCAAGTTTCTCTTCAATGCAGTTTACTTTACATTTTTTATTAAGAACAGATTCCATTTCAGCAAATTATTCACAAGATTATGAACATACATCTGTGAGATGCAGGAACATGGGAATTTTCTTATAAATTGTTGTCCCATTTTTTTGGTATGAGTTTGATTTCACCTATTAATCATATATGAAAATTCTGTGTTCTAAAGTGTACTGACGGCACTGACACACAGTGAAAAGTATTTAAATTCACAACTTATCACTCTAAGAAGTATAAGTGCACAAAGACATGCTGCCCGCTTCAGGCAGAGACTGTGGTTGCCTTAATTAACTGCTCTACAGCTATGTCTTATATACAAAATGCATAAATTAAATGTTAACTTTACCATTGTTTAAAATATTTCTAACATTATTAGGTTTAATGAAACATTCATAATTTCTCAAAAGTCTGAAAATGTGTTACCAAAACTGCAAAATGGTACTGTGCATGAAAATCCAGGCCAAGACCTGACAAAGAATGCCATGCAGTGTGTACCTAGCAAAATGCTCACTATTTCCTCAGTGAAATTTACTAAATTTTCTCTTACATTTAATTTCATGTTTATAAAATGTAAGAATAAAGCTAGGCTAACTTAATTAAGATCATTTTATGACTGAATCGAACTACACACTGATATTGGCTCCACTTATTTGTTTAAAGTTAGTACATGTTTCACAGATAGTATTCACTATTTTGGATTGTTCTGTTTTATTTTGTATTGTGTTAAAACAGAACAACCCAACAATATAGAAAATATATGCTTTACCAAAAATGCAGAAGATTGGTAATGGTATGCAACCCTCATCAACAATATCAATACACTTTTGTACTATTTAGCAAAATGGCTAACTAACAGATTCAAAACACTACCAAAAATTCAAAGCCAAAGCATAAAGAATTCATTTTAGCTAACAGAAAAAATTAAGGATATAAAATTATAACCTTATGACACAATATCTTTCGATGTAGAATTGCTGTTTCCAAGATATCTGAAGATAAACTTCTAACTTATCTACATGATTGGCTAAGAATAAGTGGAATCAATGATGCACACATAAAGGAACACATAAAACCACCAAAATTTGCATAAAACAATCCTATTTTTCATTCAAGTGCAAAGTGTATAAACAAGAATCAGGACTTACTATGGGCAGCCCCTTATCTGCATTTCTAGCTAACCTCTGCATGAGCAGATTTGAAACACACATCAACTCGCCATTTTCATACATATTTAAAAATTATACATATACACTGATATATTTTCCATACTTACAAAAAGTGCATTGACAATGCCATAAAACTTCTGAATGTACAAGACAAAGAGCAACAGATAACATAAACTTACGTATTCATTTTTTACACTAAACTCCACTTACTTACTTAGTGTAAAAATGAATACCTAAGTTTATGTTATGTTTATCTTACGTAAAAGTAAGTGGAGTTTAGTGTAAAAAATTAATACCTAAGTTTATGTTATATTACCACTCCATTGTCAACAGCTTCATAAGTACAATATTTATATAACAGATAACTTGTTGTGTTAGATGACAGATTAGATATAATTTGCATTTAACAAGCTTCACTGTGTGAGTTCCAACAGAATTTTTTAAAAATGTCTTATTTTTTGAAGGTTCCTAAATGAGATAACATGTTACCATTCCCGACATTAAAATAAAAAAACATCAATTTGGAATTTGGAATCTACAGAAAGAACATGCATGCAGACAATCACAACAAAGCTGACGAATTTAACCCCAAAACACATAAATATGCAGTGATCAACAGCTTAATACATAAGCTAGTTAATTTACACAATAATAAGGAACTCTAAAGAATACAAGAAATAGAAAGAACAGTGATTAAAAACATATTTAGCAAAGAACTGTGAGGGCTATTTTTTTTTCAACCGATGATTGTACTGCTACATAACCAGACAAGCATAAGATGGTGGATCTGCGCACTATGCTACTACCCCACCATAATGTCTGCTAAGACTAAATTCTAATATATCACTTTGAGCTGATCTACAGGCACTTCAACATGGCTGGCATGATTTGATTCTCCGGCCAAATGCAAGTTGGAAGCGTCATTAATTTTCTACAGGCAGAAGGGAATAATGCAGCAGAAATTTATCACAAAATAAGCAGTGTTTATGATGCAAACTGTATGCGTGAGGGTGTTGTGCGTGAATGGTGCAGGAAATTTAAATAAGGCCAACTGATGTTCATGATGAAGGTGGACAAGGATGTCACTAGCGATGATCTTGTTCAGCAAGTTGATCAAATGGTTCCAGAGAGACAGAGGTTTATCATCAATGAGTTGCCTGTGGAATTTCCAGACATTTCAAGGTCAGCTCTGTACACAATTATTACAGAACACCTAGGCTATCAAAAACTTTGTGCATGCTGGGTTCCAAAAAAGACCTCTCTCCATATACTGGCAGCAACCTTCTATGAAGAGGGTATTGGAAAGCCAGTCTATCAACATGACGAATGTCTTAATTTTATGGTGACTATGTGGAAAAGTAACTGTGACTGTACTTGACTCCTGGTAATAAAACTATTTTGTGATACACATTTGTCTTTTTATTATGCCCCATTGGAGGTTGAAAAAAAATAGCCCTCATAGGTAACAAAATGTACAGAAATTCAAAGGGTAGAAACTTATTAAAGAAACCATAACACTTTCAACAGAAAAATATAAGAAAATTTATAAGAAATTTACATATCATCCATGGGCTACACAAACATTTCAAAATATTCTAAAAAATTTTAATACCAGATTGGCACCTGTAAACAGATTTAATTTTAAAAATCCCCTGAATGACAATATATTAATGACAGTATTCCACTGGCGAAAAAAGGTATTTACCAAATAAGTTGTGCAGAATGCAAAAAACTATATATTGGAAAAGCAAAGAGAAACATAGACACACAGTTAAAAGAACACTTCAGGAACATAAAATGCAAATAAATGGAGAAATCAGCAAAAGCATCTCATTTCTGGACAGAAAACTACGACATATTGATTAAAGCAAAATTATTAAAATCAGTACAAGGACCTACAGAATTAGCAACTTGGGAAAATTATCTACATATACAAATACAAAGATAGTTCCAGGGATGAAAACATAAACTTTAAGTTCATCACATTTCCACCAGAGAAGAAATAACATTCCCAAAGCATAACGATTTATCCAACTGTCAATGGTTAGCTGATGATGCAGACAAGTATCTACGAAATATGTACTAAATTTAAAAAGTAAGTGGAACCAATATGATTGTGTACTTAGACTCAATCATATAATTATCTTAATTATATGATTAGCTTAACTGTACAAGTTCCAAATAGCATTTCAAGTCTAGGTTAACTTGTTATAAGTTTACTTAGACTTCATTTTCTCTTTATGAAGGTTTTCTTCATATACCTTTCTGGAACAACTTTACATTTTTTCATTATAGAAATGGTGTAAAACATAAAGGAGATGTCCCATCTTTATTGGTTACACATGCCACTGATAAAAGAAAAAAAATTATAAATATGCAAACTCTGAGCACTTACCTGTGATATCTGAGCAGGGGGGTTTTTACTCAAACATTCATATAATTTGAGCAGCTCTTCCATCACTTTGACAAAAATGTCAAAACGATTTGAAACCAGAGTGACATTCTTAATTTCTCCATTAACAATTAATGAAGAATAATTGGCATGGTTTTGCTGCTGTTTCGAAGAATGGCTGCTCTCATAGGCAGAGGCCAGCTCTACAGCAGCCGCTATGCACCGCAGTGTCAAATTCCTTATCTTAAGGAATGTCATGTCATTCAAAAATGTCTGCTTCTCAATTTCTTTATTCATTTGCCTGTTTGAATCACAACAATTTTTCTCAACTTAAAAGCATTATTTGGCATGCTTATATTTAAAATAATTTCTTAGTTCTTTTATGTTTTAAGCATTTTTTCAGAAAACTGATAAATTATGACTTTTAATATTGAATAGTTATCTATCAATTTCACTTAAGAGTTTTTCTTAAAAGACTTGCTTCAACAAAAATATTTGTTGCATTGCCCACCTTTTGGTGTATACAAACATTTTAATACTCTATTTAAAACAACTGAAGCTACTATACAGCAAGAATGCAGAGGATAAAGAAAAGGAAGAATATTCTTCAAGATTAAGCAAGCTAGATTAAACACAACCCTGTTAAAAATATTGAAATCAATTGCAGGAATATTGAACACTTTTATTAACTGTATGAATCAATTTTTCTATGTGATTACGGTATGGATATTTTTAGAAATACTGTACTTTTATCATTAAAGAATTCCTGCTTTTTGTCCTTTGACTAGCCTTGGCAAGTATGTTTAATATAAAAAAATGTAAACCTTTAGCAGATTTATATATTAATTTATCATTAACCTTTTACAAGAATATATATACAGTTCAATCCTAGCTTCTATGAATACATACATGTACTAAAAACTAGACTGATGCCTTATAATAATATAAGAAAAGCCATTTCCTTACACGTAATATGCAGTTTAAAATTCATTTCTATTTGGCAACTTAATGCTTGGAAAGGAAGATTCAGATTTGAACCATGGATCTTCAGTTTTCTGTACTGATACTGTAACCAGCTGAGTTCCTCCTGAGCTGACATGTCCTCCAAGCAACAACAAACCTCTCTGATCTGATTCTAGGAGGTGGTATCCGTAATATTTGGGACTGGTGCTGCCATCTGGTCAAAAACTTACTTTGAGACTAATGACTGCTGTCACCCTCGAATTACTTCCCTTCCACATGTATACACCAGTCCCAGTGATTCTGCCATTTTCCAAGTGCATCTTGGAAGTTATGTTCTTTGAGAGTGTTCAGCACAGATAGTGATTCTTCTTGAATCCTCTCAATTGTGTCGAACCGACATCCTTTCAACTTGATTTTCAGTTTGGGGAATAGAGAGAAGTCGCAGGGTGCCAAATCAGGCGAGTACGGTGGGTAGGGGACAACCGTCATATTGTTTATCGTCTAAAAGCTCCTGGTGAAAAAGGAATTGTGAAAGAACGCATTATCGTGGTGCAACAGCCAGTCCCCTTGTCGCCAAAGTTCGGGCCGTCATCTATGCACATTTTCACGGAGCCATCGCAAAATGTTACAGTAGTACATGGAATTCACTGTTTGATTTGGTGGGACAAATTCTTTGTGCACAATCCCCTTGGTATCAAAGAAAACGAGGAGCATGCGCTTGACTTTGCTCTTCACTTGTCTCTTGGTGAGTTCGGGCTCTTCCACTGGGAATATTGTTGTTTTGTCTCAGGGTCATAAGCATACATCCAGCTCTTGTCGCCGGTGATGACCTGGGCAAGAAGTTGGGTCATCAGATACGGCCTGACGAAGCTCCGTGCAAATTTCAACACGCTGCGCCTTCCGATCAGTAGTCAGGATCCTTGGCACAAATTTTGCGGTGACACGATGCATGCCCAATTCATAAGTTAAAATTCGTTAGTATGTCCCATAACCAATTCTCACTTCATGAGCAAGGTCTTCAATAGTCGACGTCGATCTTCACGAACGAGGTGTTGAACTTTGAAACAATGTCAGGCGTTGTGCAGCTGACGGACCTACTGGTGTGAGCATCGTCTTCAATAGCTGTACGGCCGGCCTGAACCGAGCATGCCACTCAAACACACATGTATGGCTTATGCTTTGTCCCCCAAATACTTGTTGAATCGTTGCGAGGATCTCTGTAGCAATTTTTCCCGACATTTGCACAAAATTTGATGCACACTCTCTGTTCTAATCTAGGATCCATGGTAAAATCGCCACACACTACATACATTAGTCATCAGATGTGCTATTGTTGCCACCTAGCGGTACAAAACTCTACTGCAACTACTGTCGAGATGTCAGCACCAGTCCCGAATATTGCGGATACCACCTCGTATATACCTTGGAGACCTCCCTTAAGATACATGATTCAAATCCTGGCCACAACCTGAATTTTTGAGTCTGATTCTTCCTTTCCAACTAATGCCCTATGTACAGCTAGTGTGAAAGAACAATTTCCAAATATAAATTAACCCATACATAATTGTTAGTTAAACCAGAAGCCTTGATCAAAAGTACCCTTAGTGCCGGTTTCATCAACAATGTTAAACATGCACTAAACTTGATTGTTAATATTACATTAATATTTTAACAATATGTGTTCCACCAAACTTTTCCAGCATAATGATAGTTAACATGTTATTAAGGTTCCCAAGTATTGCAAATAGCATGGATCGAGAAGGTAGTGTCATAACTGAAAGACCTTTGAACACACTCCAATGTACTTTTCTTTGCATAGAGTAATTAAACCATATGGCTCATGCAAGGAATATTAAAAGGAGCAGGGGCACTAAAGTGTACTAACTACTGTGATATTTGATCTACAATCCTATGACAACTATTTTTCACATTCTGTACCTTTGTAAAAATTGCTCTTTTGCATAAAAATTTCAAATTATTACATTGTACAGCCCTTTCTCTGTTATGAAGACTTAATATATCCAAATATAGAATTTCAACATCTACAGCTGGGTTTATGACCAACATTTCCAAACTATTATTAGTAGTTAAACTTTTAACACAAGGAAAAGGTGATGTTAATTTAATACAAAGTTTAACATTGTTAAAGTTAACATTGGTTAATGCAATAGGATTTTTGTTAGTTTTTTCCAGGTTTTCCTCAGTCCTCATAACAGGCAATTGCCGGGGAGGTACCCTAAACTTAGGCCTGAAACATTTCCTTCCTTAAAAAAAAAATCCTTTCCCAATATATCATTTCATTTCATGTATCACCAGTGTTGACCTCCTATGGTGCCTCAGTAGTAAAAACACCATTCAAAAAAAAAAAAACTTTAACATCTATTGATGAAACCAGCCTCTTAAGGAATAAATCTCTCATAGTAGAAAAACCATACGGACTTCTTCGGGGTATATAGAATCAGATGAGAGAGGTTTGTACATTTGTGCTTGGGATATTGGTACAGAGTAGGGATACTAGAAGAGGAGAATATCATTAATCAGTGTTTTGTTTGGTAGAACAAGGAAAAATTAAGGGGACAGAAACTTGGTTATCTAAATTTCAAAATATCCTACAAGGAGCGAACATGGAATTAGTATGGTATGAGGGAGAAAGATTGGGTAATGGATTTTGGAAAGAGATAACAATAAGAATTGAAGATATAGAAAAACAGGAAATATGGGCAAATCTTTACACCAAAAAATCTCTGAAATTATATCGTACACTAAAAAATGTATGGGAAAGAGAAAGATATATTGGAATTTGTGACTAGGTAGGAAAGAAAGGGTTAGCATGGTTTAGAACAGGAATATTTAAGTGGATTAAAAATGGATATATTAAGGGGTTATGTTCTATGTGTGCAGAACCAGATAGTACTTGGCACTGTATACTGGAATGTAAGCAAACCAAGTTTTGCAGGGAACAGTTTATATTATGAAAGTGGGAACATTTACCAAATGAAATATGAGGTAGAAGAATTTTAAATTTAAAATCAGGTGAAAGCATTAAGGAACTGGGAAAATACATATGCAAGATAAGACAAAAATGGTATGGATGTAAAATATTTAGGAAAGGCTTGAGAAATGGTATAGAACTGTCAGATAGTGAAAGGAGGATGAAATGAGTAGGGGAGGGAATGGGACTAGTTATCTAGCATTAATTAAACAGGATCCTTATACATCAATAACCAAGGTGTTAGTGTGTCCTAAGGTCCTAAGGAATATGCAACTCTCAAAAATTATGCTTGAAGGAGTACTTGGTAGCTCAAATGATTAGAGAGCGAGCATGGATGGCTGAGGATCCATGGTTTGAATTCCAGCCATGAGCCAAAATTTTTAAGTTTGATTCTTCCTTTTTAACTAATGTTCTACATATGGCTAGTGTGAAAGAACAATTTCCAAATATAACTTAATGCTTGCAACAAAATCTGACAGTAAAATATATTTGCTTATACTATTTTTTTTCCCTTCCCCAAATGCATATGCACATGTACAAACACACAAAATAATAATGATATAGTAAAGCAATTTATAATTTATAATTTGAATAGCAGTCTGCAGTAGTACCACTATTATACTCCAATTATTAGTTTAAATGCAGGACTTGTTTCAAGAGCATTTGCTTCCATCATTAGCTGTAGATTGAGCGATGTCCTCTGGAAAAGGGATGCCCAATGGATGCCCAAACAATCCATTAGCACATTCTTGAAGTTCATTACAGTCTTTGTCTTTGAGAATACAAATATTTTCTGACATTGATAACTTAGCTGGACTCCTAGCTGTTTTTAATATTTTAGGATCCTTTTAATATCATGGTTTTTATATTAGAAATGTGCCGAAAGTACTGATTTTTCAATTTGTTTAAATTTAATAATTTATAGAGTGCTTTTTGGTTTGAATTTCTAAACTTATTTTCATTTTTCCTATATAACTGATTACAGTCTTCATAATTAAGTTAATAAATTTGTGTATTCTGAGGAACTAATACAATGTCATACTTTTTAAAACTTTTAAACTTTATTATCTGCTTTTGAATTATTACTTTTTTATAATTGCCAATTTCATTCATTTTTGTAATGGTGCATGTGTTTATAATGGCTTTAATTATCTTAAATTTAGATAATTATTTTGTCTACTATTTCAGCAAACATTACATTGCGAGTCAACTCCCAACTGAGGATGCAGGCAAAAGTCTGTGAAACTAGTTTTGCATAATTCAACAGTAAGTGGAGCATAAGATTATCAAATTGACTCGCTAGATAATTAAGAACATAATAGTCACTTCACTGTAATCATTCCGACACAAAATTAAATGTTATATTACAATTAAATTTACATAAACTAACAAAATACCTCAAAATTTTGCAATACCAAAACTAAGATTCTCCCATACATTAACCACCAGATTATAAATTATCATTTTCATAACTATGTGTGCCCTCAAGCTCCTCCCTTATACTTCTCCTTCATTTATCCCTCACTGCCTGTGGTACCTCAGTAGTAAAAACAGGTGTTCAGTGCTAATCGAAAAAAAACATCCCTTACTTTTCTTATGAATTCCCTATTCTTGTTTATTTTCTCTACCCTCATAACTGACATTTTAATTTCTACTATATCTTGTAGTTTGTCTCATTTTTCATCCCAGATACTATCCTTCCACCTTTTAATAATTTCACGTTCTATTAGACAATGGAAAGTACTTTCCACTTTCCTACACATAACACATATTTCTTTAAAATTTTTCTTAGTCCTTTTAGAAATTATAACGCTATACACATTCATTGCAAGACCTTTTCTTCAGAAATTATCACAATTATCTATACATATCTCCAGTCCCCAATTTCTTTTAACTATTTTATATAAGTCTAAAGAACTTTTATCCTCTAGCTAGCCCAAATCTCTCTTCTCTATATCTTTCACCCTCTGTCTTACTTCTTTCCAAAATCCTTAATTTCACCCAGGAGCCACACAACTCCCATTCCAATTTCTTAATAGTTTCCCCATCTACCTCAAACCAATTCTCTTTCCAGTACATCTCTTTGGTACACAAGATATTCTTTTAGTACATTATCATCACCATCATCATTATCATCTAATTTTAAACATCTGTGAAAATATTTAAAGATTCTCTCCACTTGGTTTCAAGTAATGGCGGTTCAGTGAGCAACTGAAGATGGGAGAGATTCTCCCAAAACACATCTTACTTTTATGTAAATAAGTGGAGTTTAGTGTAAAAAATGAATACCTAAGTTTAGGGTATATTCTCTCCACTGTTATACTTCTCCTACCTGCTCTTCCTAGTTCTGCCAAACTCATCCCCCCCTCTTCTCTACCCCAGAACTTCTCTACAAAATATTTTATGTACTTCAACCTTTGTCCATCCTTTTGACCCAGAGCTTCTCTATAAAATATTCTATGTACATCAACCTTTGTCTACCCCTTTAATACTCCCCAAATTTCCACTGCATACATCATCTTTTGACTCAACCACATCCTCATTTAGTCTTTCTAGCCATTTCATTGGCAATGTGGCAACTTTATACAAACTTATTCTGATACCTTACATAGCTAATTTACCTTTGGCTTGTGCACATTTAGAGTGCACCTACCATTCTTCTGTTACTTGTAAATCTCACCCCCAAATAATCAAATTTTTTCACTACCTCTATTGGGCCTCTATTTATAAACCATCTCTCATCTTTCCTTAATTTTAATCCTATTTTAAACACTATTATCTTTGATTTTTTACTATTTATCCAATATTCCATTCTGCACAAAATGTAGTAATTTCAATTTTGTCTACTAACTTAACTGTTGAAACTGTTCTGAAGAGCTGTATTGAGGATGTGTTGGTATTCTCTCTTACACTCTTGAAGTATAATTTTGTTACTATTGCTGACTGCTACTATCAAACACAAAAATAATGTTTATTTATGTTGCACCTTTTAAGATTCATCCAAAAAGGTTGCAAAATTAAATTGTAGCCTCTCGATATGGAATGGATAATAATAAAAAGTAGCTTGTAAAATTGCACAAGAAAATTAGCAATCCCAAAAGAACCCTGTTAAAGTATGCAGAGCTACTGATGTACAACTTATAGTATACTAAGTATCAAAAACTAACCTTGGAGGTGGGTCCCATGCCATGACAACATGAACATCTCTGTTGTCCTGCATATTTTCCCAGTCCACCTTGTCTTTCACAGGTGTGATGTCCATGTCAGCTATGCTCTACCATACAAAATAATAGCAATAATAAGTTTCATTTAATCCATTCACATATATTTATCACATAAGAAGCATTATCAATTTAAAGCATTAATGGTAATTGAACTCAATATTACTCTAGAATTTACGTCATTAATATTAAACTTTCATTTGACTTATTAAACTTTCATTTGACTTTCTTAACCATCAGTATGACATGTATCTTACCTGTACTGTTTGTACATAATTGTTGCAAGCCATTAATTCCAAAAGCATTTTCTCTACAGTAATTAGAGCATAATGAAGGGAATTATTCAATCTTTCACGAAATTCTACAAACTCTTCTATCTTCAGAAATGAACCAAATTTATATGAGAAGGTTAGATGATCTACACTCTGGAAATAAAATAAGAAATGAAAGTAAAGAATATCAATATAGGCATAAGTAGTTTTGATCAAACTTAAAATGTAATTTACAAAGTAATAAGAAATATAACTTTAGAACATTCTTAATAATAAAGAGTCATTATGGTGGGAATAGTCATTTATAAAAAGTTCTGTAGTTTTCTGTGTTATTATTAACACTGTTCAAGCAGTTCTTAATATGTGCAAAAAAGCATGCCTAATATTGAACAAATGAAAATATTTATAATAATATAGACATAACCTGTGCTTATTACTATTCTAATCAGATTTAGATTATATAACATATATAATTTACTTGGTATTTTAATTAAAGATTGTATATGAATATTCTATTTAAGATTTCACATCAACTTTTACTTCAGAAACTACAGAATCAACTTGAAACAATGCTGTTTTTACACAAATAGCACTGAAATTATTTTTATCTTTATTTACCAGCTGATTTTATATTATTAAACTCAGTTTACTATCCATATGTTATATGATATTACTGTTCAAATAATTTATAGCTGATACTTTCAATAAACATGTGTGTGTCATCTACAAATAAAATAAACTTTGCGCTATCAATGTTATATACAAAAACATTTAGTTGCACTCCTTAAATAATTTAATACCGAGGGCAAGATGCATCCTCATGTTGCAGAGTATTTAAGGGACAAAATAGTAAGAAGAAATAGTTCTAACATCTGTTCAAACTTATCAAAACAGGCAGAAATATGCAGTCATCTTTATTGCATCATTTATATTAATGTTTTTTAAACATCTGCTACATATTCATTTAAGAACTTTCGAAAAATATGACATTTTTAAAAAATTCTGTTGGAACCTACACAGTAAAGCTTGTTAAAAGTAAATTATAAATAATCTGTCGTCTAACACACTCTCATGCTTCACTTACTTTTAAACATGGTGGGACTGGTTTTGAAGAGACATCCTCTCCATCTTCAACCAACTTGACGACTGGTATGAGAAACTAACATCTATGAGGACCTGTGGCTCCGTCCTGGTGGTGTTTTTTTCTTTATAAACTGGAAATTGGTATTACATTCTCCTATAATGTCGAAATTCACAAGATGATTCCTATGTTTATGAATGTAAATCTTCTCCAATGTGTCCAATTCTGTACGTCCTTGTGCTTCTTTTAGTAACTTTATTTCTCTTTTTATGTCGTGATTATCCTTCCAAAAATGGTGTGCCACTGCTGACCTACCAATCTGTTTGTACTTAGCGTTCCTGAGATGTTCCTTTAGCCGTATTCCTATGTTCCTTTTAGTTTTTCTAACGTATATCTTATCACATTCTTTACATGTTATTTTGTAGATACCTGACTTTTTCTCCTGTGGAATGTTATTAAAACTGTTGTCCACTAAAGCATTTTTCAGAGTGTATCTGTTAACAGGTGCCAATTTAATGTTAATATCTTTAAAAATGTTTTGGAATTTATTCATAGCTACTGGATGGTAGGTGAATTTTTTAAAAACTGGTCTCTCTTTTTCAGTTAATAGTATGGTGGTATTCTTGATCAAATTCTTCTTTAGGAATGTATTAAGTTTTTTGTGTACTAAATTTTTGTTAAAACCATTTATAATGGCAATCTCCTGTATCTTCTCAAATTCTTTTTTGTACTCCTCTTTACTGATTGGTAAATTCACCAGTCTATGTGTTAAGCTGTTGAAAATTGAGTGCTTGTGAGCTATGAGGTTAAACCCATTTGATTTTATATAGTTATCTGTGTGGGTATCCTTTCTATAGATTCCAAATTCTAAATTTCCATGATTATTATTAATTTTTATATCTAAAAACGGCTACATTCCCTTAGTTTCTGTTTCCATTGTGAAGGATATATTTCTATCTTGTATATTTAAAAGCTTCAAAGCATCTTCAACAAATTCTTTTTTCACTATACTAAAAATGTCATCAACATGTTTGTACCTGTACCAGCATTTAAAATAATGTGGGAAGGTGGAAAATCATGTGAGTTTTGAATGTACTATTAAATAAATCTGCCAGAAATCCTTGGACACATAGGAGAAGATTTACATTCATAAACATAGGGATCATCTTATGAATTTCAACATTATAGGAGAATGTAATACCAATTTCCAGTTTATAAAGAAAAAAACACCACCAGGATGGAGCTGCAGGTCCTCATTGATGTTAGTTTCTCATACCAGTCATCAAGTTGGTTAAAGATGGAGAAGATGTCTCTTCAAAACCAGTCCCACCATATTTAAAAGTAAGTGAAGCATAAGAATGTGTTAGACGACAGATTAATTATAATTTACATCTGCTACATATGTTTACTATTGAAATAATTTATTTCTTGTTGTTTGATGATATATTTTGTTGTGAAAAAAACATGATGCATATATAGATTATTTGGATGTATATGGCATGGCACAGTACAAATCAATCATACAAGAAATGTGCATGATTATGTCCTACCTCTAATATGAATACATGTTGCAAGACTTTCAAGGTTCTGCTGAGATGGTTTTAAGTTAAATCTATCTGCAGCCCTGACTGTATATTGAATATTTTGCTTCACTCTATAAGAGGTGCTAAAATTCATACCTTATATATGAATACATGTCTGCAAACCATATCAAGCTTTCTGTCTGATACATTCCAATACCTCTGCTCTGCCACAAATCTGCTGAGAAATGTCATGCACTGAATACAAATTATGAAATAGGCCTAGCAAAAAACAAACTGTTGCAAATTTTGTATCTACACACTGACTACCTGCAGGAAATACAATGTCCTGTAATAAGAGAAATATTATGCTTAGAACATAAATACATAAGTACTTTTTGAGCTTTTTAAGTTTGTTTTTTTTAAAGCCATTAGCCTCATAAATTCATATGACCTGTATGTGTCATTGTGACACAGACACAAATTACTTACTGTTTGAATAAAGCCTGAACTTCCTTTAACATTTTACTAATAAGGAAACTCCCATGGGTGGCCGAGGTTGTTAAGGAGCGAACTCATGAGTGGGAGGTCTGGGGTTTGAATCCCTCCAGGACCACCCTCCCTGACTGAGGTTTTTTCCAGGTTTTTCTCAGTCCTCATACCTGGCAAATGCTGGGAAGGTACCCTAAACTTAAACCTGGAATGTTTCCTTCCTTTAAAAAAAAATCCTTTCCTAATATATAATTTCATTTCATGTATCATCAGTGCTCACTGTCCATGGTGTCTCTGTAGTAAAAACAGGCATTTAACACCATTCAAAAAAAAAAAACTAATAAGGAAATGTCAGATGTCCTGATACAGAGAGCACAATCAAACTTGGTCCCTTTGAAAGATTGTATATTGAATCACAGAAAGAGAGATGTTATCATCAACACATGATCCTGTTAGAACCCATTTCAAACAACATAAAACATTTTTTTCTCTTTGTTTTTCAGTATATTAATAAAATAATAACATGTTTGTTGACAAGCAGAATACAAACAAACATGGGCCATCCAAAGGAACAAATAAGAGTTATAATTACATGCAAACTTGTAGATGCCATTATTTATTTACTGTCAACACGGGAGTTCAGAACAGATGCTGGTTGAAGACGGACATGTTTACACGTGCTCCGTGTGCACTGAATAGATAGGGTGTATCGAAAGAAATTTATCAAGCCAGAATTGACCTCTTTAATAAAAGGAAAAGGAAGATGTTTTTAATGACCGATAAATGGTATGGCTTAGTGTTGATAGTGATTGGCAGAATTGAATTAAACCCCGGTCTCGGCATGGAACAGATTGTTTGAATGCTAAAGGGAATATCAGAAGAAATTATTGAATTGAGAAAAATGGAGAAGATGCTCAAAATAAGAACACAATTTGTAGAATATGGGGTCTTAAGGTAAACAAAACTAAATCTAAGATTATGGTGACGAAAAAAAGGTTTCAAACTTGAGAGGGAGAGAAAGAGAGAGAGACAGAGAGACAAAGGCAGAGAGAGAGAGAGAGACAGAGAGAAAGAGAGAGAGACAGAGAGACAAAGGCAGAGAGAGAGAGAGAGAGAGAGAGAGAGAGAGAGAGAGAGATGGTGATGGGAAGACACAGAAATTGAAATTGTTAAAAAAATTGATTACCTGGGGTTAGACTGTCTATTAATGGGAAAAGGAGTGATCAAAAAAGAAAAGCATTAGCAGAAGGAAAAATGGCTATGAGTGCAATCAGATCTTGTGTAAATAAAACACCAAATATGCAAGTAAACTGGTAAGAGAGAGTATACAGTTCAATAGTAGAGGGCAGAATGATGTATTGAAAAATTTAGGAGCCAGATGGAGGATGGAAAGCAATAAACATGATAAAAATACTTTTTTTAAGAATTGTCCTAGGCTTACCTGCATCTTCACCTAACAAGGTTGATCTAATGCAACTAGGAAGATTGAGCTATAAAAGCAAGATAATAAAAAGGGTATTGAAATATTGGTATAGAATAGGGAGAATAGAAGAGGAGAGTATCATCAAACAGTGTTCAGTAGCACAAGGGAAATCTAAGGGGAAATAAACTTGGATATCTAATCCAAAATATTCTATATGAAGTGGGCATGCAATGAGTATGGTATGAGGGAGATAGAATATGAAAAGGATTCTAAAAAGAGAGAAAAACAAGAATTGAAGATATTGAAAAACAGGAAATACAAGCTAGTCTTAATGTAAAAAAATCTCTGAAATTATATATCACACTAAAAATGATTGGGGAAGAGAAAAATACTGTGATAAGGCAGGAAGGGAAGGACTGGCATGGTTTGGAAAAAGAGTATTATATTTAAGTGGGATAAGAAATGGATACATAAAACAGAAATGTCTAACATGTGAAGAACCAGCATTGTATTTTAGAATGTAAGCAAACCAAATTTGCAGGGAACAGTTCTTTTTAGGAAAGTGGGAAAACTTACCAAATGAAATAAGAGGTAGAAGAAGTTTAAATCTAAAATCAGATGAAAATATAAAGAAACTTGGAAAATACATTGGGCAGTGAAACAAAAATGTTTAGGGAAGGCATGACAAATAAGAAAAACAATATTAAGATCATTGTATGATTGAGTCAAACTAACCTCTTTTGCTCCACTTACTTGTAAAAGAGCGTTAGTTCCACTCAATCATACAATGATCTTAATATATGATTAGCTGCACTGTTCAATGTTCCAATTAACAATTTTAGTTAAGAAAAACAGCGTTGACAATGGCACTAATTAGGAGTGAATATACAAAGTGTTAATGAACTGCACCAAAATAATTTCAGAGAGTGTAGAGATGTCATATTTAAGCAATATGAGATAAGTAATGTACGGTTAACAACTAAACAAAATGTAGTTTTATGGCGTTGAACATTTTGGCATCACATTCTGATATGCCAAGCCAGATGAAAAATTGGTTTAGAATGTCTTTAAAACTGCCTTGTGGGCATAGAAATATTGATTTTCCTTGCTCACTATCAGCATTTTAAGGAAAAATCCTTCAAACCTCAAACTAATCATTTGACAGGCAACAATGAACATCTATTAACTGTCTTCTTGCATTATATAGCCTACTCTAAAGGGAGCTCTTCTTTAACTACTTGTGTGGCATAATGCATAAGCTTACGTTCCACAGGCCATGGGTTCAATTCTTGTCATACTGTTGAATTTATTTTATTTAATATGAAGTGCTGCAATATGTATATTAAAGAATTATGCGTGAAATTTAATTAATGCTTTCAAGTTTTATTCTCTTTCTCAACAATGAAAGAATTACCAACATACAATCACTAATAAGCTTACTATTAACATGATGCCTAACATACTTAAGCTTACACATACTTAACTGCCTTCTTGCATTATGTAACCTACTCTAGAGAAAGCTCTAACTACTAATGAGATATATTGTGTAACGCAAAAGCTGATGTTCCATAGGCCAAGGGTTCAATTATTGTGATGCCATTAATTTTTTTAACTAATATGAAGTGCTGAAATACACATACTACAGAATTATGAAAGATATTTAAATAATCTTTAAATATATGATACCCAACTCATTAAGATTACCCATAATTCTATTTTTGATAGGCAAGGTTGTAATTATATGAATTAGATGTTAAGATTAAGGTGTATAAATTGAAAAAAAACAGTTTAAAATGTAGGCTAAAACCTGTTATATGTTAAAAATATTATATATGCATGTAAATTGGAAATTGAAAGAAATAAATTCATTCATTCACATAAGTTCATGACATTGTCAAATGCTAGGTTACAAATAGCAGTTAAAAACAAATCAAGTTTAGGCCAATTCACTAATTCATCACTTATTGCTAATTAAGCCTATACCACCTATTAAGCATTATACCACCTAAATATGTTAGCAATTAACTAAGCCTACAGCTGTATAAAAATTATTTTATTTATTTGCCTATAGGTTTGTTAATACAAGTTTTAGGCATCACTAGTTTGTAATTACTATTCTAATTAGAACAAATATGAATATGTAATTAAAATATATGGTTAATGAAACAAATAATATGAATAACTGAGATATGTACAGATGTAATGAATGACTAACAAATAAGCATATGCAATAAACATAATTATCAATTTACATATACTAAATACAAAATATTACATAGAATGCATTACAACAAGAATTAAATGAGGATGAGTTATAAATTTTTCTTTAATAACTATAATTTATTCACTCTGTAGAAACATTTCTCAATCAATTTTTTTTAATTTTCTCTTAAATTTCTTTCCTTTAATTAGTTTGTTATGCAGAATTACCTTTATTAATGGGTCTCACTCTGATGCCTTTTCGTTTATGGTTTTTTGATTTAGATTATCTTGTTCTCACATATTAAAGCTGTAGTATTGTTACAACCAGTGGAATATTTATTATTTACAATAAACAAGATTACTCTATATACAAATAGTGAGACACAGTTATTAAGCTATATTTTCTAAAGGTATTTTGACACGAAGTACTTTTATTAAATCTCTAAAAGTCTTACATAACTCTGTAAAATTAATAACCTAATTAGGTTACCAATTCCTGTGCTATCTGAGAGTTTTATGCCATACTGTAAATAAGGAATAAATTATACCATTATATGCAATTTTCAATAAAAGTGTGTTCAGATATTTTGAATGTTTCATCAATAGTTACAATCTCATGCTTATTTTCTAACATATGTGATCTAAACAGTAGTCATATGTCACATTCCTATCGGGTTATAATCCCAAGAAATTAACAAATAGCTAAAAATATAATTTTTCCATTTTACATTATTTCTGGGTTATAATTGTTACCATTATAACGCTTGAAAAGTAAAATTTTAGTTTTACTTAAATTTATTTTTAAATTATTATCTTCAAGATATTTCAACATGACGTTCAAGTCTGCCATTACATATTTAGATATTCAGTATGTGAATGAATACATATATCTAGGCCAGACAATCTCATTTGACCATAAAATGCACAAAGAGATTAGCAGGAGAGTAACACAAGCTTGGAAAGCCTTCTCGTCTCTAAAGTTCATATTGCAAGACACATCTCTAAACAAGAAACTGAGACTTGAGGCACTCAATTAGCATGTATTCCCAATGCTGATATATGGATGTCAAACCTGGTCTCTTACCAACAGACAGTGGCAGAGCTTAGCAATATGTCAAAGGAAAATGGAGAAGAAGACCCTAGGTATAACACTGAGAGACAAGATCTCGAACACTACACTGCAGGAAATCACAGAATCAGAAGCATCATAGACAGAGCTGCAGTGATTAAATGGAAATGGGGCTGGTACTGGTGAGGCAACAGCAGGACAGGTGGGTGCAGATAGCCACCATGGGGGACCCTTATGCAGGACAGAGGATTCCAGGATGATAGAGAAGAAAATGGTCAGACACATTTTAAGGAACATTTCAGAGTTCACTGGTCAAGCATCGCCCACAATAAAAGCGAGTGAAATGACAAGTGACAAGGGCTCAAAAAACTATAAAACAGCATAGTTTTTTCAGTAGAATTCCTAACTCACGTGAAATAGCTCACTACATGAGTCACAAAATATGCTTTAACCTCTAGCAGGAGGCCCTAGCCCTTTACGGAACATAAGGGGTTCTTTAATTTCATTTTATTTCATCCTGTATCCTGGTGCATTGTTTATGATTTGCTAGAATTATTTTAATTCAAATATTTTTTTCCTTATTCCATAGTTTTCAGTTTTGTCAATAATAAGTTGATAGATATACCATCAAAAGATTTTGACAAATCAAGAAAGAGTCCTATCCCTTTATCCCCAGTGTCTAAGCATGCAAATATTTCATAGATAAGCTGTGTCATAGCTATGAGATATGAGTGATTCTCCTTAAAGCTTTTCTGAGTACTACCTAATAAGTTATTTCTAAAGAAATTGATCAATCTGGCATTTATAACTTTCTGGAGCACTTTACCAAATACAGAAGTAAGAATAATAGGTATGCAATTCACAATCACAATATCGGGTTCATCTACCTTTTTAAAGATGGTCTGACTATACTTTTCTTTAAGATAAGGAAAGATTCTTTTATCAATTGAATAATTTATTAGGTGCACTAATATGTCTATAAGATCTGTTTTACAGTACCTAAGAATCTTAGGAGGAAATCTCAGTCCACTTTGAAGAAGTCTGATTTTTTTAATCTATTAATTCTTTTGTTTATTTCCATATTTGATGTATAACCAGAGTATAATGGATGTGGTATTGTAAACTGAAATCTATAAGGTTTATTAAGATGTACTCTGTAAAGTTTACAAAAATTCCATGCTGGGAAGCTGACAGTGGAACCATGCTAATGATGAAGGCAACAGCCTTTGAAACATGTCCAAATGGAACAAAATTAGTGAAATTTGAGTGATTTCCTTATAAAAAGTTGCAGTAATTTACTATATTTCACTGCGAAAATTCAAATTATTTAAAACTATTCTAAGGTTTAACTTGATCTTGTGTAGATCCTATCATATTTGAAGAACGGAAATGTCAAACTTCCTAAATGCCATTTTCCAAATTTTACAGGATAAGCAAAATACTACCCATATCTATTGGCATTTAACTTATTATAGTCAAAATCATCATGAAGACATTTTTTTACTACAAAATTATTTTGTATAACAAATTGTTACCAAAATACAATGGACAGGAAGGAAAATATTAATAACAATAAAAAGGTTCTATGTGCCTTATGATGGAAGAGTCAGTTACAAGTGCCATTCAAACCTTTTTTACATTTTATTTTGGGTTTTAGAGGGAAATAATTAGAATATATTATTAATGATAGCAGGAATTATTAGCACAAAATATGTTATTAAAGGCAAAAGTACCAAAAAATTTATGAAGTTTTTCATTCTTATATAGGGATTGAAAGTGATGTCTAATAAAACTCTCTGTACTATTCAGGAAGGAGTAGCAACTTGGATGAGAAATCTTTCTTTTTTCTTTTCTTTTTTAACTGATAAATAACGTTCATTTTCCAGACAAAATACACTGATTTTTTCCCTTTAAAACTTTTAAAACCCTTCTAATGGTAAGATCTTTTAATAGCTATTTGAGATGGAGGAGAGTGAGATACTTTACGCATTGTGCATTTTCACTTATTAATATGAATGAATGAATTTATTCCATACTACAAATATCAAGCAAAGTACTGTTTATAAAATTATACAATTACAATTTAATTTACATAAACACACAAAATCTCCGAAAGTTCAGTAGCACCAAAACTGAGGCCCTCCCATATCCCAACCACCTGATTATATGCATGGTAAAGGACACCTAAAATGAATTACTAATTTTCACCACTGCATGTACCCTCAAGCTCCTTCTTTATATTTCTTCTCTACTTATCCATTACTTTTCCTAAAAATGCCTCTATCTTATTTATTTATCCACTGTCATATCAGATAATATTTTTGTTGTCATTATTTCTTGTTGTAATTTGTCCCATTTTCTATCCCAGATACTATACCACCACCTTTTTCTATTTCACATTCAATTAAACAATGAAATCCACTTTCCACTTTTCCATACATAATGCAACCTTCTTTACAATTTATCCTTACTCCTTATAAAAATAATAACCCTATATGCATTCATTAAAACCTATTCTTCCAAATTGATCACAAATGTCTGTATATTTCTCCCTTTCTGAATTTCTTTTAACTTCTTTATATAATTCTAAGGAACTTTTGTCCTTTAAGCTAGCCCAGATCACCTGCCTCTCTATGTTTTCTGTACTCTGTGTCACTTCTTTCCAAAGTCCATAAACATTATTTTCATCCAATTGCCATACATCTCCTATTCCAAGTTCTTATAATAATTTCCCCACCTCCCCAAGCCAACACTCTCTTCCCACAAACTTGAAGTTTATATTTTCATCCCCATCAGTATCAAACTTCATTAGACATTAGATGTAGATTTTCTCCCAAGTTGCTAATTCTATAGGTCCTTGTACTGATTTGAATAATTTTGCTTTATTCACCATGTCGTGATTTTCTGTCCAAAATGATGTGCTACTGCTGATTTCTCTATTTACTTGTACTTTATGTTCCTGAAATGTTCCTTTAACCGTGTGCTTATATTTCTCTTTGTTTTTCCAATGTAGATTTTTTCACATTCTGCACAGTTTAGTTTGTAAATACCTGCTTTTTTTTTCTCTTGTGGAATACTGTCATTAACATCGTCTATCAGTAGGTTTTTAACATTAAATCTGTTGACTGATGCTAACCTGATATTAAAATCTTTAAGAATATTCTCAAATTTTTTTGTAGCCCATGGATGATATGTGAATTTTTTAAAAATTAGCTTCTTTTCTTCCTGGAAGTGTTGCGGTTTCTTTGATAGTTTTTGTCTCCTGAATTTCTGTATGTTTTTGTGTATTAGTTATTTTTTAAAACCATTTTTAATTGCTGTTTCTTCTATTTGTTTATATTCATTAAAATATTCTTCTTTGCTAATTTGTAGATTAACTACCCAGTGTGTTAAACTGTTGATAACTGCATGTTTGTGCATTGTGGGGTTAAAACTGTGACTGTCTGCTTGTGCCATCTTTCTGTATATTCCAAATTCCAGGTTTCCTTGACATTTCATTATTTTAAATTCAGCATCCAGTAAGAAAGTTTAGTAATCTTAATCATAAATCTAAGAAAAATCCTGAACATAAACAGAATTATGTGGAAAATCTATCTAATGAAAATTTCAAAAAAGAAGAATTAGCATTTTTAAATAAAGGGTTAAAAACTTGTGTACAATACTCCACTTAAATAGAAGATTATTTGGTAGATTTAGAAGGAGCCATTGAAGGATTAACAACAAATAAAAAGAAATAGAATAAAATCAGAAAATTTTTTAAAGAAATAGTTAAAAAGAAAACAGCAGTAAACAACACATACAAAAACACAATAAAATCCTTATATGATAAAGTTGCAGTTTATAGTAAAGCCGACAAAGGAAACAAAATAGTAATATCAGATAAAGAAGATTATAATACAAGAATACAGAATTTGTTAAATAAAAAAGAATATGTTCAGATCCATTCAGACCCATTGAATGAATGTATTAATTCAATCAATGAAGTTCTAAAAATGTGCAGTGTTATCCCAAAGGAAACATTGTACAAAATAAAACAGAGCAACCCTATAATAGCAAAAATATCCGGTTTGTCAAAAATTCACAAGACTGGAAATCATGTCCACATCCTATCATTAACAATATCAATATCCTTCTTATTATTTAGAAAAATGATTAGCTAATAGATTCAAGACATTTCCTAAATTTCAAAACAGGAGTATAAACAATTCATTTTAATTAATAGAAAAAATTAAAGACAAAAAAATTACATCCCTCTAACACTCTAATACCTTTCAACTTAGAATTGCTGTTTCCAAGCATACCAAAAGAAAAACTGCTAATTAATCTACATGATTGATTAAAAATAAGTGGAATTAATGATACACATACAAAAGAATACATCAAATTCACAGAAATTTGCATAAACCAAACCTATTTTTCTTTCAAAGGAAAATTTTATAAACAAGAAGCAGGACTTACAATGGGCAGCCCTTATCTTCATCTCCTCTTCATGAGCAGATTTGAAACACACATCCACTCAGGTTTTTCCATCATATTTAAGATATGGTACAAATATGTCGATATATTTGCCATAGTTAACGAAAAACTCATTGATGGCTTAAAACTTTTGAATGTACAAGAAACCTATAGTTTACATAAGAACAAAAACAGATAACATGTTTAAATGTAAATTGGAACTTGCACAGTAAAGCAAATCATATTAATTGATATCATTGTAAGATGTATTAAGAGTGTGTAGTTCATCTGAATCATACAATGATATCAATTAAGATAACATGTTATCTAAACTTAGATATTCATTTTTTACTCTAAACTCCACTTACTTACGTAAAAGTAAGATGCGTTTCGGGAGAATGTCTCCCATCTTCAGTTGCTCACTGAACCGCCGTTACTCGAAACGACGGCTGGACAACCGGATGTTCCTGTGGTGGCCTCTGTTGGCTGAAGTAGGTAGTTGCCGAGTTCATCCATAGGAGGAAACTCGAAATTCATTAGGTTTTCTCTATTTTTTAATATGAAAATTTTTTCCCTAGTGAATAACTCCAACGGGTTGTGAAGATGTTTCAGCAGTTTAATTCCGGATTTTATTTCATGGTTTTTGGTCCAAAAGTGAACTGCTACTGCTGATTTATCCACCTGTTTAAACCGAATATTCCTAAAATGTTCTGTCCTCCGAATTTCCAAATTTCTTTTTGTTTTGCCTATGTAGCTCTGTTCACAATCTGCACATTTTATTTCGTAAATTCCTGATTTCTGTTTTGTTGGTATGGAGTCTTTTACTGTGCAACCCAATAAATTCTTGATGTTGTATCTGTTCTTTGCGGCTAACATTATTCCATGTTCTTTGAAGATTTTCTTGAACTTGTTGTGGTAAATTGGATGATAGGTGAAACTTTTGAATTTGTATTCTTCTTTTGTGTTTTTCAGTGTGGAAACTTCCCTCAACCCTTTTTGTCTTTTAGTTAACATGTTGGATATTAGAATACAGGAACGTGAAGGAAGCCTGGAATTTTGAATATACAGAAAGAATACACATGCAATCACATCAAAGTTGACAGTTTTAACCCCACAATGCACAAACGTGCAGTTATCAACAGTTTAACACACTGGGTAGTTAATCTACAAATTAGCAAAGAAGAATATTTTAAGGAATATAAACAAATAGAAGAAACAGCAATTAAAAATGGTTTTAAAAAATAACTATACACAAAAACATACAGAAATTCAGGAGACAAAAATGTATCAAAGAAACCACAACACTTCCAGCAAGAAAAGATAAGCTAATTTTTAAAAAATTCACATATCATCCATGGGCTACAAAAAAATTTGAGAATATTCTTAAAGATTTTAATATCAGGTTGGCATCATTCAACAGATTTAATGTTAAAAACCTACTGATAGACAATGTTAATGACAGTATTCCAAAAGAAAAAAAAGCAGATATTTACATAATAAACTGTGCAGAATGTAAAAAAATCTACATTGGAAAAACAAAGAGAAACATAGGCACACGGTTAAAGGAACATTTCAGGAACATAAAGTACAAGTAAACAGAGAAATCAGCAGTAGCACATCATTTTGGACAGAAAATCACAACATGGTGAATAAAGCAAAATTATTAAAATCAGTACAAGGACCTACAGAATTAGCAACTAGGGAGAATATCTACATCTAATGTCTAATGAGCTTCGACAATGCCGGGGATGAAAACATAAACTCCAAGTTTATCACACCGCCACCAGAGAAGAATACACATTCCCACAGCTTAACAAATTATCTAACAGTTGACTTTTAGCTTAGCTGATGATGAGAATGAAATGTTTGAAACAGGTTCTATATATTATGATGAGTAAGTGAAGCATTAAGTGTGTGTAATTCAACTAAAGCATACAATAATACAAATTTTAAATATATTACATATTTCTCCTAGTGTTGGTATTATTTTTTCATTTGCATTTAGAGTTATTCTTTTATTTTGCCATGTCTGGTTCTTTTGCCTATTTACAATGTTCCATGCAGTTTTGACCTTGTTTGACAATTCTATTATTTTTGTACTGTAATTAGAGAGATGCACCTAGCAAGAGTTTTAGCATACTTCTTTTTTAAGACTTTATAACCAATATTATACACTTCAAATTTGCCATTTTATAGAACTTGTAAATCCAT